>VZRX01022608.1:6229-103300 GCA_013398075.1 Notiomystis cincta | reverse complement strand
TTCATTATTGCTGAGCAGAGCTTACTCAGAGCCAAGGACTTTTCCTGCCTCACACCCCAATCCCACCCGCGAGGAGGCTGGGGGTGCACAATGAGTTGGGAGGGGACACAGCTGGGCCAGCTGTCCCCAACTGACCCAAGGAGTATTTCAGACCATAGGGTGTCCTGCTCAGCATATAGAGCTGGGGGGAGAAAAAAAGGGGGGGACATTTGGAGTGATGGTGTTTGTCTTCCCAAGTCACTGTTACATGTGATGGGGCCCTGCCCTCCTGGGGCTGCCTGAACACCTGCCTGCCCATGGGAAGTAGCAAATGAATTCCTTGGTTTGCTTTGTTTGTTTGCATGGCTTTTGCTTCACCTTTTAAACTGTCTTGATCTCACCCCATGAGTTTTCTTACTTTTACCTTTCTGATTCTCTCTCCCATCCTGCTGCGAGACCGAATGAGCAAGGGGCTGCGCAGGGCTTGGCTGCCAGCTGAGGTTAAACCACAACAAATAGTAAAAAGCAAAGGACAGCTCTGAAGAGCACAAATAACTTCTGCCCTCTTTTTTCTTGTGCTTGTTTCTTGCAGAGGAACTAACTGATTTTAGAACAGCGTAGCCAAGAAATGAAAATAAAAGGAGGAAAAAAAGATATTAACTGTAGAATATCATTCCTCATAGCTTGTCTGAAAATATCTTTAATTCCAATGAAGAAAGCAACATTATATACATACAGCAGTTTAAGACACCCAAGCCACTGCTAGAACATCTATTTACAAGAAGACAAGTCAGGGACAGTGACCTTGCTGTGCTGATGCATTTCCACAACAGTGGCATATGCACACGAGGTTTACTGAAACCCACACTAGATATTTACAGTCTGTAAGACATGCTCCAGCTTCAGGCTTCAAATCTGGGCTCCCTGGGTGAATGTATAAGGATCTCAGTGTCCAAATATAATTCACCTGAGTTTTTGTAAAACTGTAAAATGTTTAGCCTGAGCTAGCCCTCTTCACAATGACAATTTTACTTCTTGATAGATAAACTAATCGTTGGCAGGTTTTCCGTATGCAGTCAACTACGTGCACAATGATCCTAGTAACCAAAGTCTAGCTATTTTCCACTCAGACTCTCACAATTTGTCCTCTCCTGTGAAACTTCTACTCACTTGACTTACAATTCATCTCTTGCATAGCAAAAAAAGCCATGAAGCATGAGATTACAGTTGGTAGGGAGGAGAGGACCAGAAAAGGGACTCTAAGGATCTTCAGCTTCTCTTTTAGGGTCCTGTCTCCAAAAAATACATTCACAATACAGCGTTATTCTCTGGAAACTCCCTCTGGATGAGAATACTTGCAAAAGACTTAGAGTGCTTCACAGAGCCTGTGTTTCACACCCCCCTGTCCCGTGAGAAAGACACTGTCCTGTGCTGTCACATGTGAAACAGAACAGGAATGTCTCCTCGCCACCAATAGCTGTAGCCAAGACCAGAGGTACTTAAGGAAGGAAATGCATCTGTCATGAACTTAAAGAGATTCCAGCAGCCAGTCTTTGTTGTAAAATCCTATCTGGAAAAAGGACATTAAGAGCACAAAACTATGTGAAATAGAATTACCTATTGATTGGCTTCTTTTGATGCTGTCTGGTTTTTTATTGGAAAATAATATACCAATATCCTAGAAATCACCTTTAACCATCTGTGTGGCTGTTAGATTCAGGTTAGTCCTTTAGAAGCTGAAGGGCAATGCTGCAGATGACAAAAGTCCAGAGGCAATCCCACATGGGACTTCCTAAATTGAATTCCTGCTCTCACAGTGTTGTTATGCTTTTCTCCAAGTTGCACGCCCCAGATTGGCATTGCATGCCAAGCTCGGCGAGGGCACTGTGAGAGCCTGATTTAAAATCAAAGCAAACAGGCTATTTTTTTTTTTTCTTTTTTAACAAGGCACGTTGAAATGATGACTATGGCATCAGAGAATTTACAGTCAGTACAGGTCCCTGAGAGAGGCAGTGAAATGAAACAGGCAAGAACCTAACAAAAACTAACATAAGGGTATGTACATAGAGCTGCCTTCTGAAGTTATAAATTCTGAGAAATTATCAATATCATGTCTTAATAGATAACTTGGATTTTATTCTCAGAGCTATCCAGGAAGAAGCCCAGCTTCTCTCAAGTGCTAAATCTACTGATGAGCAATGGAGAGGATAAGAAAATATTTTAATTATATCCCAGTCTCCTGGTATTTTCCTATTGAGCATCTTCACAGCATTTTCAGAATACCTGTCAAATTCTCTCTTCAATTCTCCTCAGATACTTCTGTCTACAAAGCCAGGGTCATCCTTCCCAAGCATGAACCAGTACAGTGGGACTTAAATGACTCATTCAAAATCAGTTTTCACAGATAGGATGCAACTGAAAAAAAATTACTGTAATGTAAGCTTGGGTATGCAGAGTTCCACCTCACTAAGAGATGGATACCAACACTCTGTCAGAAATAAGCTCTGTTCATTACAGGAAAACAGCATGTCCCTGGGCAGTTACAGTGGAGTTTGAACACAAATTTATTCCTCGGCTGATTTCACAGAATTTTCACAAAGAGATGAAAACTCTCACCTCTTCTCAGACCACGTATGGACAGCAAACAACTCTACACATTTTGTTGATAATTAACAATGAAAATGTGATAAATACAAAGAGTAAATAATTTTTTGCATTTTGTCACTTAAGAGACCAGGAAAAACACCTATTATTATAATATTATTTTTATGATTGAAGTCTAGAATGGATAAAATTCTTTCCTTCCAATAAAATTAAATGTATGACAGGAAAGGACACTTTTTTTGCATCTCTGCAGAAGGATTTTGTTCCATCTTTTATTTGGAATAGTCTTTCTTTTTTTTTTTTTCCCACATTTGTGGCTGAAAGTTCCCTGCCAGCTGCGTTTAATTAAATTTTGCTAACTGAGCTCACTAGATTTCCAGTTGCAAGGGAATCTCTACTGGAGAACAGCCGTTATGGGTCTGACCAAAGGTTCATCTTCCCTGATAGTCCTTTTCTGGCTGTGACTCATAGTGGAAGAGTGGAAGAATAAACATATGTGCTGACACATTGTTCTGGCCTTCAATAATCTCCAGCTTGAGGGCTTTGTGAGAGAAGGTGCCTTTATGCTCATCAAAAGCCCTTGCTAGAATTTTTCTTCATTAATACACTTAGTCCCCCTGAAAACAGATAAAAGCTATAGTAGATGGTCCAGGGTTCCCTCAACGTCAATAAGCCTAAACTTTACCATGCCCAAACATCAATTTTCCTTTTTCTTTTTCCATGATTACAGTCTTAAGCTCCAAAAATCACAGTTTGATCCTAATGCCATGACAAAGTCTTCCCAACGTTGCATGTACTTTGCAGCTTTACCAAGCTGGTGGTCTTATTCATCATATATATATACATCACTTTTCCCCCTCTTTTAGGAACAGATCTGCCAAGTATATTTAGGTACATTTCTATGCAGCTTCCCAGAATATTCTAGTATCTAAAACTGTAGATATATTTTTATATCCCCATATGTGCGTCTGCAGATTTCTCTCATGGACCCCAGAAAACTGGGCAAGAAAAACAGCATATGCAAGAATCTGAATGTACAGGCATATACTCACATCTCTAAAGGCTGCATGAAAGCCTCTTTGAAGTAACAAGTTCTTTAGTTTCTAGGACAACTGAAATCAAGGAGCAGATATATTTGACAAGCAATTTGGTGCTCTGGAATCAAGAGAAACTTTATTTTTCTTCTCAATGACTCAAAACACTAATTACAGAATAATCCCAGCTATATTTTCTTAGTGACTTTTTACAATGGCCTAGCAGTTATCTGGAACATATTGAACCCCTTCTTGCTATATGTTCAAATATGGTGATCTCCTACATCTATTTCTGTTTGTACCTATCCAGTAACTGCACTGTTTTAAGGTAAAATTCTCATATTAGATGCCAAAAAAATCTTTTCCCATGTATCTAAACTAATTGTATTTATAACAATAAATTTAACAAGACAAAATTGGTTACAGATTCGAGTTCACTAATTTCATTAAGTTTGCTTCTGGAAGTCCTATTTCATACTGCATAGCTCCCTCTGAAGTCACAGAAAGGGTTTCATTTTTCATCATTTGGAATGTTCATTAGATATTTATATGAAAAATGAGAACAAACTATGCTACAGTAGATAGAACAAAAACAATTTCATAGGGCAGTAAACTCTCATACTCCAGGGCATAACCCAACCAGTAATTTATAGGGTTAGGCAAGAGCTTTGCTCACCGACAGATTATTTCGAAGAGAATACAATTAAATGTTAAGTACCTTCCATCAAAGCATCTGTTCAGTTGTAAACTGGACAAAATATGGTATCACAATTTCTTTGTCTGTATCTTTGTGAAACCAGCTCCATGCCTACCATCCTTGCTTGAGTGACTTCCACAGCAGTCTTTCTCAGTCCAGACTGCTCTCAGTATAGGTCACATAGACATCAATTGAAATAGATGATGATTTTTTTTAGGATTTAAAATGTGTTTCCTAGCCTATTTACTTCTTCATTTTACTTTATTCTATTCCCTGCACACTTTTTACTTTAAGGTATGAAATGGCCATTTTTTTTCAAGTGAGCAAGACAAAGGCTCTGTGTATTGCTTTCATACTGTATATACCACCCTGAAATACACTCACATTTGAAAGCATAAATTATCATTTCCCATTTGCACATGGACTCTTATGTGCAATATCTAAAACTGTATTGATCAAATCTATCCAAGGCTGGCAATAAATGAAGATAAAGAAAAATTCTTTTTAAATGTGGAAAGGCTAAACATAAAATACATACAATTATCAACCTTGTTATTAATACACTCCTGAAAAAAATGTTGGAATAAGTAAAACCCTTTGCCCACTGAAACCCCCTATCGAAGAGATTTTACAAAGCACCAGAATTCACTGTCTCTAAAGCTATCATTAGTCTGATTGCCCTTTTAATTCAAAAGTGTGTTGCATTTGCTTAAGCACAATTTGCCATCCAAGTACCTTATCATTTAGCAGCATTACATTTTTGCAACAATTTTTCAGTGAATGTATCTCACAAAACTCCTCATCTATAACTTCCTTCCCCTTTGGGTTGTATCATACTTCTGGTAAATAGGTTCAGCAACATAGAATGGGAAAGGAATAAAAATAAAGGAAAGTGGAAAGTGATTTAAAGTTTCCATGAGACTGCAAGGTGAATGCACACAGTAACATAAGGGCCTTTCACTCAGCATAGTGCAAAACCACAATCCAGACCCAGAGTGCAGCACAATGAACTGTGAAGGCTTGGCCATTAGAAGTAGAAACATCAACTCTTTGTTTCTCCTCATTTCTTGTAGGAAAAATTAGTTTGTCCAATTTTAAATGTGCTAAATAAGGCAGGGAATCTGTTCTCATCACTCCCTTCTATCCAATAGCCACACAGGAACCAGTGCAGCTGGATTTACAGGGGAGAGGGCTGGAAGCAGGTCCTGTGGACCATTTTATCAGCATCAAAACAATCTGGTGTCAGCTTCTCATGAAGAGACAAGCATAAACTTCCAGCAAGATACAGCACAGGGGCAGCCTAAGGTGTCAGGAGTGGCAGCCATACACTGGCCTTCTCCCTGCCTCCTCAGAATGCAGAGGAGGACACACCATAGGGGCAGGGGACTTGCCTTGCAAACATCCCAAACTTGTCCAGAGCCAGAAAATCCACCTTGTCCAGGTGGGTCGAGGTTGGAGACTGTGTCTGCAGCCTTCTACTTACCTGTACTTCCCCTTTCCCCAAAGCTGAGATTCCTCTGAGAGAAGGAATAAGAAAAGTTTGCTTTAACAAGTCTCTCAGCATAAAATGCTTGATAACTTAAACCAGGAAGATCTTCTGTGACAGTACATTAAGCTCTGCGTGATTAGAGAAAAAAAGTTAAATAAATGCTGCACAGACAGAGAGATGTATATTTGATTAATTGTGATTCTTGCATGGTATTTAAGAAAACTGTACTTTCAGATCGAAGCAGCATGATTTGATTTCTGAAATACTCGTGTGTTTGAGATACCCACTTACTTTATAAGCAACTACTCTCTACCTTATTGGCACACAGTGTGCAACTCTCTCTGAAGTTAGGGCAAATCCTACCATCTGAACTTCAATTAAAAAATTCTGTTAAATAATAACAGAAAATAGAGCTGTATTTTAAGGAAAGGAGGTTCAAAGACCCTTCTTTAGAGTCACTGCAGTTTAGAACAATTAATGACAATAGCAAAAAAAGAGCTCCCAGTATAATGACAAATTACAGAGAAAAGTTATTTGGTTACTTTTTTGTACTGGAAATCTAATATCAGCCTGCTGATGGTAAATGAAAGGAAAGCACAAGGAGAGGTATTGATATTTTGTATTTCTGAACCCATCCTTGGGACAGCAAATTCTTTCTCTGGCATTTCTTTCACATTTACTTAGAACACGATAAATATATCTATCCAAACAACTATATCAACACTAGGAGCTTATTTTATCTAAGTTCAGGCGCCTTGTGTTGTTGTGTAGGTGGAAAGGCAGATTCGTTTCTCCTTCTTCCTCGAGATGAGTAGGTGTGTGGAAAAATGCCATATGAATCAAATTATCTTTGATTCATCATTATAACATTCACATAATACAAAATGATTTGTGCTTGGGAACTCATTTTTAACCATGCATTCCTGGCAAGTATACAGTATACAAAAGCAAAAACAAAAACCCAAGGGCTCCACTCATTCAAAATTCAGTTTATCTCTGCATTTGCTCGACATTGGGTTTTTTATTATTCTTTTAGTAACAATTTGTATAATAATAATTAGTAAAACCCTGTTGCAGTCAAATCTTTTTGGTAAATGCCTCTTAAAGGACTTAGAATCCCTTTCTTTGAAATACCTATGGTTAGAGTAAATCACATTAGCTATGGCAGCCAGCTGAGCTCAGTTCAACTGCAAATGTTCTCTTTTAATCCACCTGGATCTCCTCTACTCCTCCCCACACATTTTGTGAGCAAGGAAAACCAAAGACCTTGATTACACAGAATGCCCCACAGTATTTTCTTCTAGAGAATTTAAGCATAATATTAAGGACACATTGCACCACTTCTTCTGAAGTCTGCAGTACTGGTATTATCATAAATCTCAAACTGACTTCCTTATTTGATCTTTTCCCAGCATGTGAACATGCAGGAACTGGAAGCATCTGTGGGATTCTGAATACATCTGAAGTAATGTGTGCACATCAGTCTCCTGCTGAATGGGTCTTAAATCTACAGCTTTTATTGTTCAGGCCATTGCTTCAAGTTGACTTGCAGTGCAAGAGGATTCCTGCAGAGGCTTTATTGAAGTCCAAATTCTGCAGTCTGACATAAACAAAATGCAAATTCTCAGCTTTTTACATGCAAAATATATCTGCTAACAACCCTCTCTTTCATTCATGTGACATACAAAACCAATTGGGAGAGTGATCTGTGGTGAAAGAAATTGTTTTGTCATCTCATTCCAGTCAAAACACTGAGGATGTGTTTCTAGCTGACCCATAAGCAACTCTCAAGAATCATATCCTGTTCTTCCTCTGTTTGTAGAAAAAAAAAGATATTTCCTATTTCACTTGTAGACCAAGCAGGCTAAAGTTTTGCTGATTTCTGATGCTATAGGAGTGAAATAGAATAACCACAATAAAAATATTAGTAAAAAGTCTTCTTCATCTGAATTTAAAATAAAAAAAAAAGAAAAGCAACAACAAAAACAAACCTCCAGTTTTCCCAGGTGTATTCCATCTCACCACAGAAAGCACCTGAGCATTGCAAAATAGCAGAAAGATACTGGTGAGCTGGGTTTTGGGATTTCAAAGGGGTTTTGCTTAATTATTCATACAGCAAATTCAGCGAAAGGTATTATTAGTTCTCTTTTTCCTCAGTTCATTTAACACAGGTCTCTCTGCTTCTTCACTTAGTGTTATTATTTCTAGGTGTGAATGTCTTTCCTGTCATGTGAAATTGAAATCCAACCTCATTAACATACAATTTCTTTTTAGATTGCATTTTCTCTCTTGTCTACAGCTAGTATTCAGTATTTTGTTTTTTGCTTCTTTTTTGTGGCTGCTCTTCCCCTAGAATATGTTTTGGAATATAGTTTACATGAAAGATGTTACACGGAAAGCAAAGGATAATCTAATTTCTTTCTACCAAAGAAAACAAAGTCCACTTCATGCAAGGCTTATATCTATTATTGTTGTTATTCAGGGAGGGTAGATGATGAAACCATCAGAATAGCTAGTGAGGGTGTATTCTGCAATATTGCTGCTCTGTAAGGACAGAGGGAATGGAACAAGAAACATTGTTTTGTTTGCGGTCATTAATTTCTCTGCTGAAAAAAGTAACACTGAGCAGATGCACCTTTTTTTCTGAACAGAAGTGTTTTCTCTTCCTAATTAATTGGGGACTTATTCAATACTGGCTCAGCAATACGAAACTGACCTTTGAAGATCAAAGTGATAAGCCATATGGGGCTAAATCTTGTCTCTCATATGCATGCTAAACTCTCACACATTTCAGATGAGTTTGCATCAGGATTTAGACAAGTGATCATCGTACACCATGAAAAATAGCTCCTGGGACAGTTTAATTTTACATCCAAAACTTTCATGTTTCACTTTATTTTCTTCAGCCGAACCTCTTTTTTGGGGTTTCTTCTGGGAAAGGTTCACCCCCACTCACATCTCCCTCAATCATCCCATTTTGCTTTAGCACAGTTGGCAAACTTCTTACAACCCAAAATCTTGGGAGCGAGAATATTAGCACTGCATAATTTAGGAGAGCCTCCTCATTACGCTTCTTCTTCACTTCAATTGTTGGAAATTCTTTTGCACCTAAAGGCATATGTAGAAGCCAAATCAGGATCCAAGTGTGCTTTACATTACATTACTATTTCTTGAATACCAACAGCCAGAGGCTTAAACTAATAATTCAATTTTTCTTTCAAAATACCTTACAAACTATAATGACTATATAGTTTTCTAATGCATAATATAGTTTATATTGAAAATCCTTATTACAATACTGTATCTGCTGCCATAAGGATTGTTTTAACAATTTTTTTCCTGAAATACTCTTAAATTTGAAGTAAGTCTTGCTGGTATCAGAAGGTTAAACTTATAAGACCTCAACACCAACAACAAGAGCCAAGAATATTTTAGCAATTTATGTATTCAGTGTATTATACTCTCTTCTCACTACCAGAGTTTCATTTTACGATGAGCAACTATCTAGGTGCAGAATATAGTCCATGGCCTAGAGTCATTCTAGTCTGGTCTACAGTCATTAAAAACAATTCTAAAAAATTCCAGGATTCTGATATTGTCAAAATAGCCAAATAACACAGATTGAAGATGTTTACGGTGGTCTAAAAATTCTTCAAATGCATGACTACTGCATGAGAGCACACTCATGGAGGGCAGTACTGTACCAATCACAATCTAAGTGGGGGAGAATTTCTTCAAGTTTCTAGCAAAGTCCTGCACTGGTATTTTTCAGAGAAAAGGAGAATAATCCCTGGATGGTGTCAATCAACATAATTCCTTGATTGTCGATACAAATATGTTTGATAACACAATTGTGAATATAACTTTTTTAGACTGGTTGAAGATGGACTAATAATGCAATCTCACTGTATGCCATCTTAGAATCAAATAACAGGCCTGAAAAGAATTAGATAATATTCATCAAGATGTTTTTAAATTAGGAGATGGAAAGACAAGACAGATGGTAGTTCACCTGGAAAAGTGAACAAAGCTTTTTAAAGGTTTTCTAATGCCAGGTTCTTCTTATTTTAAGACATCTTTCTGGACACTGAAAGTGGAGGCAGCCAAAAAAAACTACCCAGATTCCCAATCAGTGACCTTAGAAGGTCATATACTGCAGCAATAAACATAAAATCAAGTACAAAATGATATTCAAATCTTGTACTTTGTTATGCTTCTAGGTTAAATATTTAAAAACCCAACACATTAAAGTCAAATATGGAAGGCCTCTCAAGGGTGAGGCATAAGAATGCTGTATTTGACCACTCTATGAAATGATAAAATACCTGTCTACAAAATGGTGAAGCTGACAGAATATCCTAATTAATATTTTTGAAGTACCTCAGATCTCTGTCCACATAAATTCTGCACAATAGTTGCCAAAAAATACTCAGGATAAAGTTCTGCACTGAATTAAACTACTCACACTAGTCCTAATATGGTAATCTGGTTCTCTCAGAAGTGACAGAAAAAATATTGCAAGACAAAAGAGCTATTTACATAAATTATAATGTTAAGACATGAAGAAACAGAGACATGAACATGGTTAGGCTAGAAATGAGGAGCTTCTTAATTAGCTGCAAAAGAGAGTATTATTTCAGTAGATTTAGGGAGAGCAATAAAGCCCAGAGGTTTTAAGAGAGATCTAAGCCACTTTTTGCATGGGACTATACATCCTGATCACTCTAATCAGTGCCCACAATTTCTTCAATCAGGTACATTCACGGAGTTCAGAGATGTCCCCAGAGCTCAAGTCAGCATTATAAGCAGTAAGAGAGAACCACAGTCCTTCACTGCAGACCCAGGAGGACTTGTGATGCTGCAAGCAAACTGAGGCCATGCTGCTGGCTAGGGAGCTGAGCTGCGACCTGGATTCAGTTCACTGCTCTGCTATTCATCTCTCATGTTTCCTCAGGCACATCACCATCCCAAAAGCTTTTCCTCTGTGACAGAAATAAATACTTATCACCATCAGAGCTAGGTACAAGGATCAATACTGTATGGATTTAAGATACCAGAGTAACAGCAAACATTCAACTACCTTTACAGGGTGCTTTTAATTCCAAAATCTCAATTTTTATGGGCACAGTCTCCTCAGCTCTGTTAGCACACCTATCAGGCATTTGCATTTCAGGCCAGGTGACAGAAGTGCTGCTAAGAGGGCAGAGCCCAGCAAGTGAGGCAGCTCTCAGCAGAGAGCAGGAGGCAGCCAGGGATGACGCACTGCCTGTGGTCCTGCTGCCTACTGAGACCAGCCTGGAGCCTGGACCGCACTGCGGCTGCTGCACTGAGGGGAAGGGGAGAGTCTGTGTGTCTGTGTGTGTCTCTGTGGGGGTGTTAGGGGGCAGGGGCAGGCTGGAGGGCAGAACTGGACCCCTCTGAGCATATGGGATTGCTGTCCTCAGCCTCCCACAGCCCCCAGCATGAGAAACACAGCTACTTCTCTGGGTCTTTCTCCTCTGCCTCCTGATTCACTTCCACCCTCCTCCACTCCTGCCTATGCCAAGACAAGCACGACTTTGGCCAGGGCTGTTCTGCCATCTCTGGTGGAACAAAATCAGTTTCACCTGCTCTCCTGGGAGGCACTGAGCTGCTGTTGGCTGCTACATCAAACAATGGCTCTGCCACTGACACCGTCACAGCTGCTTTTTAGTTCAGGTGCTGGCACGCTGCACGTCTGCTGCTTTGTTACTGCCTGGTGGATGCTGTCTGATGACTGCATCCCCAGAAGAAAGCACTGGGATTAGTATGCAGCTTATCTGTATTTAACAGTCAGCCAAAATATCAAAAAGCTATGTATAAAATTGTATCTCTGTTGCTACCCAAAGGAGTCTATAGTCTTCTGTGATTTTCCCATGAACACTGATTTTATAGTATGTTATTCAATTAAGACTTTTTCATACATATTTTGCAGTTGAAGTCATACATCCAGCTTGTTAGCCTAAAATTCACAGAATGCCTCCAGTGTTAAACTTTCACTTTTAACAGGATATTCAGATTTCTGTTTCTAGAAAGTAAAGTTGAATTACAGCTCCCCATGGGGCATTTCAGAGGATGACTCTAAATAAACCAAAGGCGATATATTAAAGAACAGATCTTTATTACAAAAGCTTTTAAATTCACAGTAACTGGCAAGAAAGGAAGGTCACAGAAAATTCAAGAAAATAGACGAAGTTCAATAAATATGCTTTATTGATAGCTATTGATTGATAGTATTGAGAGTTAGTGGAGAGTAGACAGCACTGCAGAAACAACAGTTTAGAAGACAGAACACTATCTGGGCTAGTAAGAGTTCACACCCATATCTGGCTGGAATTCTCTTATGCCCATACAGAAATTTGGTCTAACACAAATAATCAAAATATCAATGTAGGATTTGGACTTAAACCTAAAGTTGCTAAAAGGCCAAGAGTATAGAAGGGCTCAGCTCTAACTAGCAGCTGAGGATCTCATTTACATCCACAGTTTTTGCATGTGCATAAAAACAGAAAAGGAAGGAAGAAAATGTTTTTGTACACTGACTCACTGAATTGTTTATCTTGAAACACATCCTGCTTCAGGGCTTGTTAAAGTAATTCTCACCATAGGGCCTCCTCACCTTTACAGAACTGAAGTTTCAGTCTCTTAAATGCTATGTGATGCCATGGCATCAGCATTTTAAAATCCTTTACCCTCATGTTAAATTAATAAAGTTTAGTGACTTCATCATGAAACTGATCATCTGGAGGTCTTGTATCTGGCATGGCTTTTATGATTTCTTGTGGTTTGTTTTTGGTTTTTTGAGGGGGTTGGTGGGGATTTTTGCTTAATCACTTGGGTCCCATCAATGTTTTCATTTTGTTTAAGTAAGCAATTTCTTTCGAGTACAAAATTCTAACTAAATTCTTTAATAAGCTTTTGCTCAGAAACTGTTTATTTCCATCTGCATTACAAATGTAGGATTTAAACAACCTATCAACTCAGCATTAGCAATAAGTCATCTTGTCAGTCTGTCCTTTCCTCTCAGGGATGCAACTACTGTATTCTGTAGTTCTGAAGAAAGGAAATAATAGGATTAGAAAAACATTGAGGAGAAGGGGATGTCAAACAAAAGAAAAGCATGCTGTGGTTCTAAAGCAGTCTCATCTAGTACTGGGAATTGTAATCCATTTGTGCTAAAGAGTTTGCCTCTGCTAATTAAACAAGAAAACCCATGAAAGACTTTTATGGTTTGATACTGTAGTATGGCCTACAGGGAACCATAATTAAAACACATTTGACTGTGTTTGTTTTGGCTAGGATGGAGTTAATTTCTTTCATAGTAGCTACTAGGGGCTGTCTTTTGGGTTTCTGCTGAAAACATGGTTGACAATACAGTTATTTTAGGTGTTGCAGAGTATTACTTACATAGAGTCTAGTCCTTTTCATGCTGTCCTGCCAGCGAGGAGGCTGGGAGTGCATAAGAAGATGGAAAACAGCACAACTGGGACAGCTGAGCCCAACTGACCCAAGGGATATGCCAGACCACATGGCATCATAAAACTAGGGGGAAGTTGGCTGAGGGGCCACTGCTCAGAGATGGGCTGGGCATCAGTCAGTTGGTGCTGAGCAATTGCTTCCATTTGTATCACCTGCCTTCTTGGAGTTTTATTCCTGTCTCTTTATTATTTTTCTTTTCACTACTATTACCATTATTATTAAAAGAAAAATAATTAAACTGTTCTTATCACAACCCAAAACTTTTCTCACTTTTACCTTTCCAGTTCACTTCCACCTGTCCTGCTGGGGCAGGGAGCGAGTGAGCAGCTCTGTGGAGCTTAGTTGCTGGCTGGGGTTAAACCACAACAGAGTAAATGAAATTTTAGTCATTAGTAAGCAAACTAAAGTACAGTCAGTCATACAAACACACCATTATTTAAGGATTATAATGTGTGAGANATCTTGTCAGTCTGTCCTTTCCTCTCAGGGATGCAACTACTGTATTCTGTAGTTCTGAAGAAAGGAAATAATAGGATTAGAAAAACATTGAGGAGAAGGGGATGTCAAACAAAAGAAAAGCATGCTGTGGTTCTAAAGCAGTCTCATCTAGTACTGGGAATTGTAATCCATTTGTGCTAAAGAGTTTGCCTCTGCTAATTAAACAAGAAAACCCATGAAAGACTTTTATGGTTTGATACTGTAGTATGGCCTACAGGGAACCATAATTAAAACACATTTGACTGTGTTTGTTTTGGCTAGGATGGAGTTAATTTCTTTCATAGTAGCTACTAGGGGCTGTCTTTTGGGTTTCTGCTGAAAACATGGTTGACAATACAGTTATTTTAGGTGTTGCAGAGTATTACTTACATAGAGTCTAGTCCTTTTCATGCTGTCCTGCCAGCGAGGAGGCTGGGAGTGCATAAGAAGATGGAAAACAGCACAACTGGGACAGCTGAGCCCAACTGACCCAAGGGATATGCCAGACCACATGGCATCATAAAACTAGGGGGAAGTTGGCTGAGGGGCCACTGCTCAGAGATGGGCTGGGCATCAGTCAGTTGGTGCTGAGCAATTGCTTCCATTTGTATCACCTGCCTTCTTGGAGTTTTATTCCTGTCTCTTTATTATTTTTCTTTTCACTACTATTACCATTATTATTAAAAGAAAAATAATTAAACTGTTCTTATCACAACCCAAAACTTTTCTCACTTTTACCTTTCCAGTTCACTTCCACCTGTCCTGCTGGGGCAGGGAGCGAGTGAGCAGCTCTGTGGAGCTTAGTTGCTGGCTGGGGTTAAACCACAACAGAGTAAATGAAATTTTAGTCATTAGTAAGCAAACTAAAGTACAGTCAGTCATACAAACACACCATTATTTAAGGATTATAATGTGTGAGAAAGCCAGCAATCAAATAACCTTATAGATTCCATACTCACTTAGTATACCAAAAATATAATGCCCAGCTACTTTAGAAAAATTATTCTATACATCTTTGAAGGAAATGCAAAAATGTGGTCCAAGAGGAATAGCTAATTTCTGTAAGCACTTTCAGCTCTTATGCTTTGTATCACCATTAGACAGTTTTATTAAAAAAAGAAATACTATTTAAATAAGTCAATGTAACATCAGATATACAGTATAATTTTAAAAGAAAAGCTTTGCAGTCTATTTTCTTCATCTTCAGAGACACAAATCACGGATTTTTTTCATGTACTCCTGTATTGGCTCAGTTCCAGGTATTAGGCTAAATAAGCATTCACTTAAGAATTAGTTCTGTTGAGTGAGGGTGGTATTGAGAAGAATGACCTTCTCTGCATATTAAAGTTTACATAAGAAAGGTGAAAAACTGTTTGTGACCTTGTAAAAGGCCATTCTTTCCATTTAAACAGAGCTGCAGGCAACCACAGAGCATCCTGAATGGTGTTAGGGTTGTGTGCTAATCAAGCTGAAGTCTGTAACTGTGAGTGAGTAGCATCTGAATACTGGTCAGGAAAACACACAAAATAAAGGCTGAAACCTACATCTCCAGTGATAACCCATCAGCTTTAAAAGTAGTATCAAAAACTATTTTGAAACTCAAAGTCAAGGCTTAGGGTATTTCTCCTATCAAGCCCACACAAAACCCAGAAAAACCAAACCAAACCAAACAGACCATACCACACCTCCTCCCACTCAAAAACCCACAACTACAACTGAAAACAGATAAACAAAAAAACCAAAACCACTTTTTGCTCAGAACACATTTTCCTATTCCTGGAATATGAGCTGCAAGTCTCAGAAAAGAGGACAATTGGGATTTTAAACACAGAGAGTCCAATGAGACTGTGAGATGTGAGACATTGGTCTGTCTCACATGTAGATCAAGGTAATCCAGATGAGAATTCACTGTTTTGGAGACGAGCTGAACTCCAAGCGGAACGAGAGCAATTTGACATTCCCACTTGCCGCAGTTTGCCAAGACAACCGATGTTTACAGAGGTTTGCTTATTTTTCTCACAATGCCTTTTCTTGGCCAATTCTTGTGTGCAAACACCATAACAACACAGTATAATAAGCCCAACCTGCTTTAGCCCCCTGCAGTCCCCAGTGCACATTCAAACAAGGCAGTTTGGCCCAGATGTGCGCACATTTCCATGTATCGAGGTAAGCAGAGAAAAAGCCAAGATCAAAGCCTCTTCTATCCCAGGTGAATCACAGAGTTGCAGACTCACCCTCCCACCCCACTGAGTTTAGTTATTCATGAGACACAGGATGCTCATCCTATCAGAAAATACTACTCAAGCAGGGTAAAGCTATCAGTGAATACTTTGGAAAATGCTGCTGGAAAGTACTGTAAACAAGTACTTGTAAGTGTCCCTATGCTCTTTACAGAGAACAGGATGTTGAGGTATGGAAATAACACAAATGTTCACAGAGAAATACAAGTTACTGAGTATTTCTGACTCTCTTGGCTGCTAAATAAATAATAGCAAAAATCATGAAGAGTCCATAAAGCTTTACTTTGTAGAGCCATTCAAGCTTTCAGCATTTGTAGTTTCACTGGCCAGCTCCGTCACTGGTCTGATCAAGCTCTGCTTCATATGATTTCCACCAGACTGCTCCCTCCTTGAGTATTTCCAGGGCCCGTCCAGCTGGACTTGTCTGAAGACTAATCTCCCTGCTTGTGTCCCTGTGCTAACCTTACAGATTATCCCCCAACTCCACTAGTCAGTTGTCTCCCCAGTCTGCACACCAAAAAGACAGGAGACCTATTCCTCAACCTAACCATGTCACACTGGAGGTATTCAACACCTGGAGTTAAAAGCAAAATTGTTCTCTACACAAGTATGAAAAATACATGGCTGGAGATGGGTATGTCTTGCAAACATGCAGAGTTTCTCATCCTTTTAAGCTGTACCTTAAGTACATGTACTCTCCACGACATTTCAGTACATGTTGAGTTACTTCTGAACCCTGGAGCCTTTTCAGTCCAGCTCATCCTAGCAAGACCAACACTTAAGACATGTACACACAGTTCCTCTCTTCTCACCTGCTGTGTTATGTGACAGGCTTTCCAGGTGATCCTCAGTTTCCCTATATATAAAAAGCTTGGCCTCTTTATTCTGTGTTTAGTCATATTCCACCCTCTTCCTGTACATTAATAAAGTGTATTCATTTTTGGTCAAGGGACAGACACTAAAATTTAAGTATTGTCCTGAGGCTGAAGGGTATGTTGGAAAACCTTTTAGTAAATGTAGATAAATAGAAATGTTCACAATACAGCAATTTTCATAACTACAGAATAATTCTGTAATATTGATTGGAATTCATGTAACATATGCAAGTTCCCCTAATCATCCCATGTACCTACTGATGTCTCTTTGAGCTGCTGCAAGGATAGACAGCAACCGCAGTAGTTGCAAAATGTGCATTTATATAACAATATAAATGTATCTACTCTAATTTTAGCTCCTGCCGGCAGGGGAAAGTGTTTGCAGCTAAAATGCAAAGTTTGAATTTTTTCTAAACAATTTATTCTTACTTACTCTACCACTAACTATATTCACACATTAATAAAATGCAAGGGATTTTCCTGTTATTCTTTTCAGCATATATTTCAAATCTCAAATATGTTCAATTACAGTTTAGTTCATTTTCTACTTTTCCTCTGATTATTCTGCCCCTGTTCTGTAAATGATGAGAAGCTCTCTGCTG
This sequence comes from Notiomystis cincta, assembly GCA_013398075.1. Lineage (NCBI taxonomy): Eukaryota > Metazoa > Chordata > Aves > Passeriformes > Notiomystidae > Notiomystis > Notiomystis cincta. Next base: position 85,806 of record VZRX01022608.1, on the reverse strand, counting down.
TGACTGCAGTATAGATTCTTTCCTTTCACTATTAAAAATCCCATTGAGAAATATGAAGCAGCCTTGCAAGAATTGTTTAAGCTTCATTATTTTCCTAATTTTCCAAAACCAAGTATTTCCATTGTTAATATAAGGATAGGTTATATTGAATATTGCTCCTGTCAATTAAAAAAATATTTTCACATTCAGAAATATTTCCATGCTATACAGTAGCAAGAAAAAGTGGCAGAGGAGGATGGAGTATCTCTCAAGATAGACACTAAATTCATTTTTCATTCCTTCAGTTTATGTTATGTTGGAGTTTGGGATTTTTCTTTTGTTTTGTTTTAACTGGTTGCCATGTGAACTGGCAATAAGGTATAGTGTTCTATACCTGTTAATGTCTTCCCATTTTGAGAAAAGAGAGGCAGCTTTTAATGTATCTCTCTCTGAGAACAGATTGTGTTGCAGACTCAACCTCATGCAAAAGGAAATTTCAAAATATCATAAGCAATTCAGTAAAACTGCAGCTTGCACACAGAAAATCTGCCAACATGCTTTAATTTGGGAGCATAACTACTGATTTTATTATTCCAAATACAAAACCATCACTAACAGGACTAATAGCAAGTGCTATCAATGGAATAGCTCTTGAATATTGGTATTTGGTTATTCAACTGAACTTCCTGAAAATTGAGCATTTATTAATGAAAAACTTTTATAATTAGTATTCAACCTCTGCAAAAACCACATTATCTTGTAGATCAATAATTAAGTAAAATATATAGGAATATAAAAACATTTTTGATGGATGTGGAAGGAGAGAAACATTCCTTACAGGAAAACAACACTTAGATTAATGCCAAAAAAAACCCAGGACTGCTAAATATGATGGGAAGGAACTCATACATTCCAGCCATATGCTGAGACTAATCTCTTCTAGAAAAACTGCATTCAACACAAGTGTATCTGGAGAAGAGCTCTTAGCTGGGTACAAACCATAGACACTTGTACTCGATTTGTAAGGGGAGGAAATGGAAGAACAAGAGGGAGAGGAAAAGCTATATTAAGAAGTCAAATTGCAGGAGCCCTTTGCTATTACAAACTGAAGAAGATCTTCAGAACTGAAAACCTGCCATTAATCTCTTATTTACATGGAAAGCACATGCTTCTTTTTATCTGAAATACTTACAGTAATGACAGGAGCTGAGACTAGACAGATAAACACAATATGTCTGGTTATCAGGAAATTTTAAATTTCTTATCTAAATTTGGGGTTGAAGCTGATATTTGCTTAGTGTGAGCAGATAGTGCATCTGCTCAGTGAAACTTATGTTCCCATCACTTTTACTGCTAATAGCAGTAGTGAAACAGCATTTTCATTGGGCCCATTTTTCAGGAACGAGTCATTTCCAAAGGGAAGGAAGTCCAGTTACCAAATCGTCCCAAAAATCAGAGATTATAAATCCCAAAAGACCACAACAGTGAAGTCCAACAAGAAACCAGGCCCGAATATATAACATTCACTCAAAAATTTTTAAGCTAAAATTGTTCTGAGTAAAGCACATGAGCTAAACAAACAGACTTTTATGATGTAACTGTTCTAAGGAAATTTCCAGGAAGGACTTTTTTTCTGCACTTTTAATCACACTTGGTAAACACAGCAGCTGTATACATCTGCTTCTTTCTATGCATGCCTGCTCTAAAAGTGAGTGACTGTGAGTGGCCATGTTTATTTATCAGTTTATTTAATTTTTAAGAGTTCTGGAAGCATGTGTGATCTTTAAAGAAGATTGTGTGGTCCTTTCAGCAGCTGTGCTGCATAAAGAAAACCAGTAATGTTTCTGCTTTGCTTATCCAGCTAAGTCAAAGTCAGGGAAAATAGGAGGCCATGATACTATTCATGCAAGAAAGATATAAAGGCATCTCTAGTTGGTTTTTGGGTATGTTTTCTTCTGGGTTTGTTTTTTTTTTTTTTCAGTGTAATTTTGCCATGTAGTTTGTTGGCCTTGTCATAGGCTAACATAGATCACACACCTCTGCTTTGATCACAGCATTGATTTTGGTGGTTGGCTTCAAGTCTCTGTAGGGGTACTCACAGCATCCAATGCAGCACTTTTGAAAGCAAATGTAGAAGACATGTAAACATAGCAATTCAACTTTAATCACATAATTCATTAAAAAATTGTTTTTTTCACACTCTGCTATGCGTCCATCTCAATCTCTCTCTTATTTACATAAAACTCCCACTGATTACACAGATGATGGTAATTACAGTAAATCATTCTATGGGAGTGCTGCCAAAGAGACATAAACCCAGGTCCTGCTGTACACGTGTCATATAATGGGGATATCAATTACAGTGTCCAAAACTGAGCACAGAGTTTGCATTATTTTAACATGCACACATACTCTTACATTTATGAATAATTAGGCCACAGTTTATCTATTGATCTGCAAGCAAATTCATTGCAGTGGGATAGCATTAAGTATGACTGCTAGAGAAGTCTCTAGGCATATCTCAAGATTTTACTCATTTGTTCTTTAACACCACAGAGTTATACATAGAAAAGAGGTAGGTAATGTCAACATCATGTCTTTAAGAGTCAACACATTTCTATTCCTAATATATGAACAAAATATAATGATTCTTGAAATAATTAGTTTTGCTCCTTATTTTGAGAACACACTCTTCACCAACAGTTGAATGTCATGAGGCCTTATGAAGGTGTGAGTTGGGACTGACAGGAGGACTGAGTGACTACCTACCCCTCATATTTTGAATTCAAGGCCATTCTGCCAGCTGCTCATATCATTGAGGTGACATTGCACCTCTGAAATGAGTTGCTTTATATTTTAATGGTACCCTACTGCTTGGCCCCCTATCTCACATTTGCTGAATCAACACTATCACAAAATAGCAAAGCTTGTCTGACATAGCAATGTTTTAATACACGATGATTCATCATGACAGGACACTGAAAGCCCTGTGGCATGTGCAGAAAAGCTTTAAATAGTACATAGTTGTTAACTTATTTTAATTAAAAAGGCAAATGCACAAGAGAGACGAGAACAATCTTTCTGTATCACATCACTTTTATTTGCTCCACTTACCAGCACAGAATTGTTTTGGTTCCATTAAGAGATTCTATTTAAAAAGTATTTCGTCTTCCCTACTTTCATATTTTTCTTTCTTTTCTGCATAGCATATCTAAAGGCATACAGCTCCTGGATGCAAATACTACAGAGGATCACTAAATATAGGACAGCATGAAAATATGTTGAATACATTTGTCAGCACTGTATTAAAACAGAGCTGCAGAGCAGAAAGATTCCCTCATTGTTAATATATACTGGTTTTATCACCTTTCCAAGGTGAGAGCACCCACACAGGTATCATAATCAGTGACATTTTTGCAAAGTGCTTCAGGATATTTTATTTATTTATTTCCTCCATAAAATGCATGCTGGAAATGTGCTAATGAAGGTTACACTACTTTTTAATTTTATATTATTAGCAGAAATTCAGTATTTCATTTCAAACTACAGAGGTCTGAGTCTCCCTTGTTTGAAGTGCTGCCAGCACAGCTGCAGAGTGCACCTCAGATTAATGGAAGCCATGACAAACAGAATGAGTTAACCCAGTGCAAACTTTCCATCAAATATGCACAGCAGGTAAACAATTGCAAACTTCCATATTTTCTCTGCACCGTGAAGTCATTGCAGATGACATTAAGTTGTTATGTAGCAGGGGACATCAAAGCAGTATGTCACATCAGCAGAAAACCCAGAAATAGCACAAGAAATATCTCCACAAACTATTTTCAGCCTTTCCCAGGAAAACTACTGTGAAGCTGCATGGTAAGAGCTAAAAAATTACAAGTTTGCAGGAATGGACCAATGTTTCTTAATGAACAACCTTTCAGCTTCATAACAGCTCTGCAGAAGAGCTGTAGAATTCTCTATTAAAAAAAAAAAAGAAAAAGAAAAAACAATTACTAGTGATACGACCACATAATTGATCTTTTATCTTTGAACACAACTGTGAGATCCACAATGCCTCCTGAAAATCTCACATTAAGAGCAAAAGTGCCAGAAACCATCCCTTCACCAGATTTTAAAATAAACTAGTTACTTTTATTCGTTAGAAGTAACAGAAGCTCCACTGTGCATTCCAAGTTGTGATGAGGCATGTTTTAGCACCATGACTGCAAGGGAAGGCAGCTCCTGGAACACACATTTAATCTGCTCTGTGTTACCAATTGCTGTTTCTTTAAAATCTGTTCCAGAGATTGGCAGGGTTCACTGTCTGCCTACAACATGTTCTACAGCCCCTGAACAACTAAGAAGCAGTTTGGGGAAATCATCTTACTGGTATTTTGGTCATCATTACAAAGGAGTTTGTACATCACCAGTGTCAAAAAGCTCAACTATGCTCACGTCAGAAATGACAAATTTTCATGATGATTTGGGTAAAAGTACTTTTACCATTGGAAACACATAATGAAAGACAATTTGGTGCGGGTTATAGTAGAACAGTTTATGTCTGAACATCTCGACAATAATCAAATACAGATATATTAATTTGTTTTCTTAAACAAACAAACAAAAAAATCCAAATTCTCTTTCCTTTCATGACTGCATATTTTTACTGACTGTCTCCTGTTCCCAGCAAATTACTTGGGTCAAGTACAAGACACTCTTTATAGCATTTGTTATCATGTAGACTTCTCTCAAACAGCAGTATCTTACATTTCCACTGGCATTTCTTATCATTAAATGTCCATGTAAGTCTCCTGGTTTTAGGAGATATCTTGCCTACTATTCTTTTCTTCTCAAACTTAAATCAATAATCCTCCAATCAAATTAGTCATACTTTAAAACCCTGCACCTATCTGCTAATCCACAATACCAACTGACAGATGAAATACAATACTTTATATGAAATATCTGACACAAAAGACAGTATGTTATCTACACCCATGGTATAAAGGCCACAAAGTACTGAGATTAAATTGCAGCAAGAAAGATTCAGGTTAGAAACAGGAAAAGCATCCAAAGAACCAGGGCACCTAAAACATTTAAGCAGGGTGCTTGGGGGTGCTGTGACACACCTGCCATTGGAAATATCTAAGAGCATAAACAAAAATCTATCTTGAAATGTTACAGGTCTTGTCAATCTTGCTGTAGGTGAGACAGACTAAGTAACTTCTTGTAGTCCTTTCTAGCTCAGATATTCTAGAATGTGCAGGAAGCATGGAAAACACAAAGTTGAAAACTTAGGCTAAAAAAAGTTTATACTACCATCTAAATTACTATTTTTACTTATCTCTAGAGCCTACTTAATTCTTTAAACACCTGTTAAGAAAAAGCACACCCCTCAGGAACTCACACTTCTTAAGAAGAGAGTGAGAGAAGGCAGGGGAAAGCAAAAGCATCCAGTATAACCAATAATACAACTGAAGAGACATTCACTTTTATTCCTCTTGCCCAATTGGGGTTTAAAAACTCATAAAAGTGACATGGCTCAGGTGAAGAGAATTATAAAGAAAAGCTACATAGTGCAACATTTCTTAATATTATTTTCATTCATAATAGCAAGTTCTCATTAAAATATTAATGAAAATGCCACTGACATATAGCAGAGTGACTTAGACATGTCTCTCCTACTCACTATTTCAATTTCTCCAGGGATTATCTTCATACCATTAGCTACATATTTTGATGTCAGAAACATTTGCAATGTAGTAAGACAAGAAGAACCTTAAAAGCACACACATATCCAGGAGGAAAAGTAACCCAAAGAAATCTAGATCTATGTTCCAGGGAGCCAGCACCATGGCAGCAACCACACAGCCTGCTCCACTCCAGCAGAGAGGATCACCACGTGCAGTCATCCCCACATGCACCCCTTATATCTACACTGCATTTCTGACCTGCCAGTGCAGCTGGTTCTGCAGTGGCACAATAATAACCCAATCCAAAGGCATGAGCCAAGCAACTAAAGCCTCTGTAGCCATAACTCCAGTAATGTTATTTACTACTACCTGCACTAGCTAAGCGCAACCCGACTTCACTATGGTCAGGACATAATGCCATGAGCAATTGAGTTTGTTACACAAAAGGATGAAGGTGGAGAATGACCCAGGTTGCAGAGCTTATAACCCTCCCAGCTGGCCCAGCAGCAGCTGAATGAGGATCTGTGTTCAGGCCTCCAAGGAGCAGGGAAAAGTGATTATGGTCATTTTTTCCTGCTAGCAGAATGCAACTTGGCATGACATTTCTGTGTTTAACAGCATCCCCGTCTTGCAACGTTTCTCTCTGAGCCAATAAAAAGGTTCATCCACAAAGAAACTGTAACTCTCTCCCACATTGTGAAAAGATGAATGGGGATACAATTAGAGGAAACTGAGAAGTTACATTTGCATCCTAACAGAAGTTCTAATGGTGTGGAAATTATAAGGTAAAATATAGCTGCTGTTTCCTGGATGGAATGTGATTGGCATGCTCGAAACCTATTCTACAATGATTCCCTATAAACACAATCTACAACTGGGAGCACATGCTAAGGTGGACTGAATGCAAGGTGGAACAGAGTGGATAAATCATGGCTAGGCACTGCTGAAATCCTTGTAGGGAGGAGAACTTGATGGTATCTTGCATCTGATAAACTGCATGGCACCTGTCAGCCAGCAGAGAGAGGGGAAGATGTCCTGTTGAGCCAACTATGGTGGAATCACTCTCCTCTCATGAACTTGTTTCATTAAAGCCTAATAGTAAAATTAACACACCCCTCCATCCCAAAGTTACCCATCTCAAAGGTACAAACACCCCTCACTGGGCATGTGCTCTGTATTCTTTTTGATTATATCTTTAAAAGTGAAGGGAGAGAATTTCACACCAATCAGTAACAAAAGTATGCATGACTAGAGTCACTCAAACTCCACCTAAACATAAAGAAATAGTCAGAAAGTAAGTCCAGAATGGGGGAAAGGTCAGGGAAGACTCAGTCATAACTGCTGGGATCAGTTGCTGGGCTGAACATGTCTTATTCTCCACAGGGATGCCTGTTGGGTAAGAATCAGGCTATTTGTGCTGAATATTTTTTGGGGATTAGAGCTTGCTGTGTATTGCTTTGAATATGTTTTTGCAGTCAGTACGATCACCAACCTTAACCTGTCACAATTTTATATTAACAAAGAGTTATTCCATAAAGCACTGGTGTGAGTCCTTTATAGGTGCTGGCAATCGCCCACGGCGGGAATAAACTCAAATAAAAGGAAGACAGGCTGAGGTGTCTCCCTTGTGCTGCTGGTGTTTTTCCCTTGGTCAGTCAAACCACCCTCCAGTCCAGCAGGACTGCACAGAGAAGGGTCCCCAAGAGAGACTGGTCAGACACACGGGTCTCAGCTTTCCTGGGGTGCTGAAACCCCATCACAGACAAATTAAACACTAAGGGTCAGGTAAATCTCTCCACACAAAGAGTGAGGGAAACCTCCCCTTTCCACATGATGCACACCCCTTTTTCTTTATTCCTTCATCACTTTAGAATATTTTACTGAGAATTACTTGTCAAAGAATAACTTCTTCTAGTCTCTCCTAGCCTCTGTCACTTAAAAGCTGCTCTAATCAAATTCTAACTCTATTTTCAGGTTACAAAGTAGTCTATAAGATTAAAAAGTTAAGAAAAGACATCTAACCTCTGTGCTTAAAAAAAGATTCATGGACAAATTGCCTGCTTTATGGAGACAAGGAAGCTAAGAAAAGTTCTCTGATGACAGTTACAAAAGAAGCAAGATTTCCAATCTTCAAAGCCAAATGGAAAAGATCAGTAAAACGCTCTGGTATTTAATACTTTAATGTAAGCCTCTATAATTAGATGTTAGATTTTCTATTAGAGAAATGATCAGATTAAAGATGAGCTGATCAAAGATTTAAATTAATTTGGTTACTTTAAATACTCTAATAAAGATGTTCTGTTGATTCTCAAACTAGCAGCATTTACATTAAAAGTATTTCAGGGAATGCCTCATCACATTGTGAACTACAGTATGTTCTTCTGTACTAAGCATAAAATTCTGTTCTTTTAGGGGGAAAAAAGCCCACAAAGATTTTTTGCTGATCTTTGCAGGCTAAAAGTGTAAGAAAACTTATACTCTACACTATACTTTGAATTTTCTCAGCTTAATTGCGCACTACACCCACAAACTCACTTTCCTAGAAAATGGTATTTTAACAGACTTTAACCCATATCTCTTCAACTGCATTTTTTATTTACTGTCATGTTGAACATATTTCTCAGCAGAGATCAAACCTGAATCAACAATGCAAACTTCACCTTGTTCCCCACCATGTGTAGTATATGATGCATAGGCCTATCAGGACAATGAGGACATTCCCTTTTTATGTCAGCTGAAAAGGGAACTCCTTGGACCTCATAAACAGCTTACTTCATCTTACCCTGTAAAAGAGTAAACTGTAAGAAATAACTAAAACACAATGGCTTTAATAAAACAATAGAATAGGTTTTATTCCAGACACCTATGAAAGAGGAAATGTCAATGGCATGAAAAAATTAGTTCATAAAAAAGCTGAAGGTGTATAGCTCAGCTAATGGATAAGAATGAAACTCAACAGTAACTGAACAGAAGGAGCAGGCAGTCTACCAACCATCTCAAATACTGCATTGACATTCTTAGATCAACTGCCCTGCTTGGGCTGGGAGGGACCTGGAAGATCACCTTGTTCCAACCCACTGACATGAGCAGGGACACCTTCCACTACACAGATTGTTCAAAGTCACATCCAACTCTTCCAGGTCACTTACAACTCCTTTGGGCAACCTGTTCCATTGTCTTAGCACCCTCACAATAAAGAATTCCTTTCTAAAATTTAATCTAGATTTATCTTCTTTCAGTTTAAAGCCATTTCCCCTTGTCCTTGCCCTGTCAGTGCATGTCCTAGTAAAAAGTTCTCTCCAGATTTCTCATAGGTCCAAATTATGTTCTGGAAGGCTTCTCTAGCATTTTCCTGAAGCCTTCTCTTCTCCAGGCTGAACAACCCCAACTCTCTCAGCCTTTCTTAGGAGAGGTGTTCCATCCCTCTGACCATGCTCATGCTCCTCCTGACTTTCTTCAGTGTATCTATGCCATTCTTGGGCTGGGGACCCCACAGATGTTTGTAGTAATTCAGGTGGAGGGCTCATGAGAATGGAATAAAGGGAGAGAATCACAACTCGGAAAAATGAGTTTCCATTACATCTGTGGCATATTTCACAAATGTTGGGCAATGTTTACTCATGTTCTTAAGTTCTTGTAAAATGAGGGACACTAAATACTCATGTGTTTCCACAGATCCAAAGACAATCCAGTCTAACTTTAAACCTTTAACAAAGTTGATGTCTACACTAAGACCCTTACCATTCTTGTCTCTTGTATAAAAATGACAGACATTGTCCTCAGCCATTTCAACCCAATCAAAATCTCAACAACTTTTTCTCACTTTCTGTCTCTCACATTTTAGATACCAAAGGGTATCTAAAATGAAATAGGAAGAATCTGGGCCTTAGCTGCACCTGCAATCAATATGGATTAAATGCTTCTACTTACCCACTACATAAAATTGAGTCTGAGCACTGGAAGATACAAGAATCTGAATCCAATCCAAACCAAAAACTTGAATATGAGTTGTAAACTGGATTCTGAATCTGAATTGGTCTTTTAAAAAATGCCATATCTAATCATCAGTTGACTCTGAAGTCACAATTTGAGTTCTGGTTGATTCTTGTTAAAGGAAAGAAAATATATTTCCCAAATGTCATGGTATATTACTATAAATTCTCCAGTGGCCCTACTGATACTCATAAGAGCAAGGTACAATTCTCGAAACAAACCCATAAATCCACATAAAAGAGATTAATTGTGATATTGAGAAGGAAAGCACACGTAGGATGACAAAATGGCAAAAACTAAAAGTGTTACTACATAGCTGTTGGCATTGCTTACAATACAAAAAAAAAAAAATCCTCCCCTCTTGAACATCACATCTGAGTGTATTTGTCACAACTGGTTATTAAACACGTTACAGTTTGGAAATTTCCTTTTTATGATATACCTTAAGTAAGACTCTGAAATTTTGTTCTTGAATGCATTAAAAGGACTATTTTACAACAAAAAAAAGATTTAAGATAGCTAGGTATGATCCTTAAAACCTAAAAATAGTACTGTGGAAAAAATAGACTCAATTTTATAGTTTTCTGAACACGCAGAAAATATCAGAAGCACAAGTACCTTGAAGAAGAATAGAAACCTCTGGATTTTTTTTTTTTTAAAGGTGGGAAAAGGTGCTGTTTTTTCAAGTTCTGCAAAATATGGCAAGCAGCTCTAGCAGAAGGTAGCTGCTTTCATTTGCAAACATGAACTTTACTTAGGTGTCCTTCATTTTTTAGTAATTTCTAATGCTCACAACAGTATGATTAATGTTGGGAGGTTGGGGTTTTTTTAGTTTTGTTCTATTGTTCATCATTCACTTTGTTACAATTTTGGAGGTGTTCTACTCCAAAATACTTCTATATTTCAATATTTGATTTCTTTTTTCAAATTTTTTTCCATTACAACTCTGTCTGAAATGCTTTTACAGTTTCTCTCTTCCCTCTTTCCTCCTGTTTCCACTTGCTTGTTTTCTAGACAACTGTTCCAAGCGTGAGCTCTGGAATTGTGAAGAGATATCCGCTCTTCCTTCCCCATGTGGCAGAGCCTTGGGTGGATCAATCAAGAATTTCTCCATATTACATACAGGTTATGAAAAAATATTTTACATGTCTCACACTCAAAAAGGCTAGGATCATTAGAATTTCATCTATTATAATTAATTCTTTATAGAGAGAAAACTCAAAGCAATCAGGTATCACATTACAGAAAAAAGAGTGTTTTTAAGTAACTCTCCCACCAAGGTTTGACTTCAGCTTGCTCAAGAGCATAGGAAGGGACAGGGAATTCTGCAAAATCCCTGATGGACTCCCAGAATCATCTCCCCAGCTCACTGTGGCTGATGCTGCTCCTGGTGGCACTCAGCCTTCTGGCAGTGTCTGGATCATCGTCTCCCTTGGTACTCAGGAGTCGACAGTAACAGACAGTTGTGACATCCAGTGAAAGTTGCAAAACACAGATTTCCTTGTATCTTGCTCTGAACTTTCTTCCATGAAATTTTACCTTGCAATTCTATAAATATATTAAATCAAGATTTTACTACCTGAGATGTGTCACCCATTCGACATTTCCCAATATGTAGTGTTAGTAAAATCAATATTTTCCACCCACCTATTGACAACCATGTCTGTTATTGCTGATTCACCAATTTGTGTCAATCTTTTTGGCTGAAATTGCTATTACTAATATATTACATGATTAATCATTAATTTAGAAGTTTTTCTCTATTTTCTTTATGAAGTTCTATGAATGAATTAAATCCAATAAAGTAATTGGAACATTTTATGAGAAATTCAGACTTCATTATATAGTATGATTTTTTTTCCTGTTCTCAGTGGTTCATAAAAAATGAATAAACCTGATTTGAAGATTCCTTCTCAGAAGGAATATCCTGTCACCCAGCCAGTGACCTGTTGCAATATCTATTATTAGATGCACTATTTAATTAGGATATACACTCAGGAGATCTGCTTAATCAGGATGTCTCCCAGAGAACACATTTAGGTCCAGCAACATTCATTGGCAATGACTTCCATAATGGGGATAGTAACTTCCCTTAATTGGGATAGCTTAGTGTGAGTTAGTGTGTTAACCTAAGTCTTGTAGTACTTCTGTCTTCTCTAACAAAAGCTTTCAGATTTTCTCATCCTGTGACAGAAAACACATGAAATATGTATTGCCCTGGTTTTGGCCATGAGAGTCAACTTCCTCCTGGTAGCTGATACAGTGCTGCATTTTGGTTTTAATATAACAATAAATGTTGAGGACACACTGATGTTTTAGTTGTTGCTAAGCAGTGCTGACCCTAAGTCAAGGACTTTTCAGTTTCCCACGCTCTATCCCAGTCTCTCTCCTTCTTTTTGGAACAGGAAGTCAAGCATTTAATATTCAGATGGTTTTCTTCTACCTTGCTGCTTCCTGGGATGACCCTGTTTACCTTCATGGATGAGTATGTAGAGAAGATTGTAAGCCAGCTCACATAATTGCACAGTTATTTGGTTGCCTGCTTTTCTCTTCTACACCTTTTAAAAACTCACTTTTCCTATCTTGAGAACCACTTTGAGGTCCTCAACAGAGCCCAGTTGTGACAGCTGATGATCAGAACAGATCAAAGGCCAAAAGCCATCATTCCTCACAGGAGGTCAGAGTTTAGAGCTGGCTGAGAAAAACTACTCTGTATCCACACATTAGAGAAGGAAAAAGCAAGCAGCTGAGTTGTGTGCCTTGATTAAACTGCCTCTTTATTCATCACCAATTCTATCAGCCTCAGTTGAAGAAACCCTACCAATGGGCAATTTTTAAAAAGAAAAAGAAACAAAATCTGTAGCCTTTATGTGCACTATTCAAATTCCATCTCCAAGAACATCTATTGAAATATTTTGAGCTAGAAATTTGCTGCTCATTGACAATCCAAGATAACCAGGAACTTATTGATGTCTCCCTCTCCTCCAGTAAGAGAAAGAAAGAATGATAAAAAGCTTCTGTTGAGATAAAATGCACAATACTTAATATCAAGTATAATGCACAAAAATAAAAAGTTTAGGAATAGCTGAATTACTGTCAGCACAACATCAGTGAATGACTTTTCTTTTTTTTTCCTCTGCCCTACCTTTGCCCCCTAAATTCAACAACAGATGGAAAGAAAGCAAAAGATATGAACATCCTGGAAATGAAAAAAGTCCTGTGTGATTGTACAAGCATTTCCACAGAAGCAGATGCAGTCTCTTGTTCACTTGAGGTCTGAGCTGGCTGGATATATGCCAACTCCAGTCCAAAACATATAGAACCATGTTACCTGGTTTATTATTTTAGGATTAGCACTGTGATAGCACACGCTGCTGGCTTGAATTCAGCTGTCTGAGAGCACAGATGGAACGGGAGCACAACTGTCCAAAGCTGTACATGTAAACATGATCTGCATGTCACTGCAGATCTCCATTTGAGGAGCTAGGACAGGAACTCCATGGGATATACACAATGAATCCAATTCTCCCTTCCTTAACATCCATACAGAAAGTAATGACACAAGAAATTGTTCCCATGAGTACAGGTATTAAAGCATTGAGAATGTAGCTTAGCAGCATCTTCAAAGTATACTAATTCTACCCACTTATCTAGTGTCCAACTGTTTCCTTTTCCACCTCCTGAGGGTTTTTTTCCCTTGCATTTAAATATGTCCAGGATAGATTCTGATGCCACAATATGTGACCAATACTTCATGCTTGGATAGGTAATACCTGGCAGCATACTAAAGCAGCACTTCTTAATTCAAATATCACTGAATAGAAATTATGTCAATGGAAAGAAATTATATTGAAAATTTCTTGTCAAGTCACATTGATATTTTGTATGGAGGTTCCCCATGTTATGCCCCTAGCTGGCAGGGTACTTGAGGAAATTCTGGATGGAAACAGCTTTCTGGCCTCTTACTGGCAACTGGAGAGTGAGTGGCAGTTCATTTACAGAACCTACTTTGTCAGAAAGTCTTTCATATCTGATCTCTCTCCTCTTTCAGCAGTCAGTGTTGAATGTTTTGTAAAATGAAAAGGCTTATATGATCTTTTTCATTCAGTTCCTATTCTGAGATGCAATTCTTTTATTTTAAAGAAAATCTAGAACTTATTACAAACACCTGGTATTAACTCCTTCACAGTATAGTCTATCAACATCACCTAAAACTTTCCAATTTAAACACATGACGTGAGGTTCAAATGGTGAATTCTAGTTTCTTTTGTTTTCTGCTTAGCTTCTGAATACCCAGATGCAGAAATCATCTTTTTGCACAATTACCACACTACTCACAGTCTACAGCATTCAGTAATGCCAAACTTCCAGATATGGCTGATAGTATTCAGCAGTGGAATTATCTTATATCTGCTGTACTTTTATATCTTAGATAATAACACTGATTAAAAAAGTCTTCCTGAATTTCTGCAGCACTGTTTTAGCTATTAAATAATGCAAGGTTTTTCATTCTACAAAGGATATCTTCACTTGCTGAAAAGACACACAGACTAGTTCAAATCACCTCTTGACCTTCTCTTCAGTGAGCTCCTTATGTTTCCCATCATAAGATGTACATTCCAGCTCTTAAACACTTTCTTTCTCTGAACCATCTATTTTAGCTGCAGGACTCAAAACTGAATACAATACTTCAATATTAGTCTCACTAGCACATATAGAGGAAATATCTCTTTGTTATTCTAATACTTCATTTATATACATAATGATGTCTTTAACCCAGCTAGCCAAAGCTCCTTACTGGATATTTTTCTTCTTTTACTAGCCTGCATTTAAATGTCTTCAAAATCAGCTTAGGCGGACACATCTTTCTGTTTGATCAATATTGTTCATTGGTATAACTTATTCTGAAAATTCTGTAATTTACTTTATTTTACCACTTTGCATTACCTATAGACATATTTATCCTTTGCATTACCTATAAACAAGAACAGCTCCCCACACAACAAGTCCTGCCCGCCTCAATCTTTATATTTTATATTTATACATGGGAAATATATCTCTGCTTCTGTCCAAATCATGCATAGGGCCTTTATAACAAGTTTTCAATAGCTTACTCACTGAGTTAATTAAGTAGGCTATAGTCCTTTCAGTGATACACTGTACACCTTACATAATGTCTGAGTTTACATACCAATGTAAGGCTTCTATCTATGAAGTTAAACTCTCCATACTGAAGACAGAAGACCTTCCTGAAGATTTTTTCCAGAATTCATAGGCCACCTGAACAGATTAGCCTTGCACCTTGCCTAAGGTGATGAAAGTTAGATCACAGAATTCTCCTTTTTTCATCCTACCACCATGTGCAGTCTACTTCATGTGACAAGAATCTGTAAAGTAGTTTCACAGTCCTGTGGCACTGCCTGCACTCCTCTTTCTGCAGAGCTAGATGAGAAAGGAGTTAGGGTTTGTCTGAAAGAGACTCACTGTGAGGTGCAAAAGGCAACATCAAGCATAAAAACAGGTGAATAGAACACTAAACTGTCTCACCAGACCCTTACTCAATTTTACACAATTTATAAGTAAGACACAGCTTCCTGGTACTTTTTCTGACTTGTAAAAGTCTTTAAATTCATCATATTGGAATGTAAATTCCAAGCCCAGATTAGTGTTTTTGGAGAATGTTCTTGCAGTATCCACACACTCAAAATATCTGCAAATGCCTGTGCTATGTGTATGTGCTTATGTGCACAAACACAAGCACAGAATGGTAAAATTTCTGTGGAATTTGACAGTTAAGCTTAAGCAAACACACTGGGGGGTCTGAGGTTATCTACTATAAACCTTTTATATACCAGATTATTAACCTGACCAAAACAATGTCAGCACTGCAGGAAACATTTTTGATCATTTCATCAAGTGAAAACAGCTGAATTAGATTTAGGAAGAGAGATTGCCTGACAAGTTCTCCCAAGTCTGGATTCCTATTTTAACTCTTAAATACAAGTCTACTAATTTTGAGGAACCTAAAGTGTTGCTTAAATGCTGCTCAAGCCAAGAGCTTGAGCTAAGAGCTACTACTTGTGCACGTGCAGGAAGACATGGATTTGCATAGGTTCTACAAACATGCCTTCCTTCCATCCAAAAGCATCTGTTCAACCATGAAAAAACCTGAAAGACAGAGAAATGGAGAATTTATCAAGCAAATACACTTTTGCTTGGTTTCATGCAAAGAAGATAAACAGTAAGGTTAAAACTTCCCAAAAAACTACGTTTCTCTTCCTAGCCTTGCTCATCACAGTGATTCTGACTGGCGACATATAGCGTTTTACAGTTTTTCTTGAAGCTGAGATGCTTCCTGAAGCTGAGAAGATGTCAGTGGGAGTTGATGATGTTGAGTGATCTTACCAGCACCTTAAATAATTGTATGCTGCATTGCAGATCTGAAGTCTGGTGTAGTTACATAAAATTATATGAACAGATTGCGAATAAATTGTAAGTAATAAAACAGATTGTGAAAAATTGTAAGTAAAATCATACTCATCTTTTGATATTGCTGTGCTGGGTTTGGCTGGGATAGAGTTAGTGAGCTTCACAGTAGCTCTGTTTTGTGTTTGTGATTAAAACATTACTGATAAGGCAGAGATTTTTCATTATTGCTGAGCAGGGGTTGCACAGAGTCAAGGCCTTTTCTGGCCTCACCCCACCAGCGAGGAGGCTGGGGGTGCACAAGAAGTTGGGAGGGGACACAGCCAGCACAGCTGACCCCAGCTGAATTAAGGGATATTTCAGACCATATGGCATCATGCTCAGCTTGGATAAAGTTGGGGGAAGAAGAAGGAAGTGAGTGGGACATTTGGAATTATGTCTTCCCAAGCAACCGTTGCACGTGATGGGGCCCTGCTTTCCTAGAGATGGCTGAACAGCTGCCTGAATAAATTCTTTCTTTTGTATAGCTTGTGTGTGCTTTACCTATTAAACTGTCTTTTTCTCCACCCATGTGTTTTCTCATTCTTACCTTCCTGATTCTGTCCCACATCCCACTGGGAGGAAAGGAGTGAGCAGCTCATTGGTGCATAGTTCTTGGCTGGGATTAAACCACAACAATTGTACAGTCTGATTATATAAAAAGCTCATGTTGCACATTACAAAACATATAAACATAACAAAACAACTGCTTTTCCAGTTGCTGTCATGTACATGAAAACTCTTAAAATAGAGTAACATTCCATTTTGTTACAATACCCTTTGCATTTTTACAGTTCAGTTGGGCACCTTGTCACAACTGATCATGCATCTTGATGCTTTTTTATGGTTTTTAAATCAATGTGAATATTTCTTCCTTGCATTAATAGAATTTCATGTAGCAAAATTGGTAAAGACATTTCTATTTTCATCATAATTTATTCCTCTTCCCCAGTCCTCATCCATGGAAAGATTTGTTGGCTGGAGAAATATTTTTCTGTTGAAGACATTTAGCAGATATGACTCCTTTTATCCAAAGCAGACATTTCAGTGCTATTTAGTCTAAATAACTTCTATTACAATCATTTGCCTCAAGATTTTCAAGAAAACAAGTTTACATGCTGCTAATTTTCGTTTACTACCTTTCCTTCAGGCACCAAAAAAAAAAAAAAGTCAGTATCAACCTTGATTCTCTTTAAAGAAAAGAGAACGAAACATTCGAGGGTACACTCACATAGAGAATTCAAGTGGACATACAAAGAGAGAAAGAGAACAATTTGTTTCTCAGTAATTCATTCATTTCTCAGAACATTTTTCCTTGTTGATGTTATTCTGCTTTTTTTGAAGGGTTTTCCACAAAACTGGTGTTCTTAAATTGACAGTCTTACATGGTAGATGGGTTGGGAGGAAAAGGAAAAAGGTGTCATATTGTCTCTACGCACATAAAATCCTTTGATTCCTGTCTTGATCACTAAGGTCCTGGTGACACTGTTAGGATCTCTTCCCTTCTAACATTGGAGTATTACAGATATAGCAGCAGGGTGGCCACTTCCAGTCACCCAGAAATGCTTGTCGAAGAATCAGTGAACAATATTCCAGATTTTTCACAGGTGAAAAGCAGGGGCAACAGTAGATGAGATGTCTAGGGTTGTCTTATCTCTTACTTTGAGCAAGATCCAGACTATCCTACATCATCCTAACTTGAAATACAGATTTTAGAGATATCTCAAGTACAAATGCCTCAAGAACAAGCAAGAAAACCAATTTGCTTGGACTCTTACACCAAGTGCTATAAGTGTACAGAGAGATCAAAATTCCTTCCATTTCTAAAATTACATCCCTCTTGAGCATATGTATGCTCAGCAGTGGGACATCCCTACTTCAGGCCTACTTATGGTTCCCATGGTCGCCCTAAAAGCAGTAGTAAATCCACCTTTGAAGTCTGCTTTGGCTGGCATGCTCTAAGCTTATCATAGAAGTATCAAGTGAAACATAAAACAGTCATTTTATTTCAATATTTCTTCCACGTGATGGCTGAGTAGCTAACATGCAGGTTGATACTCTAGGAAGGTAGGCAAGCTCTAAAGCTACCCTAACAGTCATCAAAGTCCTCCTCAACTCTTAGACATCCTAAACAACCATCTCTGAGTCTACATTTTGTTCTTAAACTTTCTCACTTTCTGTATCTTTATACGATTTTGTTATATTTCTATCAGAAATAGAGACGAATTCTGCTCTTTGGAGAGGGTTCTTTTTACCATCTCCTCTAAGAATAGAAATTAAGAAAAAGAAATGAAGAAATTGAAATTTCTTATTAAATTCTTTATGCAGGATTCAGTCAATCAAAATGGACATCCAGAGCTGTTTTAGGGGCTGCAAATACCTCCTGTCCTGTGGGCACAGCAGCACCTGACATATCGACTCTGCCCTTGCAGGGGCGGCACAAGAGCAACAGGCAACCCACACCTTTTGGGAGCCACCTCTGGAGGCAAAATGACCTACCCAAAAATATCTAAATATCACTAAGTGCCTTTCTTTCAGCCACTGAATTCTGCCCTTTTTCTGATAATATGAAATCACTGCACAGAATAAAAAATGGCAAGGTAACAAATAAAAATACAGCATATCAATGCAATTTCTGTTAATGTAGTAACAGTATCTGTGACTAACAAAATTAAAGTATAAAGAAGCAATAAATGGAGGGAAATAAAAGATTCCATTTTGATAAAAATAATGATTTTGTTATATACACTTTTTTTTTCACTATCTATAAAGCTATTTTTGGGGGGCAGGAAAACAACAACAACCACCATAACCATCACAAACAAAGTCCAATTTTTCCAGTTGTATTAATCAAAAACAAATTTCAGTCTTTACTGTTCCTTCCCAAGGTAATAGTGTTGGGCTCCTAAAGACCTCGGTGGCTATCCACATCTCTTTCCCAATTTTTAGTGCCTTTCTAGTTCCAAACTGCCCAGCACTGTAACATTTTTCTAAGTGTAGTGTTAGCAGCTCTCTGAAAGGGGCATTGTCACCTCCTGTTCTAGCTGAGATACCTCTAAATCTAAACAGCTTTGACTTTTTGCTGCCGTATTTCACAACAAACTTATATCTAATTATCTATTACTGCCCATAAGTCTGTTTTTCAATATTATTGATTTCCATCAATCTTCTTCCTGTTGAGGATGTTTGGGATTATTTTTTCCCCAGATACAATCAATCCTACTTCCTGGCCTTCTTTAAATCTTCTTTGGGATCCTGCCAGTATAGTTCTGTGAAACACTTCTGTGGTTTTATATGAAAAAGTCCAGAGAGTATGTGTATGTATAATTAACATTTTCTCATTCTTTCCTGGAAAAATAAAGATGATTTGCTTTAGTGAGGAACACAAAATCATGATTCAAAGGCATAGAGGAGGATTAAAAAGTCACTTGCAGCCAGTGTCACCTTTTTGGATTGCAAAGACCCGTTGGGATTGCTGCCGTGGTTTACACGCCCAGCGGCGTTCAGGCTCAGCGCGAGCGGCAGAGCCCAGCCCACACTAACCCTGCACTAACCCCTCTCACCAGGCCATGTCAGGCTCAGCACTGAGTGGGCAAGAAGCTGAGAAAGCCACAGGTTTCTGAGGTAACAGCAGGGAATTAGGGGACCAACTGCTAAGGCCAGACAGTCCCTTCATCTCTGGAACCTACTTAAAATTCGGAAGTTATACAGAATCCTATTTAACGCCATGAAAAACACAACACATTACTTTTTGCATGCTCATTTCCATAAAGAACAGCTGTAGTTGCAATGTATAATCAGTCAAATTTTTACTGTTGTGAAACAAATTCTGAGTATTTATTTACTTTTGGACTGTGAAAACCTTGTATTTTTGGAGACATGCATTCTTATACAAGTAAAAAAGCTCCAAAATCAACTTAATGTAAGAAACAGATTTACTAGGTTGGGTTTTTTTCAAGTTCTTTCTTGATATGGTGATATTGTTATCAAATGTATTACTTTGACAAATCTCTATGGCAAAGCAATTTTGATTTCAAGCTTTACTTTTATAACTTCTCTGCAACTTGAACAAACAAGATAATTCTTTCTCCTTTATTTCCCTGTGATTTCCTTTCTGAATTTGATGAAAATAAATTATTTTTCGGTATTAAAGTTTTTAAATTTTCTACAGAAAACCATATATCAAAATATAAAAATCCATCTGAACTAGAGTTTTCCTACAGATTTCCACTGCAAGACCCTTGTTGTGATTCAGGTCATCCTGAGGCTTCAGTAATGACCGCAGAAAACAGCAGCGTTTTTGCCAGGTAGGTTCTTATTTTGAAAAAAGGGCATCGAATATTTTTCAATATCTCAACTCCAGAAAGATGTCCGAATTTTGCTGTTCATTTTAAAAAGCCCCCTCTGAAAAGAATGCTTCGAGTTTTATTATATTTTTTACTTCTCCATAAGGCAAGAAAACAGATAACTTTCTCCCTCCTCCATGTGGAGAACCTTCTCAACATGTACTTTTAGTACAACTCATGGAAAACATCTGTTGATTATCAATGCAAATCTCAATAGAAAGGACTATCTAGCTATATTTAACTAAAATGAAAGCACTGAATTACAGTGACAGTGATTTTATTTCTTAATATTCATTATCATCATTTACTTTCCTCCAGTCCAGCCACAATTTATAATAATTCACATCCTATGTGAAATGATAATAATGTGAAATAAAATACTATGAAATCTTTGGACAGGGACATTCTCTGTTCATAAATACAGTGAGCAATATGTGAGGAACCTAATTTTCATTGAAACAGTTGGGAGTTATGAGGAGTAAAATAGAACTAAAACTAGCTCATAGAATTAAGATGGAAGAAAACCAAGACTGCATTCTTATGAAGCAACCCAAGAAAACCAGCAGTTTGATTACTCATAAAGGTCATAAAACATATCAAGAAGACCTTTCTTGGGTTTGGATGACTTGGAAGAGGCTCAGAACACACTGAGGGAAGATAACTAGCAAGTTATGATGCACTTTGCTTCCCAGATGACATTAATAATATCTTCCATCACTTCTTAATACACAGTACATTTCACACCTGGGTTAAATGCATTAATACAAAATGTGAGATCCCTGAGCACACTTGCAAATGGAAGCCATAAACACTTCAACCAAGTGTATCTCCTAAATACCCTCCAACAGCGCTCAGAACAGCAATAACATTTGCTAGTCCTCGTTTCAATGTGTATTTTATGCATTTTTAAGATTCTTTTTAACTTCACAGTCTTTGATCCTCATTTTTTTGGTGCTATCTATCTACAGATTCTCACACAGATGCTATCAGTGCTCCCTAGTACAGAAGCAGAAGGAGCATGAGTGTTTCTCACTTCAAAAAGAGAACTGTGCCCGGCAACCATTAGAATGCAAACCAAGCCATCATGACACTAAAACCAAAGTGTGAAAAACCAGTACCATACAAAAGTTCAGGCTTGGACTGTACAGGTCATTTGGTTATCTATGGAAATGCAATACAGACAAATAACAATCTGATATATTGGTACATTAATGTAAAAAAATATTTTCCACTGTTCTGCAACAGATACTCACATACACACTCTGGAGACAAGTTACATCCCATTAGGAGAGAAGCACATGTCCAGGCTGATGCTGTAGTATTATAAGTGATGCGTTAAATTTATGTCCCCTCGTAATTTGTTAATGTGCATTTACCTAAAGTGACATCTCGTAAATGATGAAATTACGAAAATGGAGATTCTTGCTGGAGAGCTTGTAACTCTCCTGGAGGAATTTCATCATCCAAATCTTGAAAAGCACAATTAAGAAATTTGGACAGATCTGAAGACAGAGCTGGGAAATTTGCAGAAGTAACCTAAGGAAGGGTTGTCAGACGTTTTCAGTTTCCAAGCACAACCCAAGAGTAATGTCCGTCATTCTGAGAAAATGGCTCCTGGGTCACACCAACATCCTGCAGCTTTAAACAGCAGATTATTGATAAAATGCACTGTCCTGCATGAGGAAAGCAGTCCTTTTATAACTATTCTTCAAAAAATAAACTCTAAAGGAATAAACAAAACTAATGACTGACACATAAACGAACTCTGAGAACGGATTTTCAGATGTGTTAAGTTCTATGACTACTAAAGACTTCATTTGAAAATTCAGGTTTTCAGAACTGAAAATCTGTCCTACAAACCCCATTCAAAGATCCCAAAATGCTCTAAAAATGTTATGATTGGACTGAAAAAAATAGTATGAAGGTACATTTTCCTTTGTTATAAGAAGTTCAATCTCTTCCTACACTAAAAGATTGGAAAGTTATGCAACATGGTCTTGACAGATATCCTGGTAGGAAACTGGGACTGATAGGCTCTGCTGCTGGCTAAACAGGACAACTCCTCCTACACAGGCAAACTCACAAATAGCTCAGTGACAACTTACCACACTTGCAGCACCACTGTGCATAGCCTTCTTATTCTTTCTCCAAGATGCTTCGCTGATCTTTCTTGACAACTTCTGACACTTGATAAGAACTCCACACACCACTTCCTGTCATCCTTTATTAGCCTATTTGATCCCAGTATGATCCTAGTACCCAAATTTGAAACATAAATTATTTATGATAACTTATAATGTGATAAAAAAGTGAAATATTAGGTTTTATCCTCAGCTTAAATCCATAAAGAAGAAGATAAAAACCACTGGCATCATTTGGATGCAATCCTGCCTGCCTGAAATGACAGAGGCATAGGTAGCCTCCCAATCAATTTTGTCTGTCCCACAGGCAGCCCTGCCAATAAGACGACTGTGTTGTTACTTTTAAAACCTCATAACAGCAGCTCCTTAGCAAGGTCTGTTCATTCGTGATTCATGCTTTAAATATATTTTAAAACTCCTGCTTTGATGTGCCTACCTCCTGCTCTCTCTAGAGTCCATTAGAGGCCATATTGGGTGACAGGTCTATCACCTTGAGAATGCATTGCTCAAGGTAATGTTTACCTCAAATAAATAGAACACAATTTCTGCATCAGATGAGATCAGCAGATCAGAAGCCTTTAGTTTCATGAAACCATCAAAAACACCACAAAGGGCTCTGACAGACATCCTCTAGCAAATATTGCTGTTAAATTTTAAATATTTTCATATCCACTACACCAGTACTCTCCAAGATTTTTGATCATGCACCTGTATCGGAAAAAATTTTCAAGCGCACACTGTAATATATATTTATTTACAGGCTATATACATGTACTACTGTAAATGTACATTGGTGCTGTGTATATATATATCTCACATCTATTATTAATAATAATATTGTACTATTATTATAAAAATACCCAGAAACAAATATTTTAAAAGAGTAAGTTAAAGATAAAATATAACACTACTGTTACATTTGGTGCTTGGTGTTTTTTATTTTTTATTTTATTAATACTAAAAAAAAATCTTTCTTCTCCTCAACAGATTGGTTTGCACACCCTTGGTGGTGCATAAACCCCACTTTGGAGATCACTGCATTAGACCACCCTTCTTCTCTGCCAGATAACATGTCTTTGTGCTATGGTTACACCACCACAGAGATAAAATGGAAATACAATGCAAGTTTATCAGAAATTTATAGATATGGTGTCATTGTACCCTAGAGGTTACTGAGACCCAGAAACACAACCCTTTCCATTACCTTTATTATGGGTACTCTGCTGTACAGCAGTAGGGTTGGGCAGACAGCTGTAGAAAGCAGGAGAGTGCATCCTAAGCAAATCAAAGTCAGAGCCACTACTGAACATCTGTTAGTGCCAAGAGGCACTCATGTGATTGTTCCATGTAGACCTCATTGCCCTTATTTTCATTGTGCTGTGAAGCAGTATGAGTGGAACAAAACCGTATAGGGAGCAAAAACAAACTGTCAAAATGTTCCACTAGCCTTAGGCCTGAATATTTTGTCTCTTCTCCAAAAAGTATATATAAATCAGGTAATCACAAATGACAGCAGCATCACTGAAATTTCAGTGTCTAAAAGTTAGATAATAGATTACAAAGTACCCATTCAGGCTCTGTTTATCATCATTGGGCAGAAATTAGCCCCTACCAGAGTAGTGCTAATCCTATCCCCTTTCAAACAATTAAGCTGTCAAACAAATTGGTTTCTAAAGCTGCCTTCATCTTTCTAAGCTGAATGTGAGGCAGGTCATGATAACAAACACCATCACAAATACACAGTGTTTGAAACCTTAAATTAGGGCAAGTGAACACCACCTTGCCTGCCTACCTGTTCTACTGCACATGCCACATAGACTTACACTTGAAAATGTTTGAGATAAACTTTCCCTCACTACATATATAAGCAGCAGCATTTCTTACCTTATGTGCTGATTCTGACTAGGATATAGGGTTTTTTTCCATAGTATGAGACTATGTTTTGGATTTATGCTGAGAACAATATTGATAGAACAGGGAGTCTTTTGTTACTTCTGAGCAGTGCTTACAATGAGTCAAGACCTTTTCTACATCCTCACCCCAGCTCAGCACTGAGCAGCCTGGGGATGCATAAGGGCATGGGAGGAAACACAGGTAGGAAGCTGACCCCAATTTACCCAAGAGATATTCCCTGCCATATGGAGTCATTCTTAGCATTTAGAGCTGGGTGGAGAAGAAGGAAGCGAAGGACATTTGGAGTGATGACATTTATCTTCCCAAGTCACTGTTACCTGTGATGGTGCCCTGCTTTCCTGGGGATGGCTGAACATCTGCCCACTCATAAGAAGTGGTGAATTAATTCATTGTTTTGCTCTGCTTGTGCACACAGCTTTTGCTTTACCTATTAAACTGTCTTTATCTCAACCCACGAGTCTTTTCACTTTTATTCTTCCAATTCTCTCCCCCATCCTGCTGCAGAGAGGGGGAGCGAGCAAGGAGCTGCCTGGGGCTTAGCTGCAGGTGGGGTTAAACTACAACACCCTACATTCGACTGACAGGAACACCAATGAGACAAAAAACAAGGCTGCCACTATAATTGTGCCACTGCCACCCTGTTTTCATATGGTTTCTTATTATAGCTCTTAATTTTGGCATGTGGAATACATTGTATACCAACAGTATGAGTACCCAGACAGATAGACATCACAATGCATTCACAATGATCATAGCTTTCTGACCTTTAGACAAGAAATAGAGAAACTACTGTTCAAGTGATTATTTACATCTTGGTAACATCTACAAGACTGTACCATCTTACTGTATACTTTGGACAAACTATCTGCCTTGTCAAACCCTTAGCCAAAAAAAAGATCAAAACACAGGCATGGAGAATTTATATATCATACAAAAATCTGCTGGCATATCATCAGCCTTTGGTGTGCCAGTCAGGAGAAAAAAGAAAAGTTAGAAGGAGGAAGCTAAAGAGTAGGGAATGAGGACAATGAGGGAGGGAAAAGAGCAAGAGGAAGGGACAGGCAGTGAGAATAACAGGACAAGACAGCCCATGGGAATAAATACACAGTCTGCCAAATGAAAACAGCAGTTTTCACTGTTCAGTGCATCCAGAGCAGCCTCTTACCAGCAGTGAAATGAACGGTCAGTGGGCCGAGATAGTGGGTTTCCCTATCCCACAACAAGGACTTTTATCTACAGGCAATACAAGTTCTGGCCCTTCCAGATATCGGGTGTGCTCCAGAAAGGTGTGCAGCAGACCTTTCTGTCAATATGCCTGTGATGTGAGTATAGAGAAAAGGGATATAAACACAGGCAGGTCTTGGCCATACTGTCAGCTTGGTCTGCTGCTGTTCCTGCTACTCTCAAGAGCTCTCTAAACACCAGGATGACCACAGGCATGGTAGATGCCATTGGAACAGACAAAATATGTCCCTTGGGAAATAGACCTGTTTACTATTCATATTATCTAAGGCACCTTTTCTTCTTCTTGTAATGTAAAAAATGCCTTTATCTGATACAGACATTCCCAATACCCAGAGCAAGTAATTTCTCATTTCACTGCTGCAGGTTCTTTTCAGTTTTTGTCAATTTCTTAGTACCATTAACAGTGAAGCCGAAGTAACAAAATTAACAAAATACCCAGATATTAAGGAAGACAGAAACATTTCGTCCTTCTTTCTTTTCTCAGCATTTAATAGATCTATCACTCTACTGCCAGCTGACTGCCACATAAATTGTATTAATTGCAGTAGTCATATACCTAAATGGTCAGAGTTCTCTTTTTATCTCAGACATTTAAAAACAAATGCTTCCGCTTATTCTTTTGGTTTTATTAAAAATCTCTCTCAACCTCAGAAATAACACTGTCTATCCTCTTTTGACAGATAGCTTTTATTTTATTTTTCTGATATATGCTTGAATATATGCTATTAGGTTACCTATTTAACTAGTTTGGCCAAATGTTACTATAGCACTTCTCCCATTGCTTCAGGAATTGTTTTTCCATCTCAAGAGTACAAGTTATCTTCTCCTCCTAAGTCATTTCTTTAGGTGTTGTAATCATTAAAGCATAGCAAGTTCCATTCCTGAAGTATCTGCATTCTGAAAATGTAAAAATTAACTCTCTCACAGGCAAATTTCTACCATTTAAAAAGACTAAAGCTTTCTAGAAGGGAGGCAGTCCTACATATGATCATGAAACATAAAATAAATCATAATACTTCAGAAAATATTTAAAGGTCCCTTTTTGAAGAGAAGATATTCTTAAAAAAAGATTATCAGTTGATTCTGCTTCAGGGAACTTAAAAGCACTGTCTGTGTTTAATTTTCTGGTGTCACTTTAAAGATTTGCAGCCAGGAGTAACAGAAGGCACTCCAAACGGTAAAACCTCTACTTGAACTAGACAGGTAACATTATGCCTAGAGAGCCTCAAATTTTTTGCTTTTTGAAACCATTTTTAACTAACTGTTCATGTTCTTCAGTAATTCATATCTTTGTAGCTTCCTGTGACATACTACAACAAGTAAAACTGAAATAAAAATTCCTTAGGTTTCAGGCTATATTTTTCTGACAGACAGAATCTTTGTAGCCTTTGTTCATTGCTTATCTGCCCACTTTAATAGCCCTCTTGTTTAAAGTAGTCTTCACAGTAATTTAAAAAAACCAAAATTATAAAATGAAAATATATCACAGGGCTTGTTTTCTGAAATATATTTTAAGAAATCAAGTAAATAACAGAAAGAACTAATGAATTTAACAAATGACAGAAGTAATTTTAGACTTTCACAAAGACCACTCTTTGAAGATTTTGTATTTAGTGAAGTCTTCAGTACATAGTTTACCTCTTCACCTGCACACATTTCAATCTGCATTTTCTACCATTTTGGTTTTGGAGAGACTATCTTCAAAAGAATAATTACCCTATCAACAGGTGACATACTGTAAGAACACATGTATGGTCTGCTCTTCAGACAATTTAAGGTATTCTCTTGCAAATATTAGGGCTTTCACCAGTATTTCAATTTTACCACTTTCAAGTTCCCATTTTCAATAACTGTAAGAGTGCTTTGTTTTCATTTACAGACTTTTCTTACCTCAAAGAAAGATTATCTGTTCAGTACTATCAAAACTTCACCATATTTAATGCACTGTTTGAAACCATGGCCTTTGCTTTGCAACCTGGGAAAACATGAAGTAGCTACAACAGACACAACTTATCTGTTATTAGTTGCAGTTTCTAAAAGCCTTATGCAGCCACAAATATCAAAAACACCACTATTTTGCTTATTCCTCAGTGTAAACAGTGAGAATGTAAATACTCTCAGTAGACCAAAGGGCTGGCTTCATTTTGTTATAAACCAGCAGAAGAGATAGAGATGCAAAGGCAAGATGGTCAAGTGTCTTCTCACAGTCCTTCTCAAAGGGTCCAGACACATTGCCTCCAGAGTCTAAATATCATCACACCAGACGGGGTTCTGTAATCCAGAAGTTAAGAGGAAAAAAAAAAGAAGGAGGCTTTGCAGTAAGGTCCATATTTATTACCCTCATACAGACCAATAATCATCAAAAGATCTAAGATTTTCCGAATTCAGAAAAAAAATGTACAAAGTTACTTATTACCCTTATAACATTTCTGATTTATGCAAGCAATGGATGAATGGGACCTCCCAGTTATTCAAAAGAAAACACGAATATGCTCTACATAACTGATTCTTCTGTTAAAAAGATATTCTTTAAATTTAGAAGTGGAGATTTCGACTCAGTGACCAACAAACTGAGCTGCAGCT
This sequence comes from Notiomystis cincta, assembly GCA_013398075.1. Taxonomy (NCBI): domain Eukaryota; kingdom Metazoa; phylum Chordata; class Aves; order Passeriformes; family Notiomystidae; genus Notiomystis; species Notiomystis cincta. Next base: position 57,462 of record VZRX01022608.1, on the reverse strand, counting down.
CAGAGAAGCCTTTGGGTTATTACTGTGCTCTATGGTGATCCCAGTAGGCCTGACAGATGGGCACCTTGGCTGATTTCTGCAGTAGCAGATCTGACCTCAGTTTTATACAGTCCAACAGTCTTTAATATCTCCTAAAATTCACTCCCATGAAGACTTGTAGTTCTTTAACCATGACATCTTCTTCCATAGTCTTTTTTATGGTTCAGTTTAGCTGTCTCTACTCGGATTTAATACATTGTCTCCATTCATTCTTTATATCCTAATTGTACAATTAAACTGAAAGACTAGGATTTGAAATGTAGAAAATGTAACTTTCTTCATCATAGTCCATAACTCAACCAGTTCTACTTCTTTACTGAATTGTTCCAGGGACTGCCATAGCAGATTATAAAGCTGTAAATCATCTGTATGTAGTATATCCAGAAAGCAATTTCAGTTTGAATTAAAAGATACCAACAGGTGCACAATTCCTTTGACTGCCAGAAAGGACCATCCAAATACATCCCAGTTTGTATTTTTCCAGATACTCAGCTCCACATTTTCTTTAGCTGCAGTTCATGTTCTACAGTCAAAGGAAAATTTGTTCCCAATGATATTGTGTGACAGCTGCTACACATGGCATCAGTGCATGCACTGTCTGTTGTAATCGCTAACAACAAAATTTAATGCTGCAGAGTGGCACACATTCACAGTGCATGTAGCTGTTCTTTTTTTTTCAAATGGCAGTACAATTTAAGACAGTGAAATATTGGAACTTGTGACATTTCTGCTCTGTAGCCTTGTACCTGCTAACAGGGAAGGGCCTTGAGACCACTTTACACAAGTGCAGAGATTTCAAGAGCGGAAGCTTCATTAAGGGCACAAATCTTTCTATTAATTATATAATGGTAAATAAATTAATCTCTACAAAGCCACAGATAATGTTCCAATAATATTATTTTTAAAAGATTACTGTATAAATTGTTTTGTAATGTTGGACACATGACATTAGTATCCCATAATTCTGCCAAACACATTTCTTCTCCCACATCCACAAAAGAGATAGTACATTCAGCCACTTTGCCTTGGCTCTGAAGGCATAAACTTCTCACAAAATTGCAGAAAAATCTCAAGACAAAATTTGAAAGAACAGGTGGGCACACTAGAGGAAACCAAATTAGGTAGGGTGAGGCAAAAGAGATCATTGACTTCAGAGAATAACTGATTTATAATAACTGAGAATTAGATTGAAAAAAGGCTAATAACAAACTTCTCACAAAAATAAATGTTACTACAGCATTGCTGATGAGGCCTACACCTAATATTCATGCAATCATCAGGAACACATTCTTTTTTATCAGATGATTTTTGGGCAAAGGTTTGTACATCCCTATCATATTCTGAGTGCCCATGAAATGGCAGTAATTAATGATGAATCATTTATTCATTGAATTTTATCTCTTCTTGTGCTTGAATAGTGACACAATTAGTGTGCAGTTCTTAGACTCATGTTTCAAAACTGGTGTATCCAATTATTTTTCATGAATATTTCTTGACAGGCAGATTGAAAATGAGTTGTTCTTATTGAAAATATCAGAGCATCAGGGTTTCAACAGGCAGATGGAACAGATTATTTTCAACAAGCTTTGAAGGAAAATGTTTCCAGTATGGCCCATTTCATTATGTCAGATATCCTAAACTCCAGTGTTGAGTTAGGTCATTCTTGCTGTCATCAACAGGTCACAATCCCCAGGAAAGCAATAGGTGATTCTGCACATAATATTATGTGCCTCCACAGGAAGGAAAATGAATGTCACATGCCTTCTCTTGTGCAGTTATCAAGTCAGAGGATATCATCATTAACATTTGCCATGCTACCTGTAAGAGGCAGTTACAGGATGTGCCATTTAACTCAATGCCATGCTTGGATCCCATCGTGACAAGCTGAGAAAGGCTTTTAGATATCTATTTTCTCCTCTCATTTCGATAAGGCTCAGAAGGCCCTTTTGATCACAAGTTGCTTTCTAGAGAGTGACTATTAGAGGTTCGAGTATCTACTTTGGATCAGCATGAGAGTGCATTGTGTCTCCTGTTCTTTACACTACCAGAATAATTAGTCTGAAAAAATCACCTAGACACCTGAGTGTCAAAAACTATTCTCAATTAAACTAAACAGTACCTACTTTTATACTGCAGCTCTGTTTTCTACTAGCTACTGAAAATCAGGATGTACTTGCTGGTCTACAAAAACTGAGACAGACATATCCAAGTTGTCTGGCCAATTTCTTCAGTGCTGTCAGGCCTTGGGATCCTACTGCAGTCAACAGCAAGAAGTACTTGCAAAGTCTATTCAAGTATGTATACTAGACAGTCTGTCTATGACCCAGATTCCAATTGTAACCCACAGAATACCATAATGTTACTTCTGAATTGTTTATTCTGCCTCCATCTGTCACCTTACAGTGATCATCAGCCTGTTTCCTTCATAACTTCTATGCATTTTATTAAAAAGAGCTTCTTCTAAAGCATCATTTCCATAATTGAACATGAGTGCCTAACACAGTGTGCTGAAGTCACTAGGGCAGAATTATAATGGATGTAAATCCAAACCAGCTTTTCCTCTTCTCCTACGGCATAAAGAATTAAAGATGTTCTTTTCCTTCTAGAACGAAAGATTTTGCTATGGGGCTAATTCAAGCATTCATTTCATCCATTTCCAGATTTCAGCATATTTTTTTCTATGCAGTCAGATGATGTATAATGCAATTAAGAGCTCTGGAAAAGGAGTAATGCTATCACTTAAATGTTATGAAAAATCTCATAAAACACTAACTTGAAAATATGACCAACATAAGTATTCCTTTAGTCACCTGTAACAGACTAATTCTCTTGAGAAATCCTAACAAAGCTGGAAAATCTCTGCTTGCCTAGAAAAGAACAGCTTTGCTGTATCTCTCTGTCATTCAGAGGACACTATGCTCGAGTGCACAGGAACATGATATTAGATGGAATTGGATGGGTTCTCAAGCCCATTCCCAGTGACAGCAAACTGTCTGACAACAGATTCACTGAACATCACTTTGGGCCCTCATTCAATAACAACCCAAAGTTTAAGGTCTGTCTCCAAACACTTTCAAAAAACCAGGAGGCTGAAGAAATAACAGCCCAGCATTACAGCAATTCATACAATGCAACAGAATACAAAATGCTTACAAGAGATATCTTGCTTCTGGAATTAATACCTAAAACATACTGGCAGGGACTGTGATCTTATAAGAAAAATTTTTTTAACACCACAGTGGCAAATTTGCTTCCTAGGGCATCTCCGTGCTGAGGTTCAGGTCTGGATATTTTTTACATCCAGAGCTAACCTGCAGCTCTCTATTTACATAACTGGGAGACATATGCAGGGAGAGAAACACCAGCTCTTTCTCCCTATGTTGTGTCACAACAAGGAGCAAACACAACATAAAACTCTGGTGGGTCCACAGCTCAACACTCAGAATTTTGCTTTGGAGGGGCTGAGGCTACATGTATAAACTGCTACCACAGGAACAGCAGACAACAAATCCTGGGCAAATGTGAAGGAGAAGAGGGTTAAGCACTTCTTTAGCCCCTCAATAAACATAAGACAGGATCAGTCCAGAGGAAAGCCGTTACACTCCCTGGTGCTGGAGAATTAAGGAGAAGTCAGAGAAGGGTGCTGTAAAAATGACTCATGTAAAAAAGCATTTTTTCTTCTAATCTGTGGTGCCGAAGGAAGGAGATAACATTGAACCTGCTCCACCTCAAGCATGAATGCATCTTGGGCATGATAACTTCAGTGGATGAACTGATGTGGAAGCTCGTGCTTAGCACATCACTGAGACCTTTTACCTGCCCTAGTCCAAATCAGGCAGGTCTTGGGCTGTCTACATCTTTGTGAAAAATGTCATAACTGTGAAGGACCAACTCCAACTTGCATACTAAGAACTAATTTCTGTTCACAGTTGAAGAAAACACTCTTAAACCAGCTGAAAATAGTGCAGACACTTAAATTCCTTCACCCATTTGTTTCCAGCTGCAGCCTTTGACAATGGCCTCTTTATATATATCCTGCAAAGGTTAAGCAGCACCTAGGCAAAAAAAACACATTATGGCACTGACAATTTATTTAACTGTGGTGATATTAAATTGCTGTGTATGTAGAAGAGACACTATCACAGAAACACATTTCTCCTTTTTCCTTTTCCCAGATTCTCTTTTTTACAGCCTAAAGCTACACACTAACCACTCTACTCTTGGAGCAGCATCAGGTAAACTGTGTTGATGAATCCCTTCATCACGTAACATCCTGAGGAAATGTACATTACATGCTTCCTCCAAATAAGCAAGAAGCCTATGGCTTAGGTGCTATTAAAATCTTGACATTTGACACACACACTACTTACAGTTACTATGATATTTGCAGTATCCACATTGAGTTCTGAATGTTACAAATACTATATGAAGGTAAACATTGCCATGTATGAAAGTTGTAGGCACTTACAGTGTCTTACAAACAATATATAAATCATCAAAAATTAAAAGCTTTTACTTGATGCTTTTTTTTTTCACTCGGGCAGGAGGGGGAAGGCAAAGAGGTAGATAATTTTGGAAAGAGACTTTTTTCTCTTTTTATTTCCAATAATTACTAAGAGGGGAAAAAAACAGTATTTACTGCAATAACTCTAATTTCAGAGGTAAATAAGAGGCCATTCATTTAAAACCCCAGACTGAGTTTTGACCACATTATCAGCACACTTTGCACATTCCCGATATTTTCTTGTTCGTTTGTTTCCTAAAGAAACAAAACCTGTACAATATTCTATGTGGATCAATGTACCCTTTTTCTGGCATATCGTAAGAGGTCTACCAGCTTTTTTACAGTTTTGCCAAATTTGACAGAGAGATAGAGGCCCAAAAGCTTATTAAGTACATTCATCTTTTGTGAAAGCACAAGGCTGGTTAGAGACAAGATTCAGTTAGGTGGTCTCCCTTGGGGAAAGGCTACTCTCAGCTTTTGGTAGACACCACAGCATCCACACAGGACAGAGTCACTTAAATGCTCCAACAACAGTCAAAACTTTAATCAATGTTCTCACCAAATTCAACCATAATATATTAAGCCATAGTTAACAAGACTACATTATGCCCTTGCTCCTCGAAACTCTTCGTTCTTTAATTTTAGAACCAGAGATGTTTGCAACGTAGAAAATCCCAAAGCCTTTTATATCCTCTCAGTCTCCTACAAAAAACAAATAAATTCAGGGAGCTAGAAATGATCAAATGGCCATTAAATAAAATGGCTCAACTACACTTCATGGTCTAGGAAATGCTGGTGAATCAGTTTCTACACACACCCCGTTCCGCAGAGGTTTTTCTCAGCAAAATGCCTTTGCCACAGACAGAGACCTGAGATTTCTGCACCTTTTATTATACCCAATTCAGGTTCATTAAGGCTCTTATGTTTTGTGAAACCTAGATAATTACTTTAATCATAATTAAATTTCGCTGACTGCTTTTACAAGAAAAAAATAGGTATTTGCTACCACATCCCTTAAATGAAATGGTGTCCACATTTATAATATTAAATAAGGGATTGCTCAAAACGCCTTGATTTCCTTCCTATAATAGTTCTTTTATTGCCACGGAGTACACATTAAATTAAATACAATCCTGTTAATGGAATGATCAAGTTAGGCACTGCCTGACTGAAATGTTAAGTTTCTAGACCCAAATGGGGACTTCTCAGTCCACTTAAATTGATTCTCTAAAGAGTTTAGGAAGTCAATAGAAAAATGCAGAGGAAAAATTCATTATCCTACTACACCTCTTCCTTCTGTGGCAGACAACTGATCCATTTTTCTTAACATGTATAAATCTAAAACCACTCCATTTCAATCAAATTTCTGTTTTTCATATAAGTATGGGGTCTGTTCCTAGCATAACTGAGAGAGAAATGGAAAAAAAAGAGGTAAAAGAAGAAAGAAAGGAAGGCAAGAAAGTGTCCCAACACCAGGTACCTTGATTACTTTAACTGCAAAAATAAACAACAGATATAATTCCCCTTGTTTTAATCACAGCAACAATAGAAGCTCTTGCTCTCACACAACCCCTGTCACACTTTTTCATTCTCTTTTCCAGATGCTCTGAGACTTGTATCTTTAGTTAATTGTCTTTGTTTTAAGTTTCTTTAAACTGTAATTGGATGATCTTCCAGACTTTGGGTAACTCCTTCGCCACAGATAATCCTGGAAAACTCCTGTTTGATGAAACTAAGAGCTGCTAAATTACCAAAGGACTGACTACAGACGTGATACTTTTTTCATAGTGGAACTCCTTTTTAAACAGTAACTATGTTTAAGGCACATTATGAGAAAATAAATAAGTTCACAGGTTCATATTCTTGTATTTTATTTTCTGCCAAATAAGGTTCTGAATTTACAGATATTGTGTTTTCTCTTTGTATATTTGAGATTGTGGGTCTAAGCCTGTACACCTGCTACTCTAAATCTTAGAGATTCCACATTAAGAGGCACTACTTGAACTAATTTCCCCAAACAATTTTTAGGTTTTGCATCTTCTGTGAGTGTGCATGTGTGCAACCCTAGAGGTAAAAAAACCCTTCTGGACAGGTAGGCTCTGGCTGCAGTCAGCCTGGGATCTCCAAAAATCAGCATCTGCTGGTACTAGAGTAACCCCATAGATGACCACAGCATCAAATGATGTAAATCAAACTCCTGATCACAGCTAGTGTTTCAGACTTCTCTGAGGGCTTTTGAAGTGTTGAGGACATGGCATGCTTGCAACCAGAAGCCTCAAGCAGGAACCTTCCAAGGAATTAATTTGGATATCTAAGAGTTAAGTTGGAAAAAACGACAGCTGGAAGGCCATCTGGGGCTCTGACCTCATGTCATTCTACAGAATTAATTATCTATTATTCATCCTTAATTCTTCTTTATCATCAAGCAACTGCATCTCTATGCAGCAAGTTATGAGAAGTTAAAGCTTTTTTCCTCACCACAGAGATCCTGTGGTAGCATACAGCATCTGTAATGCTTTCATTTCACCTGGTACTCTGCCATCAGCTTTGGGACTTTGATCTCTATCTCTGCTTTTATACAAGGACCACTCATTCAACTCCCCACTGCCACCACAAATATGTATATATACGTATCCCAAGTTCTGCAACTCAACACAATCAATAACAAAACCTGAAAAAGCAGGAACCAGTTATTGGAAAACACAGCACAGGATGTTTCATCTAAAACTAAATCAAAAGTAATTCTTTTCTGGCAACTAGTTTAATGTATCAAAAAAATGCAAGTCCACAAGATACCTTTACTTCCTTTCTTTTCTTAAGTCTGCAATGGAAAAATACCAGGTTTGTTTCTGCCTTCCAAAAGTTGTTCTACTTCAATAATTGTGTTCCTCTTGATGTATAACATCGATCAATAATCAAGAGATTAAACCTAATATTAAGTTTTATAATGAACTAATATTAAATGCAAAAGATAGATGAATATACACCATTTTAGCATTTTGGGTTGTATCCATTATCGTATTCCAACAGATTTAGTGGTATTAGGATTACTTTAATACAAAAATTACAGGTTCTTGCCCTCCATCCCCTCACACTGCCTCTGTGATAGAATGATTGCTTTATTTTTTATCCATTTAGCAGTGAACAATGATTTCAGTAAGAATAAAATGTTGATGGAGCAAATTAATTGGAGAGGGACTGAGGCTAATCTTGGTATCTCATCGTGCTCCATTTTAGTGGTGTCAGTCTTATTTCAATTGCTTAATTATGTAAAATCTATTTATTCACATGCATGGAAAGGAATGAATTAGAATGGTGGGAAATTCAATGATTGTAGAAGCAAAGAATTAATAACGTTGGGTAAGCAAAGCACCAGCACTGTGTAAACTCTCTCTCATGCTCTCAACTGCACATGGCATAGTCTGCTAAATGGTGAATCATGAAGGTCTCCTAACATTGGGATACCTCTCCTTTGGGGATAGCAAAGGAGCTTTTACACAAATAACTAAGATTCAACCTCAGTTGCATAGGTGAATGTTCGGTATTGCATTACCCTTTTTATTGTTTTATGTTTTATTTTTAATTAATTAACCAGAATTCAAATAAGTCACCACATCTGATATGCCCTATAATCCATAAAGCTACAACTGCTTCATCAGCAACCTTTTCTAATTGAAACCGTGATTTAGTATAAAACACACTCTTCAAGCTAAAAGGCGCACATTTTAATTGGATTGGAAAATCATCTCTCAAAATTGGAGTGAAAAAATAATTTGAGGATGTATTTAATTTCTGTTATTTGAGACAGGGTGAGGTAGAGCATACAGATTTTGTGCACCATCAAAAGACATTTACTCAAGACTTGTGTTTCATTTGAATAAAGCCATTTAAAATGGAATAAAATTACAGAGTCATCAATCAAAATACCATCCTAAGGAAGTGATAAATTGCTTGAGCAAGAAAGGATGATCTGATGGGGCAGATGGAACACAAACTCAACTTTCAAGCTTTGAGCCTTCACAACCGTTCTGTCCCTGAGCCCAAGCATATCCTAAGACCAAGAGAGTGTGCAAAAGGACCATCTGGGTTTCTGAGTCCAATTCCACTCTGTCTCAAGCAAATGCATTTTACAGTCCTTTTTATAAACTGTTCAGGTCCACTCTTGAATCTTGCTTTGTTTTCCTTCCCTTCCTGTGTATAAAGTAAACCAAACTGGGCAGAAAATTCAGGGCTTACTTCCCTCTTCAACAATACATTACACTGCCTAGAATATTACTTCCTAACAAAACATAGCTGTATTTTGATAAGCGCTTTATTAGACTGAACATAATGTAAACTCAAAGCTGATAATAGATAACAGAAGATATCCACTAAGCATTTTTTCTCTTTGTTTATGTTCTTTCTTTCCCTTTCATTTTTCATTTGCCCTGTTTTCTTCTGTGTAAACGATGTAATTGGACTAGGGAAAAAAAAGCATTTGAACACAAAGTATTCTACCATTTAAGCCTGTACATAATCTTTTTCTTACACAAGGTTTTCTATGCCTGTATAACAACTGAAATAACAAATGAGCAGAAAGAATTATTTAGAAGGAAACAGAAAGTGACTCTCTAGCCAGCACAGCAGTCCTTGAATGCCTTTCACCATTCCTCCTGAGAGGCACCTGATGTGTAGGTAGCCCAGAAGGGCTTGTCACAAGCTTTCAGTGCCTGTGGCAAGTGTACATATGGGAACTGATGCTCTTCCATCACTAACACATTTCCTGGACACATCCAAATGTCCTCTTCCAAAAAGCTGTCTCCTTTAGAATTGTTTATCACAGAAAGACAAAGAAAGATAAGACAACTCTGGTTAAACTGACCTTACTTAATGAAACTTACAATTTCACGGGCATTATTGTGAAAAACTGGCCCATTAACATTGCTTTCTCTTTGAATAGTCATTCTACATCTCAGCTGAACATTTGCCATCACATGAAATCCTCCTCTCTCTAGCGGATCTAGAGTTTAGACTCCATCGAGGTCCACACAGGAAGAAAAGCATCCTCAAAGCACCATGGTTGTACAGTCATCACTGCCAACTCATGTACATCTGATTAATTAAAATATCAAAACAATGAAGAGATTTAACAACTAAATTCACATTAACTACAATAAAAAGTCCATAACTAAGTCGGTAAAAATGTGTAACACCAATGTCATTGTGTAGGTTACTTTTTAATTATTAAACCAAATTCTTTGCACATAACTGGAGGGAAAAAAAGAGAAAAAACTACAGATATTTTGCATGCATTTTAGCAACAGAAAGAATATCTTCAAGTTGGCTTTACCATTTCATTTCTGTGAAAGGGGCATTATAGTTTACAAAGCTAATGATTCTATGAAAAAAAAATCAAAAACATTAACTAATCAAATTTTTTAATCAAAGATTATTAATATTTCTACCTCCTGAATAAGCTTTGAAAGGATTTAATCCATAAAATACCATGATATAATGGAATTAATTATAAGGTATGATAATTCTTATAAAGTGAGCAGCAGGATTATCAGCAATTCATTAAGTGCATTACCATATTAGGTAAAATACTTACAATCATATAACTCAATTTACTGGCCCTAGCAAATGTTGTAATGCATCTCACAGCAAATCCAACATGCCAGCAGAATGTATGACAATGCCCATGTGCAGATGTACTGCCTTCATCTGGCTCATCAAGGTTTCAATTAGAAAGCAGGGTTTCATGGTACTCATACCAAACTTCAGTTTAAACTTCTGTAAAATGAAGGTTGCTTATTTCCTGGGACTACAAAATACAATTCTCTCTTATCCTTCTGGGGTCTAAGATGTTCTGGGATTTGCATGCTGTATTAAAGGAAGTAGTCCATGCAGAAGATAAATAGACACCCATCCATCCTCAAAATAAAGGAAAATATGTTAAAAGAAAAATAGGAATCCCCACCAAACAAAAAAAATAGCTTCACCACAAGTTTAGTTCAGACTTTTTGTTCCCACTTCTAAGAGAAAACAGGTCTTGACTTGGTACTCCTGAAAACCGGTGTGGTTGATCTTACCTTAAAGAGCGTTAACATCCTCAGGATTAATTACCTCATACAAATCTCATAGATCACTTAATGACAGTTAAACATTTCCAGCATAAATGCTTGTAGGAATCATCAAGGTGTTGAGATATTTTTGTTTTTCTTAGCCCTCCTTCCCTCCCCTAACATCTACAAATTACACAGATGTGTGCATTTCAATGGACTCGGTTGTCAGTTTTGAAATCTACAACACCCTTTTTCTTGAGTTTGCAAGGGGGTTGAAATTTTGTTCCTCTCTCTATGACAACCCAATCACAGCACTTCAGCAAGCTTCCCAAGGAGAAGATGACTTATGAAGGCATGTGAAGGGCAATCTGCATTCCTGTAAGCTTCTGGAGAGGATGCTCCGGCTGGAAGTGGCAGGAAGATTTTGGGATGTGTACAGACACAGCAACAGAGGGATTTATCTGCATGACACCTCTGCTACTCAAGGGTATTGTTTTGTAACTCATTCTCTTGATTAATTGTCTAGTCAAAATACCCTGCTTTTATGAAGAATATTAAAGACAGACTGGCTTTTTTTTTAGAATGTCAGCATTTTAAACAATTAGTTCTCTTTCAATTTTTTCTAAAAAGTGATGAAAAGTTACTAATCATTATGTATTTAAGAAAGGAGAGGAATAAACAACACTATTTTCATCAAACAAAACCCTGTCCTTGAGAGGACCTATGAAACACTTTGTTTTCCAGGAAGAAAAAAAAAAATATCTTTTTTCATAAGCTGTGAAGTTTCACAATATGCATATTTCTGCCATCCCAGTTTAAAGTGGTGGTATCACAGCTTGCAATTTGCATAAAAATCATGCATTTATAACAGAAAAAAAAATCAATGCAGAAGTCTTTCCAAATATTAGTGAGGTATACACATATGCTTGTTTTTTCTGAAACAAATAAGAGCAATTCTTTGAAATACTATTCTTTGAACAGAATTCTCTGGAACTCTGTGGATAGTTCATTAGGTAATAGAATTGAGGGAATGACTTGTTACCTCAGTCTGAAGATCCAAGAGAGAGCTATTGCTGCTAAGCTACCCCACTGCAAGTTTAATAGCCAACATGGAGCTGAGTGTGACTCAGGGCACAATATGGACCCCTCCCTTCAACAACAGAAAGAAAATAAGTAAAATGAAGACAAGAATATCTCTATGACATCTAAAATCAGACCTTCCTTGCATTTAATCTTGCAAGAATACTGTCTGCATTGTAACATTCAACTCAGTCAACCCTTCTACATCAGCAGATGAGCAAAGCTCAAGAATCTCGTATTAGCATGGCATATTAAAAATAGCAGCCAGTGACAACACAAACTGTTGTTTCTCAAGCAGGCTTGGATATTTCTGTATTGAGGATATGGAGAAGAAAACAGTAGAAGAAGTAGGGAAAATTATAAAGAAGTAAAATGAGAAATGAAAGTCTCACTGGTAAAGCCCAGAACACGTCGAAATTTACCATAATATAAAGGAAGAAAGACAGTGGCATCTCCTACTATCATGTACCTACTACTGAGGTAGAGATATTACAGTACAGTAAATAACAATGGGCATAAAGTCACATATATATTACATAAGCACAGAATGATGAATAGCTGTTTTCTCACTTTGCTTTCTCTTCAGAGAAAAACAAAAACCAAACCATCACTGTCTGCCTTAACGGTTTCACAGATATCTGTAGAACTGCCCAGGAAAATAGACTACATATCGTGCACATACACATTTATTAATAAAATTTAGCCTATGGAAGGAAGGAAGGATAATTACTGGGTAGCATTAATCTTGATGATCATTTTTTCTGATAGATACTACCATTCAGACAAAATTGTTGAAAAATCTTGACAACAAAGTCTCAGTTGCATTTGTTCATTTTTCCTTTTTAATATCAGAAGGCATAATTGCAAAGTCATCAGATGAAACATTCATTTTCTGTTTCTTTTTTGTATCTTTCAAAAATAAAATTATACTGAAATCTGAACAAAATATGCTTCAGCTGTAATACAGAAGTTTGTACAAAAATCATAATGCAATCTCCCTCTGTTTCAATTCATAAACTATCAGTTGTCAAGACTTCTGAAGAAAGAGAAATTACAAGTTTCATTTAGGGCTAATCTAATATTTGAAAGACCATGGGCTATGTGACTGAGTTAGTGGCTTTATGTGCAGCTGGATGATAAAATTCAACCTAACAAAGTTATTAACTTTCACCCTCAAACTACCAGTACTCGCTACTGGCTCAGTAGCAGATATGATCCTACATAGTTTAAAGCACCTTGAAAAATAAAAGTATTCAGGAGGGGCATACAGTGGCACAAGACACATTTATAAGGTAAATTCAAATCTCTCTGTGTTCTGCTCTCAGTCCTTAGATAGCATGCAGCAGTGGCTACTCCAAAAACAGATGTATCAGCCATGCATATAGAATATTAACATTCATAATAGAGTTTTTAGAAGACTTTGGGATGAATAGTTAGAAATTGGGGAGTGGAGAGAGGGAAAGGACTCCTGAGGATCAAAAACCATGAGCAGAAAGAAGAGGAAGAAACAGTCAAAATTCAGCACTGGAAAAGGCTAATAATAATGAGGTCTAGAAATGTCTGCTAGGGTTTGATTTGTACAATACAATTCTCTTGAAAAGGAGAGGGAGTGTATTGAATAGAAAGATTGGAAATTTTGAAAAGGATATAAAATTATTTGAAATAAACAAGAGCAGAGAGAAGAGACAAAGCATTCACAAAGACAGTATAAACAAGTATGTCATAGAAAAATATTGACTATTGACAAATACAATGGAGAACAAGCTGGCAGAAATACCTGTAATTGTTCACACACATTATTGGGTTCTAAATCAGCTGTTGCCATTTGTTAATAAACTTTGAATGTCAGAACAGATTGCTTTTGGAAATAATTTGCTTGATACCCAGCAGCCAACAGAAAAAGCTTACAATTTGTCAGGATGCATAAAGATTGAGACTGAGAATAAAAATGAGATTACAATGACACTACATAAATCAACAGTAAAGCTTTACTTGGAGTGTTCAGTCGTGGCTACACAACTTAACAGAGATATAAATGAAATAAAGGATCCAGAAAGTGACAACAGAAACCATTAAACTGAAATTACTTCATATCTTCTAACCCAGAGTTAAGTAAGAAGGCACACTATGAAGGAAGTTAACTGGATTCTCCTGCATACCATTTGTAGCATCCAAACAAGAGAAAATTTAATGAGTGAGGTTAAAATGGCAACAGGAAGAAATTATAATGGATATAAATTTTCATGCTTCAGGAAATCTAAGTATGAACCAGTAAATACCTGGGGTTACAGAACACTCCTTGGATAAGTATTTCTGCCAGTGACTCAGGAAGATTTTGGTGTCTTTCTGTTCCATATATTGAGGCCACCACTGGAGACAAAATATTGACTAGCAGTGTCTGACTCAGTCTGACAGTTCCAGTGCTTCATTAACTGCAGCCACAGATCACAAAAGAGCTGATACTAAGAGTATATTGCTAATATCAATCATGAGGCATTGCTCACACAATTTTTAAAACTTACAGTTCTCCAGGTAGAAAGCAAAGCCTTCTAAAAAAATGCTAAATATTTAAAAATAATAGAAACCATTTCAAGACAAAAAGACATACAGAGAGGCAAATGAAACTTTCTCAGAAGGCTTGAAAGCCTCAACAATTTGCCTTTATCAGGTATACCTTCTTAACATGAATGAGACTACTGATTCTAGACTACTGAAAACCCTGATACTGGCTCAGCTGATGAGAGCACGATGCCAACAACACCAAGCCTCTGTGGGTTCAATCCCTGCACGGGCCATTCACTTAAGAAATTGATTTGATGATCCCTGTGGGTCCCTTCCAACTCAGAATATTCTGTGGTATCAGAAACAGTTCTTTCTGACAGGAGCATAACCAAAGTTATAATTCAAATGCTGTGAACCCTTTGACATGTTAACAAAAGGATCATGTAAATACAGCCCAAGTCCCTGCCACCATGGTCCTTCCTGTCACTTTCACTCAGATGGTGCCCTTAAATACAGGCTTTCCTTACAAAAGTCTGTGCATGCTGGGAAAGCAAAACCATTAAATGTTGGCAAAGTTCACTCACACAGGCTCTGATCAAGGCTATGCCACAGTCTCCCTATTCGATCCCTGATTCACTCACACCACTGCAATACAGAAGGTGCTTGGCTGAATCTTGTGTGAAAACAAGCTTTCTGCAGAAGTGTCAATAACAGAAGTTTATATAAAAAACCCAAAGGACAGAGGAACTCAGTTCTTGATAATGGAGGGCGGGAAATCTCACTTATGGCAAAATCTCTAAACCTTCTGGGACTGATTATTTATGGATTTTTTAATATATTTTTCAAAACAATTAAGCACAACTACCATAGGAAATAAGATGGCAATTTTTTCCAATAATTCTCTGCCTTTCACCACCAAAAAATCACAATAGAAAAACAAAGCATGGGTAGCTTTATTCAGACCACAAATTCTATTGGGAGTCCTTGATGATTTTCCTTCTAGTATCCACTTTACAAATACTTTTCCTTAACACAGAAAAATCCACTGGTATTAGAGTTAAAATCCCCTTCCTTTTAATGGGACTGTGTTAAATTTGGTCATAAACAAATAGAATGACTCTTTGATTTAGACATATCCCAACTTTTCTTTCCCATCAGTTTTTTAATTATGTGTGAATTGTTTGCTCTGGGACTCCTTTTAGCAAAGAAAGTCACAAAGCCTATGAAGAGCTACAGGCTCAATGGTAATACATACCAATAGGCAGAAGAGCAACAATTGAGAAATTTTATTCCTGTCATCTCAATGATCAGATGACACATTAAAACCTAGATTTTTATCTTACTTTTTATTTCAGAAATTTTAGTAACAGTTTATTTGGCCAGAAAAGATCCTTTGTAATCATAGATGTCTCAAGCATAGTGTAGACTACAGTTTAAATAATGACTTCTAAATTTGGCCTTTCCCTTTAGAAAGATTTTCCTAATGATTTTAACCTCAAATAAATAAACCACTATCTCTTAGTACTTTTAACAGGCCTTTGCACATCTAATGTTAAAAAGCACACCTTACATCTTATTTGAAATGGTTTCACTAAAACTACTGACTTCAGTTTATAGACTTTCCAGTCTGCAAAGAGGAAAGTGCTCCTCATTTGAAAAAACAGTTTTCTTCATGAAAAAGTATGTTCATTACAGCCACACACTATATTTAAACAAAAATATTTTTGTTGAATCTAATTTTTAACCTAACAAGACTGTTTGCTTAAAATTAGCATCATCACATTTATAACTTTGTTTGTATTTATACATTTTAAAAAATTGAATTAGATATCATGACTAAGTTAAGAGGTTTGAAATGGCTACAAACAAGCCATTGTACTAAAAGCACTGATGAAATAAAGTTTCCTGGACATCTTATTATTCTTTGAATTTGTACTCACAACCAGTGCAAATATCTGGTGTTCACATGAAGCAAAAGGAAGAAAAAAGTCCTACTACAGAGACTTCTGTAGTACTTACTACAGCCAGTGAGCTTCTTATATGACATTTTTTAAGTGCCTTAACTATTTGACTGAAGAAGAAACCCCTCAAGAGTATTAAAGTCTCTCTTCCTACAATTGAAGAAGAAACCCGTCAAGAGTATTAAAGTCTCTCTTCCTACAATTGCTGGAGGGTCAGAGAGCATACCCAGTAAGTACACTTACTGCTCCAAGATATCTCCCTAAAACTACAGAGAAAACAAATAATTATAGCTAAAGAATATCATGTTGATTAGCATCACTGAGAGAAATTAAAATAGTCCTTCATTTTAAATCCCTAGAAATTATACTGTTCTTTATAAGGTACTAATTGGTACAAATATTAAAAACTGCTGGAGTAATTTTCAAGCTTTTGCAATATTGATACACCTACCATCTGATTTTGTAATTTTTCAACATTACTTTGAAGCTCCTGTAGCCAATTATATGGTGTTACTATTAATTACAGCCTGCAGCTTGAAATACAGTGCTATCTATAGAGTTTTATCTGCATAAATATGAAAATAAAACTTAAAATTGAATTAAACTGTTTACCCTTAGCGAGGGTATATTAGAATATTATTAGTTATGAAAATTAATTTGTTATGCCTGAAAACAGACTTTAAAGCAGAAATGTCTCTGGGGGAAAGGTTACATTTCATGTGTTGTATTTCTTTCATCTTCATGTTGCCAGATTTTTTAATCTTCTATTAAACACTATCTTGGGGTGGGGGAGAAGTCCATTCACCTTACTTAACAAAATACAAAAATCTTTATCTTTATATCAAACATATACAGATATTACTGCAGGAAATGTGAACTTATCTTAAAAGCAACCTATCTTGTTTCTAAATTATCAATGAAAGTCTAAGTGGAAAGGAAATGTTACATCCCTTAAGTTTTATTTTCTTCCTCAAACCTCCCTTCCCACTTCCCAATAGACTTCCACTTTCTCCACTGGAAGTTTGAAGTCCAAAAATTGTTAAAGGTAATTCTGCCTCTCTGGAGATGTTCAAAACCCACCTGGGCATATTCCTCTGTAACCTGCTCTAGGTGACCCTGCCTTGGAAGAGGGTTGGGCTAGATGATCCTCAGAAACCCTTCTAACCCTAACTATTCTGTGATTCTTGTGTGAAGAAGTAATCTAATATTTTGGATAAAAGCAGAGGTACAATGCACAACTGCAAACACCCTGAAAGAACTGACAAGAGACAAACATGATTTAAGAATGATGTCAAAGAAATGTCACAGACCATTCCCTATGTAAACAAAATATAGCTACCTATGTTGAAGTCTGAAACAAAGCTACTGTAGCATTCATTCAGCACATGCACTCATTATCATTAATACAGAGTTTTCATTGTCACTGTAATGATAAAATATTATGAATGATCTTAAAGTAACTGTAGTCCCTCCTCAGAAAAATGCTGTTAACTGCAATGTACCAATATAAAAGGAGTAGGTAAAACTACAGAACCTTGTTCCTAAAAACATGCATTCAAGGACACACCCTGATATTAAGTGCATCATTCTCTTCTGGAATAAAGCTGTTGTGAAGCTGTTGTTTTGACCAAAAATTTAAAAATGGTCTTTGATTAAATGCTCTTGGCTGTCTTCTTTACACCTCTGGCAAGATACGCAAAATCAATTTACAAGCCAAAATGGGCAAGCAGTGCTGAAGTTTCTCACCTGTTCTTAATGATCAGCTCCACTACCTGCCTTTATCATTTTTACCTCCTCTTCTAAGAGTTTCAGAAGTGTTTCACTGCCAGTACCTATCAGCAGTTTACAAAGAGTGGTGAATCAAATCTGTCATATAGACAGATTATCTCATATAATATTTGTAGATTTGCTACATTTTCCAATACAAACGTCACACTGAGCAAGTATTCTGAAGTCAAAGAGGTTTTTCTGAATAAAATGCTTTTATATTTTGGAAAATAAAAAAGGAAAAGGCATCCCACAAGTTTTTCTCTAATGGTAAATTCATTTGGTTTCTAATAACAGGCAGAATGAATCATTAAAAGCAAGTTGGATCAGAAACTTTCCAACATTTATCTGGTCAAAGATAATGAACAGAAAGTAAATAGAAGACTAATATTTAGCATGACAGTTTAATGAGGACTTGGAAAAACGTGCTTCCTTTTTTTCCCCATTTTAGTTTGTAACAGTGAGTCAAGTTTCAGTTTAATCCTTTAACTCTTAAGCAATTAGTATGAATTCATTCCTTTGGTCAATGTACCAAAATGATTTGATCATGATGTCAAAATGATTACAGTGGTATCATTAACTTTTTAGTGGGAGTAGAAAATTCTATTAATTTAATCATTGTCTTCAAACAATGCATGGAAGAATGAGCTGGAATAATCTCCTTCCAATCGTTGTCATGTAAAATATTTAATTTCCAGTTCTGCTTTGTCCCAGTCAGGATCTTTGTCATTAAAATGAGAGCAGATTTTGATATGTAATATATTTGGTGACATGTCAGGGTGGCACCACTTTGACCTTTTCAGTATTCTACATTTCATTTGGGAGCCTGTTTTTGGCTTTTGCTTCTGCTACTGATCAAGAAATAGAAGTTGAACAGAGAGCCAATCAAATTGGAAATAAGAGGTAAAGAGTCAAAATTATATTGAATTATAATTATATGAAATTAATCTCTATTTTAAAATTAGGTAAAACTCTAGCCCTCTTTCAACTCTCCTCTAAATAACAATACAAATATAAACAAAAAAACAAGCTTTCCTATTTGTATTTTCAAATCTGCTATCTCACATTCTCTCATGCACTAATTTTTTTAAGAGATTAATATATCAATATTTTCACTTCCTTTTCTCATTTTTTTGCTTTTCATTATGCTGATCTTCACATTCATTTTGCTTCCAGTTGTTGCCTACTTATCTTAAGAAGGACATAAAGTACTCAGGAAGGAGTTGAGCTGTCCTGTACATTTGTATGCCAGCTGCACAAGAGGCACAGTGTCCTGATTAGGTTCTCTTAACACACAATTTATTAACACAGACCTGGTAAGTTTTGCTGTTGTGTGCAGTCTTATATTATGTGATGATTTTTGTAAACCTACATAGACTCTAGAGTCTCAGACCTCACAGCTAGATGCTATTCAGTTCCCATTTTAAAAGCATTTCCAGCCCTATGGCTCAGAAGAAAAGTCTGAAGCCAGTGGATAATAGGATCAGGCTGGAAGGGACATTAAGAAATCATCCATTCCACCTCCCAGCCCCAAGCAGGAGCTAAGTACACTTACATAATCTGGGCAGGTGTTTGTCTAATGCCTTCTCGCAGATCCTTATCAATGGAGGTTCCAAAATGTCCCCAAGCAAGCTGGTATAATGCTTAATGTCTTAAACATTAAAATGGGCTTTCTCCAAATCCAGAGAGAATCATGCTAAAGATTAATTCCATTACTTCTGTTTACATACACTGTATTTGGATGATGAACAAGTGGTCCTCTACCTTTTTGCAAAAGCCTATCTGAAAACATTATTTTCTATTACCTCTTCTTAGTCAACTCTTCTACAGGTGAACTAAGCCCCTCTGCTCAGCTGCTCCTCACAGACCACATTTTTGAGATTTGTCTTCGTTCTTGATTGCTTGAGGAGTTTCACCTTTTCTGAAGTGAGGGACAAAATCTGTACTGAGTCAGAATGACATTCCACAACTGACAGACAAATTGGAGGACTACTCAAATTATTTTACAGATGGTATTTCCACCTGCACATTCTATTAAAGCATGAGGAATATAGGTTATAATTTACTATCATCCCTGCATCATTTTTTAAAATAGTATTTTCTGACCAGTCTGTCTGAATTCCTCATTGTACAGATCCTTCTTGCCGAAGCCAAATGCCTTTTTGGTATCTTAAATCTGTCCTTTTCCAGTGTTTTCAGAT
The DNA here is from genome assembly GCA_013398075.1 of Notiomystis cincta. Classification (NCBI taxonomy): domain Eukaryota; kingdom Metazoa; phylum Chordata; class Aves; order Passeriformes; family Notiomystidae; genus Notiomystis; species Notiomystis cincta. The sequence goes on along the minus strand of VZRX01022608.1, from coordinate 37,364 downwards.
TTGGACTCTAAGGATTTCTTTTAGATACTCTCCTAGTCCTACTCTTAGTCCTTCTGACCTTAAAGTAACCTCCAGGTTTTACAGTAATCTTCATTCCAAGTCCATCTGGGTTAAACATGAAAATATTGGCTCGTACTTGATCTAGCTTAAACAACTGCCAAACACACAACACATTCTTTCATTTAAACAGAAATCATTGCTAATTGCTCCCTGAGAAAAGTTTCCTGAATAAGTCTGCATCCAGCCTATTTACACCTAGATCACAACTGCCAAATTTGCTCAGGAGAATGCTGTACGTGACAATTGAGATAACACTACAAAATTTGAGAGATGTGACACATCAAGGGTTTTTTCTCCAGCTATAAGCTGTTATCCTGTCAAAGAAAATTATTAGATGGATTTGACACTATTTGTTCTTGACAATTCTGCACCGGTTATCAATCATCTCCCTGTGGTTACATATGATTTACCTGATTGTTTACTTGGGTATTTCTCTAGGAAACAAAAATTACTTGTCTGTCCTGCCTCCCTCTGCTTTCCTTCTTCAGAACCCTTAGAGTCCCTGATACCCACAATAGTTGGTAAGTTGCTGGGAGCACAGAGGTTGCCAAAAATCAATTGTTCTAATAGAAAACAAACTGCAAGGGGAAAAAAAATCAAACCACTAATCACGACTTATTATGTTTCTTGGCATTACACAGATCTTGTAATGTTTAGGATATCTATTCATGCTTTTAGCTGCTTTGGATTCAGAATCCTGTTAATAATATTTATTTAATTTATCTTATTAATGTTAATTATTTATCAAATTACAATGGCCTTTTTTATTCCAGGATCAATGAAAATCCAACTGACAGAAACTCAAGCAATTGTGATTATAAGGTAATTACAGTTTTTGGCTTGCACCCATCTGAAGTTCTCTCATACCCCTAGAAATGAGAAACAGTAAAAGGTCCTGTATTTTATTTGAATAGCTCTGTTATTTTATTAGAATTAGCTGTGTTGCAGAAAAACAACACTAGCTGTGTTTCAATAAAAAATTATTTTTCAGCCAATTAATTCAGTGAGTGTCTGGGGAAGCCAATCTATTTGCCATAGATGAACCACTAGATTCTCTTTTAGATATAAACTGTGAAATAATTATCCATGCCTTTGCAAACTCCAGAACAAAGCAATGTACAGTAGACAGCTTTGGCTATCCCATGAAGACACCTAGGAGCTGACAGCAATGATCAGAAGCCAGAAAAAGAACATTTATCAGTTAAATGAGTGAGTAGGTTACATACACTGGTTCCCCAATGTCAAGAATGGTTTTAGTTTCATTCTACAACCAGGTTTTGCAAGTAATCACTTACCTTTATGGTTCAAGCATAAGGAACTGAAACACACAGGTGCCTCCCTCTCTGATAGAGATGCTCTCTATATTCACATCCAGTTAGTGAAAGTGGGAGACATTATCATATTTTCTCAGCCAAGGTGATTCAAAAGAACTGGAGTTTGTATGAACATGCCCTGAAAGTCAAATCTAGTAGATCAGCCCAGGCTTTCTGAGGAAGGACAGGAAGATTGTTTGCAGGGGGGACTGTATGTCATTTAACAGTGCTTGGTGAAAGACCCATTCAACCCTCTTTCAAATCACCTGCTACTCATCATCTTATTCCTTGGTGTTCAAAACCTACTGTTCCTGAGAAACAGCCATTTTTTTTCAGGCCAGAAAAAACTATGAAAATGTGAAAAAATATTTTAAAGTATCAAAGGGACTTAAATATACTTCTCATAGTGCCTATATTTGTACAGCACATTTTATTATGAAGGAAAAATGGCAAGGTTATGTCTTTTACTTCAGAGTGGAGGGGTTTTGTTGGTTTTAAAATTCATCAAAATTAAAACCTCTAGGTTTATCTGTGCTGGAGCATGGAAAAAGCTCTCACTGAACTATAATTTTCCTAAGCTAAATCAAAAATTGCGTTTCCTCAAATCTGGCTGTACTTCAGCAGCTGGTTGCTTTTTGCCCCTAAGTCTTCAAAGAGCTGCCCCTTTCCAAAAGGGTCGAGAGATACACATTTTTTTGCCTCTCTTCCTAAACTGCTGCCTTGGCAGACACAGGAGACGCAAAGCCACCCTCTGGAGTCCAGGTACCACAGCCACCCAGGCTGCTCCGATGGCGCCGCACACACCTAAGGCGAGCTCGGCAGCGCTTGGCAGCTGTAAACACCAACCTGCCAAACGCACACTCACCGATTTCCCTGGAGATCTGCGTGAACGCCTCCACCCCGCTCTCCCCGTAGTTGCCCTCGGAAGCCACCGTGGAGACGTAGTTCCAGCCGAGGGCCGTCACGATGTCGACCATGGCCTGCGCTTGGTAGGAGTCCGGCGGCACCACCCGGGAGAAGTAGTCGTACCGGGTGTTATCGCTCAGCTCGGGCGCTGTAGATGCATAGCTGATTTGAGGTATCTGCAAACAGAATGACAAGTCATGCAAGCCAATCTAGTAACATTTTACACTACGTCCTCGTATGTTTGAAAGGCTTGTAATAGATTACACACAGGCATTGTGCAGAACCAAGTATCTTGTTCTAATTAAATCAGCTGATCAGAAGGCGTCTCAGGTTTTGTAGAATGTCGGTCAAGCCTTATCGTGCAACGCTCTCACCAAGAAATAAGGCGTTCAGCCTCGCTCCAGATGTCATGGCTCTTGACACATAAACCTAACAACTCCTCTTTTTTTTTTAATTCTGGCTCTAATAGAAATAAATTAAGTAAAAGAAAATAGAGGGGGAAAGAGAAAGGAAGAATTCTTACTATTATTTCAGAGAATGAAAAGGTTGGTTATGATGACTGTGATTCTTGAAATTACACAAGTAAAATGTGGATTATTTCCATTTCTTTCTTTTATTTATGTACATGAACATGTGTGTTCCGATTTTGTAACTATTTTTCAAGCTTTCTCTGCCACAGGTTTTTCATTTTCCAGTTTTAATAGTTTATTGTGCATGATTTAAGAACATGAAGGCTATGTATTAAATAGCAAAAGCTATCTGATGAAAAAATAAAAACATGCCTAAAAAAATTACCTATATATGATATCCATATAGAGAAGGAGAAAGGTTATAAGGATGGTAAACTTTGTAGAAAACACCTCAACATTCTTAATATAAACAAACCTAAATAACTGAAACACATTTTAAAATGCATTATTATTACCATCTAATGAAAAAACCAAGGGTGGTTTTCTGTTAACTTTTGTCTTATACAGATGGTTCAGCAATGTACAGAAGAGACATTGTAAGAAATACTCACTTATTTTGAGGGATATTTTGGTGCAAGAAAATTTAATTAACATTTGTGATAACTTAAAAGGAGAATTATTTTCTTATTTAAAATGGTAAAACTGATTAAATATTCATTAGCTGGAAACAAAAGATACTCTGAATATTACATTGCATTGTTATCTATATTAATAATGGTTGCTTAATGCATGTCACAAAACATAAAACAGTCTTCAAGAACGCAATCTGGAGTTACTAAGCTGATTCTGTTGAGAGCCAAATTCAGCAGTGCCAGGCAACAGGTGAACTGTAAATATTCACTGTCATATTACATATTAGAGTAGAAGGGCTCATTGCAACTGTTATGTCCTGTTCAGTTCTTCCTCATCAGTACAAACTAAAAAGGGGGTCTGGGGTAAATGTGAGGAATTCAAAGAGTCTGGTCATTAACCAAACCTGCATAGACAGTGCACATGTATCTGTACAGCCTGAATAAACAGTTAATTGTCTAAGGGTTGGCACAATCATTTCTCAGTCAGAAACTAACAAAATAAACTCTTATGTATCTTGGCTGTATTCTTCTTTAACAAATTTTCTACACATGGAAATGCCTCAGAACAAAAATCTGAAATGTTGTTATAATAACAACCAAAGAGAACAGAAAAGAAAAGGAGAGGGAGGATCACAGGAAAAGTTGGATCTTATATTTCATGGAAATCAATATTACTAGCAAAGAAAAAATACACCAAGTAAAACTAAAGGATAAATTGTCCTTACACAACTTGCCTTGTAAAAATTCCCTTTCTTTCAGAAAGTGTTTGAAACATCTCTATCTCATAACAGACAAAATATTTTTGGCCAGTAATAATACAATTATGCATCTTTAGAGCACATTTCATCGCCTTTCTAAACTTGCTCTATTAGCCTCCAAAATAATCCTTTTTTTACAGATGTAAAAACAATAAAGACATTTTTGTAATGAGTAAATGATTTTACTCATTTTGCTCCTTGGTGTTCCATTTCACAAACATTATGTCACTGTTGCTTTGCTGAAAGTTATTTCAACAATAATGTCAATAAAATCAATACCAGTAAGAAATCTTTTAGATTGATACTTTGGCAGTGAAAATCTTGAAGCCTAGACCACAGACTTATACCCATTAACTCTCTCAGTTTGTTTCTCTTCAGGCATGACATGAATAACAAATCCTAGATGTGTGTTTGTAGGAGAATTGTTGGTTCAACCACAGCAATGAGAGGAGATGAGATGAGATCAATAGAGATAGTTTATGTACTAAAAATATCAGTTTTCTGGAGCCCTAAAAAATGCAGAGAAGATATGTTCCTTTCCTGCTTTTCAGCTCTTTGCAGTTCAACTTCTTCCCTAGAGTTATTTCCAATAACAGTGGAAGAAAACAGAAGGCAAATGCAGTACAAACACAATACCCAGAAATCACTGGGCACACGAGTAAGCTTCAATCACCTCTGTTTTATGACTTCTGCCAGCTTTTCACTAGCAGGAAAGAACAATATGCCATGTGAAAGTAGGGAGAAAGACACTCTCTAACTAGCAAGCCACCCTTAAGTTTGGAGGGAAAAAAGGGTTCTTGCAATGAAATATATAATTGTTTTCCTTATTTCTTTTTGTATATCACTCATGGTTATAAACAACACCACATTCAAGAATTTTCTCCCCAAAACTGCAGAACTCCCACCCAGAAATGCTTCATGGGCTTCTTTGTTTTGAAAGTAGTTTATGCAAAAGTAAATAGTAACTTCCTTCCTTGCCTACTTTTAAATGTACAATTGTATATAGGGGAGCTCTGAAAAATAGCTTTAAAATTTGAGAATTTGGTATGTGCTCCAGTTACAAAGGAAGTGAAAAGGCTCAGAATGAGGCTTAAAAAATTTTTTTGGCATGAGGTCAAATTCTTTGGATTTAATGGTTCAATAATCCATGAATGAAAAATATATACATTAAAATGTAACAACTCTAGTTATGGACTGTAGGTTTAATAAAGCATTTTACATTTCCCCAAGTACATTTTACAAGATGGACCATAATGCTGCCTAAGCAAGGGAACTGCTATGCTCTATCAATTCAGTAATGTGTGTTTTTAAAACTCCCTAAATACAGACTGTATATCTACTTTAAGTTCCACTAGTCTCTTGAGACATAAATTTGCATTTTGAAAGAAACCTGTAAAGAAGGAGTTTTATTTCTCATTCTAGATTTTTCAATCTAATTTTGCAAAATTAAATACAACACCTGTAACATTTACATTGTATTTAAGTGGTATATATCAGTGTTAATAGTGTATTCCCTTCTCTTCTGGGGAAAAAAATTGATTATATAACCACATTTGAATTGGTTCTTGCACAACAGCTGTCACATTCACTGACAATTGCTAAAAGCATTCATGTTTGACTGTTCATTGATACGATTTTTCTATTCTTTCCTGTCCTATGATTTGGCCACTGTCTCCCATTAACCTATGCTGGTAAACGCAATTTCTAGTGTGTGACACACTTGAAGTCTTTGAAATTAATATATGGATGAATTCATAGAAGCCATATTTTTATTACTTTTAAATCTAAACCATCTATTAAATGTTTAAAACCAAAAAGTCCTAGTGTAATGTTTTAAAGCAATATCCAGTTTTAGTTAGATATTGGTCTTAATCCTGATACTGAACTACTGCCAAAATTACTAGTGATCCCTCAGTCCTTTAATCTAAGTCAGTAGTGGCTTCATTTCATTCTGTTGTTCAGTCACTGGCATCAGAAAACTATTCTGTGTGCTTAAAAAACTAAAACAGAGCACCTAATCCATGAAGGTACATTCAAGCCAAAATCAGCAGTCCAGAAGAGTCTGTTTTTCCTGGATCTTTCTGTATACATCTCCTAGCTGATTTAAAATCTGTCTCTAAAGATCTCCCCTTCCCAGAGGATTAGAGCAGGTGGAGCAGGTGCTTTCAGAAGTGACTGTCCATGAGCATGGCTGTGGCAGCCCCTCAAAGGAGGAATGACATCAGTACGAGACGAGCACCAAGCGTCACCACAAAACAGACTTGAACTCCCTCGTGGAGGAAGTGTGGACAGCTCCAGGAGTGTCAAAGGCAGCTAATGTAACTTCCCATTTATTTCAGCCAAGTGGCAAACCACTTTCAGCTCCTCATACACTGAAAACAAAAGCCACCACCTACTCCTCAATCCAGGACTATTCCTAGAGGAACAGTCCTATGGATCTGTTTGGGGGGTCCAGTGCTGGGGTCCAAACCCTAAAACACAGAAGAGTTGCACTGAGGATGACAGAGGAAACATCATGACCTAGTTGTGCCCTTGCAGGAGAGTGTCTTCACCAAAGCAGGCAGTTTTTAGCATGCTTTCTCTTGAATTACATGCTCTCCAAGTTTAAGGCAAAAGTTCACTACAACCCTTTTACTGAGCTTTCAAATCCATTTGCATGCTACATTTGACAATGTAAAGCATCAGCTGGCCATTTCATATGCCATCTTCCTTTACACAGTCTTCCAGCTGAAAGCATGATTTGGGAACAAAATAGCACACAGTGAAATGAGCAAAGTTTATAAGGAAAAAGACCTGAGAAAGGAATCGCTATCAATTTTAAAAATTAGACATTATGAGTTACACTCACAGCAGTAAATACGCTGTACAGTCACCCAGAGTAATGAGCTTAAATCACTCACATCTTCAGTTTCACTACCCACTCAGTCCTATCAATACTAACTTTAACCTACCAGCATTTTATTTCTCTTTTCCATTCTCTCATCACTGAGCAGTCTTTTTGTTTGTTTGTTTTTTGAGGAATATTAGCAATAGCACATTAAAAATAGTAATAATTGCAACTAAAAAATTGAAGTCAATAAACCTTAAGGAAATGACTACTCAATATCAACTGGCATTTTACCATCAACTAATACAGCTTGGAAAGGAGTTAAAGTACTCAGAATAAAATTTGACTGGGGAAACATGTTTTCAACTTCATGATTTTTTGAATTTTAAATGTCTATCATTAATCATTAATGGCCCCGTCTCTGCAAGATTTTTATTCCCTTGTCTGTACAGCAAGAAAGAGTTCTTTCTTAGTACAAAAATTTCACAGCAGTGAAATGAATCCTCAGGGCCTAGATATTGAACAGTTGCAGGAGGAGAGCTGAGGTCACCGTACTTAGGCTATTAGTGACATTTTTTAATTGCCATCAGCCAGAGCACCACCTTAGTTTGCTTTTGCTTTTGAAAACCATCAGCCTGCAACACACTAATGCCAAAGTCATTCAGGGAGGACATTCAAGATTCAGAAGAGTTTGATAAAGCTTAATAACATCTTACTGTATATCAAACAATACTGAAAATGTCTTTTATTATTACTAACTATGGGAGAAGGTGAAATGCACTCTGGAACATTTCCCTCCACTGGCTATAAAGTGAGCCTGGGAGATTAATTCAACTGTTCTGCACACTTTGTAGAACAATAGTGTAAATAGCTGCATGTCTTCCATTGAATCTCACAGTCCCAGTCACTTTGGCTACACATGGTTATCAAGATGCCTTATGTTCAACTTCCCCCATGATGTCTTCATCTTTCCCTCTACAACAAACACTGGAGAGGTCACCCATGCCATCATGAGATACCTTGTTTCATCCATTTCAGATTAAACCAATATTAAATCACCCTGTGAAGACCTAACACATTAAGACCCAGTAATGCTTTTGGAGATGTGAGATGGCCCATTCAATGCTCAGAGGTGACACCTTGACAGCTCCATCAGCTACAAATCAACTCTGATAGAGCTGATGGTATGGAAAAGTTTCAGCACGTGAAGTTTTTAGAATTAGCTTCATTCCATGGATTTTACTGTGAAAAGGAGTGATCTACAACAATATATTTTCACAGTAGATAAATTCACGTATTCATTCATATTTATAAACTTGGACAATTCTAATCTATATTTATTTAGATGAAGATATTCTCTCTCACATTAAGGCCCCTCAATGACAATATTTATCATGTGTCAAGCAATGCATGCTGTTCAGGAATTACCATGGATTTCTACCTCTCCCCTCCCTCCCAAAAAAAAAGTTAATATTAACTTGAGCAAAAGCAAGAAAAACACAAGTATGCTTTTCACCCAGATGAATACAATTTAAAATGCATTTAGTTCAAAAAAGTTTAGTAGAATTTAAAAAGCTTTGGAAACAGAAAAAGGAAAGTATAATCAGAAAGCTATCATTAGCTGATTTCACTTGGTAGGCAGGATTTTTTTAAACCCATTTGAATTATTCCAAGTCATTCTATTTGCAGTAAATATCATAGCAGTTCCTGTCAAGGGTGCTTGCAATTCATACACCTAACAATGAGGAGGTAATGGATAGGTCGCTTGAAATATTTTGGAAATTCCACATTTATTTGTACAGGTTTTGTGCAAAGATACGGGGTTTTGTGATAAGATGCAACATGTTTTTGCCCCCAATACAGGAAGAAAATTATGATCTATCATACCTAAATGCTTCTGAACTGGATTGGGCAGATTATTTTATTTTTTTCTTCTTCTTTCTATTTGTCTTTCACTGGGTTTACTTCTGCTGCCAGTTACCTTCTGAACACATATTCCTGAACAGAGTATAACTTCAATGATTAGCACTGATATTTTCATGAAAATATTTCTGCAACCATCATAAGATGGTCTGGTATGTGAAAAATTGCAGAGACAAATACAATCGCTAGCCCACTGCAAATATGGGGGTAAAATCAAACATACTTATCCTCTTTCATTACTGATTTTCTCCTTTTTTTCCTCTCCACTACAAACACAGTAATTATCTATCATACTGATTTTTGAGAATGTTGCTGGTCAAATGGACTAGCAACTACAGTATTCTGAATAAAATTAATTACCCTAGTAAAAGTAATTTTTTATAGTTAATGCGTGTAATTGTATAGTATCAGAAAATGGGCTGAAAAACTATTAAAGCTCCATTGCATCACCACCTGCCAGAAAGTGTCTTTCACAAAGTCTAACAAGATATGCTACAGCAAGTGTACTTCACTTTATGACCTGCCGTTCTGCCCTGGTAGAACAGGATGTGACAAAGGAAGAATGTGTATAATACCAAGTATCTAATAAAAAGTGTTTGAATTTGATTAGGTTCATCCCAGTGGGTCGAAGTAGGTCAGGGACTCATTAGAAGTCATTACTTTTAATTATTCACAAGGGATACTAGAGAAAATAATAACAATATGATATCCCAATCTCAAATCCCACAATAGATGCGGTATTTACAAAATATACTCACCAATACAGAAAGTATGGGATGCACTTTAGGGCAAAACATTAAAAGAATATTTATGCCTTATGAACATTTTTACAACTGAAGTACATCTCTTGCCACACTGCAATGCTGAGTAACTACAGAGGGATGAGAATCCATCTAAGGACAGCTTGAATTGTCATCAATGTTCTGTGCAAAAGAGTCTATTGATAAATGTTTAACAATGGCATTTTCTCAGTATGGGAGCTCTATCCCAGTATTTCCACATCATTTTAAATCCTGGGGTTTTCCTCTCTGGAAACCAACTGGGTTAAGCAGTTGCACATTAAATTATCCACCATCTTTAGGCAGCCTCCTTCTAAATATTTTAAGCCCAGCTGAGGTCCAGGCACTGAATGATAAACTGAAGAAGCAGCAGATCAAATGAAAAATATTCACACCAAGATCAAATCACAAGGAGGGGGAATGGAGGGGACCTTGAGCTTGGGAATTGCTGTTAGCTCTTCCTTTACAGAACCTTCTGTTCTCCAATCATCAGATCAAACAGAAAGTCAAGGATGGTCAGATAGCTTTAGGGACTTCTTAAACTATTAATATTCCCTTTCTACTTGTCAGGGAAACCCACACTTAATTATGTGTATCAATATATTAGACTTGTGTCAGACACTACTGAGCACAGTGTGAACTCTGATATTTCAGTTTTTCTGTCTCTACTTTCCTCATTAGAGCTTGTCGTGTCAGTGTCTGGAACTCTAATCTCTTTTGATAAGTTTGAGAAAAATATACAAAAATGTGCATTCCTTTTAGTCTGAAGTAGGGAAGCCAACTTTTTATTATTATTCAGCAGTAACAAATTCACCTAGTAGGTCAGAGTATCCCTCAGCCAAAATCAGGTTTCCTTTACATTCATTTGATAATTCGTACCACAGAGAGCACAGCAAGCAATTTCAGAGACTTGCCCATGGGGACATGCACTCAGCCATGGAAATTCTTCTGATTACAAAGACCATCATATGGAAGGAAGTATGAGATACAGGAAGGAAGGGAAAAGCATTGGAACAGACTGTCCAGGGAGGTGGTGGGGTCACCATCCCTGGGGTGTTCAAGACACGACAGCATGGCACTTAGTGCTCTGCTCTGGTTGACAGTGTGTGATCAGTCAAGGGTTGGACTCAATGACATTGGAGGTCTTTCCAACCTTACTGATTCTGTGAAGGGGAGATTGCTCTCACCAGGATGCAAGAGGGGATTCTCTGCTAAAGGAACAACTCTGATCTTTGCATTCATGTTCTACTGCTGCATGGCCACTCCAGCTTGCACCACTGCCTGAGCAGTAGTGCTACCCTTCTGCTACCCATGCTGCCACCTTAATGTCATGAGATAGAAGCAATCAAAAAATATCATGAGGAGGAAAAGATTTGTATTCTTGACAGCTCTCTGTACAGTTGTGGACAATGTAAGGATATGTAAACGGGGCTCAACTGGCCAGACATAAGTCCAGTGCTTTAGCAGGTGCTTTCACATGTCCTATAGTGCACTGCCTACACTTCAGCTATGGCTCAGAAAGCCCAGCTTTCCAGTAATCTCTTTGTCCCATGCTAATGACTTGGATACCACGTATCAGAATGCATTAAGAAAATCCCTATGAGTCACCATGGCTATGGATTCCTTTCGCAGTACACATAATTCATATGGGATTATAAAGCATCATTTTAAACCCATATAATACAGACTTGGAAGAAGGAAAATCAAAAGTATCCCTGTTTTGTTTGTGTCCAGATGAATTTTCTTTCATTCTTAAAACATTCAGACTTGGCTGTTAAACAATTTTACCTTGAGTTTTTAACTTTAAAAGTTATAAAACATTAGCCAGTGTCAAACGATTTCCAAAAAATTCACTATCTCCTGTATTACCACAGTGAAATGCTAAATCTGGTTGCTACCAGCAGAAAAGTTGAAGGAAAAGGCAACACATTTACGGAGAAGAATGAAGTGGAGCAGGAGGGAAACAAAGCAAAAATACCGATTACGTTAATTATGTGATAAAAATGACTCAGCTAGAAGGAATAGCCTTGTGTTCTCTTTCCCTGTACCTAAGAGTGTCGGTGTCCGAACTCTTCCAAAGTACAACCTGGCTCTCAAGAGGCTAATCTTACTTGTCCCTATTGAAAATCCCAGGCTTGCAACACAGAAAAGCAAATGTAACTGTATTATCGACCATCTGGGGATTGTTCACAAGAATAACTATGCAATCTTGGACTAGAAAAGAGAGGCCTTGTAATTCAGACTCAGAAGTACATTGTACAAAGTACAAAAACACACCTTGTCCTCTACCTCCACCTACCAAAAAGCTATATTGAAATCTGCATGTCCAAGCACATACAGTGACTTGGGACCCACCATTTCCACCAAGGTATCCTGCAGACAGACTTTGGTGTCTTCATAATGGGCATGGCTCTCTGGAGAGTGCTCCACAGCCAAAGAGGAATAACAGCACAAATAGTGTTAAGATTAGAAAAACAATCAACTTTCACAAATACCTATATTTCATACATTTTGCCACTCTGATAGGATAGGTGCAGCCTTACAAATCATACTCAACACACACAAACAGATCACAACACAAGGAGGCTGTGCCCATGGACAGGGGCATGAGATACCTTTGAAGTCTGAACTTATGCACCATATGTTTGGACCCTGTCAGCAGCCATGAGTAAAGTTTCCAAAAAGTAATGATTGTCATGAAAGTCAAGAATTTAGAGGAAATTATTATATTTTGATCTAAAAGTACTTTATGGATGTACAATATACATACACATGTGCACACACATATTCCATATGCTGGGACCTTTTTCTTTCATTTGTGTTAAGAGTAGTTAGTGGTTTATACTTCCCCACTGGGGAGGCTACCCAAATTTTATTTCTAAGCTGATATTGTTACTGACTCAAATTGAACAAGATGAGCTTTAAGAAAAGCACAGCCTAAAGGGAGTAAGATCACTTGCAGAATCAGATACGTTGCAGAATATCGAACAGCAATATAGTCTCCATTTAAAGAAGATAATTAGAATTTGGAGGGAATATTTTTTTAATAGTGCTATTCCTCACTGAAACTATATCTATAGTTATACATACCTGGCATTTCCTCCTTTTTTCTATTGTATCTTATTCTTACTTTTTTTCCTCAGACATTTCAACAAACTCTAGTTCCCTCCTGCTCTCTTCAGGATGTTCTCTCTCTTTTCTCTACATGAACACCTTCTTCCCAGATATCCCTTTTCCTTCACACTTGTTTTTCCTACCTTTTCTCACTCTCTCTTCCTCAATCATAATTTGGCTGAACTCAGAAGGAAAAGCAGACAGTGGTTGGTTTCTAAAGAGTGATTTAGGACACTCAGTTTGAGCTCTGCTTCTCTCCTTTGGCAGCTCAGGTTCAGAGACACTCAGTGGAAAGGGCAAAGGGGAATTCCTCTTCTGTGAAATAGTGAAATACAGCTGGACAGGGTCACTCCTCACTCTCATCTACTGAGTAAGGCTTCCTTTCCCACAACAGATATTTTTGCTGTCCAGTTGCATTGGGAATACATCCACAAAGTCAGCAAAAGCAGTATTTGATGTAGGAAAAAACCTATATTGGATGAGCATTTCACATAATTTCTGCAAATTCTCCTTTTCCCTATTTTTTTTCATTGCAATTTAACTACAAATCAGTTTACTGTTATCACCACCATACAGCCTTGTTTGAGTGTGTTAGCCTTAGCCTTCCTGGCTAGTGCAATGGAGATTTCCTCCCTAGCTATGACTCTCCAATATCTCTAAGTCCAAATACAGAATGATATATAAGTCCTTTTGAAGGCTCTTAAAAGTCTTCCTCAGTTACCTTGATCCTGTAAGTCTGGACACACCATCAACATCCTACTTCTGCAGCTCAGCAGGATGATGAAAGAGGAGGGCCTGAGGAGCTTTCAGTAAGTTCAAAAGCTCCCACAAACAAATTTTTTCCCATTTCAGCAATCCCAGGAACAACTCACATTTCTGACAGCATGTCAGCAGTCAGAGGCAGAGCTTGCTGATAACCACTTTCCAGTGCCCTGAGAAGTGGCTCTCCTGCTTGCCCTCCCACCTGCAGAGATCAGCTCACCTTTGCCATGCACCATGGCCAGGCAGTAAACCTGCCTCAGTTGGCAGCCAAGTAAACCTTGGCCCCGAGGCTCCACATAAACCTTCTTTTTCTCACCTAAAACGGTCAAAATACCCATATCAGCCCACAATGGATTTCACAGAACTGTGTCTTTCTTTGGCAGAATAAGAAACCAATTGGCTCTGTTCTGCCCAAATATTGGGAGCCTTAATATTCCTCAGCTGCTGGAGATTTTTAGTGCTATCTAAACCCAGCTTTGGTGCAGATCTTCTGAAGATAACCCCTTGTTTACCTGGCAGTGCTTCAGTCTGCAGCTACTGTATGCAGTGCATCAGTGTGGGGTTTGGAAATCCCTTGTATACTGTGCACAAATGATTTGTATTAAGGACTAAAGTGCCACTGTGCTACTTCTGAATACTACAGCAGCTTTTGATGAGTGAACATCTTTTATTTTGAAATTGTCCTCCCTCAGTCTGTTGCTGCATATGTTAAAAGACCCCATCAAGAGCAAAATTACACTAAACTAGATTTAAAAGTGTCAAGTGCATTGAATAAACATTGGAGACATCAAAAGCCTGAGTGGATGCTCCTGACAACAAGTGGTGTGGGAATGCCAGCCTGTGCTGAGCCTGATGCAATTCCATTTCTATCTACTTACTGAAATTGCTTCACAAATATATTTCTGCATATCAGTGTCACCTATCCAGTTCCAGGCACTGGAAGAATTGGTTTAAAATTGCCAGCTGAAAGATATCAACACATTTTTTTCCATGGAATATCAATGTCATCTACATCTCTTTCAAAGAAATAAAAAAAGCAGAAAAAAACAACCCACACAACTTTGAAGCATTTGTTTTTGATGTTTTTAGTCTGTCTTCTCTTTCACAGTTTGTAGATCTTACTTTTTAATCACAAAGGCTACAAAGCACTGAGGTTTATTGAAACAAAATTTGTGGGTTCTGTTAACCTGTGGGCTGCCAACATAGCAGAAGTTCATTACCTTGGAATGGGATTCATATCATACTGAGCTAGTATATATTGAAATATCAAGTAAGAGATGTGTCCAAGATCATATTCTCTTTGTAGCCCAAAGTCATCTTCAACACATCAGAGTGGTTCAGATATCTTTTCTAAAAAGAAATCTGGAGATGAGGATAATGCTGACAAATCTATTTAGTTGGAGTTTTTATAAGAAATGTTAGTTGCCACTAAGCCCACATTTATACACTTGTTTCTTCACTCTTAGTTGAGAGCACTTTTTCTGTGTAGGGCTAGTGGGAGATCAAGTCCCTTTCCTCTAGGTTAGAAACCAATACAGACAGAGTTTCAGCGAAAGCCAAAGTGTGAAACATGGCTCCTATGTCACCTCAGACAGTCAGAACCAGGTCTCCCAAGGGATTGCTCTAACACTGAGACACTGGCCAGACTGAGATGGGAAGGACTCTCTCACCCTCTCACAGCAGCAAGGCCCTGCATGGACTGGTCACATAAAGCTGGAAAACAAGTGCAGCAGGCAGAATTGCAGAGCTCCATAGCATATCTGAGCTGGTGCACGTGCCAGGATGTGGCCTTGACTTCTTGAGGTATGTTTGACATTGAATAAAATATTTGCCAAACATGTAGGAAATAAGGTAACTGAGAAGGTGACAGCCCCAATGGGGAAATAGAGTCACAGACTGAGAGAACTCTACTGGCCAAAATTAGACAGCAGAAGGTTCACAGAGCCAAGAACATCTTTACAAATCACAGACTGAGATGCCCACGTGCCCCTACAGGCACGTAAGAGGGTCCTGTGAGGTCTTACTGTTTCTGTCTGGGCTGGATAGTCCCAATATAACTCTTCAGATCTATGAAAACAATTAAGGGATACTGTTATATTACACAGTTCAAAATGAACCTGCAAATCTTCAGTGTCAGATTTATAAAGTATTGCAATTTCACTCCCTATTAGAATAAGAGAATTACTGCCTGACAGAATTCTCCATACAAGTGAATAAAGTTATTTTCTGTATGTTTGTACATCAATCAGTTTCTTATATCTGTGCATTTTTCCTTTTTCATTTTTTTACATTTTAAAGCAGATATCCTTTCCACTCACTCGAGACAGCTGAGACAATAATTAACAAAATCTCACTCATGCGAGAGGAATTTTAGCTTTATATACACAGGTGTCACAACAATCACACTCTAACAAAGAGTGAATTGTTTCAAATGAACTTCTGCATGCACAGAGGAGAGTTTTGTGCAAAATAAGCAGGAGCAAAAGCAAAGATCTTTCCAGTGCCTGTGCTGGAAGCCAATAGCCCCAGATCTCCTCTACCATCCTGGTGTCAAATCAAAGGACACCTTCAGACCTGACCCTCTGCACAGCCTGGTGGGTACAAGCCTCAGCACTGGAGTCTCCAGAGCCTGCTCTGTTCTGCAGCCAGCTGCAGAGCAAACCCTGATTTTCAGAGGCAGCAGGCTGCAGAAACCCAGGCCCTGGAGCCCTGTGCTCTGCCCTGCTGGCCAACAGCTGGAGAAGCACAGGTGGGAGCAGCACAGGGCCCCTGACCCCGGCACAGCCTGGCTGGAGGCAGAGCACAGCCGCGGGCAGGCTGGAGCTGCACGGCTCGCCCCGGCAGAGTGCAGGAGAAGCTTTGCTTTTCCTTAGCACCCTGAGAATGAAGCCTCCCTCTGAGCTGCTGCACTTCAGGGAGGGTGCTAACACTGCTGCCCCTCCATGCAGCCCTGTGGGATCGCAGCCAGGAGCTGCACACACGGAGAGATGCGCTGAGTGGGGCACACGGAGCACCTCATACCTGCAGCAACAGCAAGGCAGCACTTGTGGGACATGTCCTTCCAGCCAGGCATGCATCAGTGAGAATGAGACACTAAGAGCACAGGTAAGCTTTAAGGCTTACAGACTAAGTTATAGGGGCACAAAAAAGCTCTGCAATTACTGGTGGCTGGCAGACAGGAGATTATTTGAGTCTTCGCAAAGGAGCTAGACCAAACATATTATACCAGCACTTTTCCACAGGGTGATTTTTATTTCCCCGCTCCCACAAGAGGACTACTCACTCCAAACCACAAATCATTGCTATTATTAGTGTTATTTTCACATCTTTTCCTGAAAGAAAAGAAACAAAGAGAAAAGGCTTCTTCAGACCTCTGTTTCAGTTTGGATGCATCTGGATCACACAAAGCCTTTCTGCATGGGAGTTAGTGGGTTGTCCTCATGCTATCATTTCATCATAGACTGTGGAAGCCACAGATCTACAGAATAAACTTCCAGAAAAATAATTAAGAATCAAGCTCTCATATGATGTAAGCATTAACCTCTCCTCACTATAGTTTTTGAAGATATAAAACAAAATAATGCCATTTTCCTATATTCTACAGAGAAGAAGATGCTCAAGTCTCAAACTATTTCATTTCAATATTTAAGTGTTTATTAAGGTCAAGGAAATTTTTCACAGATGTGGAACTTCACCTGAAAGCAGCCATTAATAAATCAAAATAAAACAGATGTTCAGAGATGTGATCTTCTCACATACCTTTTTTTTAAAAAAAACTTCTATATCCCCACCTACATATTCTCAAGAAATAGGAAGCACTTCAGATTCTTCTCACACTATATCAATTTCCACATCTTATCTTATTTCAGCTCATACCTGCTGTAGAAATGACATCTAAGAAAAAAATTAACATGTTCAAACCTACCTGTTAATAATAAATTCTTGATGTATAGTCAGAACTGATTAATTTTTTATCTGTTTAGAATGTAAAAAGCAGCACGTTAAATACAAAATTCTCTCTCAGAATGTGAAAAAAATATATTCTCCTTTTTATTGACTGTAAATATTAAATCTAAAGAACAGTTGGAAGGTAGAGTCTACAATACCTGCTTTTATTAGTCAACAGATGTTCTATGGAGTCAAAACTTACTGATTCCCTGAGTTTTGATTTTTACTGTTAATTCAAACAATAACAAAATAGAAACTTAAGCTTTCTCCCTCTTCCCCCCCCCAACTGATTAGGGCCACAGCAGCTCTCTAAAACCATCCCTGCTCCAATACTTCATTATATCTGCTTGAGGGAAAAATTCCTGTATCTCAGATAATTTGCACCTGCTTGTGTGAGTCACCTGTTAGTACAGCTGCTTCTTAATGACAGTGCCTTGCAGCTGAGATAAGAGTGAATTCAACAACTAAAGATTCAGAGGTGATTTGAGAGTCTAATACATCAGTTTCTTCGACTGAACTTATTTCCTTATAAACATAAAATCATTACAGGATCCAATAGCTAAAATGAGGAAAGGAAAACAATTAGGACTATAAATAAGATAAAAGATATTTAATGTTGAACATAACAAATAACTGCAAAACTTTGCTGGACCGTATTTGATATCTAGTGTCAAACAGCAGAGTACAGAGTCCAGACTTCAGGTCAGCAGACTTTAACTCACTCAGGAAACTGTCAGGTGTGATGTTATGGCAGGCCTGAAAAGTCAAGGATTTCAGGGAAGTTGGCAGGTGTGTCAGCCTCCTACAAGTGCAAAAGCAGTCCTCAAGAATATTCAGGAAGATTATCAAATTTATGAGAAAATCAGCATCACTGAAGAGGGAACTTACAGCAGAGAAACATTAAAAGGCAATACACAGGAGGAGGATGGAGGGGCCAGGAACAGGAGCTTAAAAACAAATCATGCCAGACCACTCTGATATCTCTCTAGAGTACAGTTATGGGGTCTGCAGTCAAAGATAGAGCAGGGGATGTCATTTACATTGGCCTTTGCTTTTGACTCTGTCTCACACAGTATTCTTATGTCCAAGTTACAACTTTACAATCTGCTGGTGAACAAATGGACAGGTAAGAATTCAGTCAGACTATCTGAGAAGGGTCACGAGTAAGGGGCCATACTCCCATCTGGAGGCTGGTTAAAAAGTTGACTCCCACAGGGGTCTATTCTGGAACTCATCCTGCTTAACATTTTCACCAGTGACCGGCAGGTTTCTGAGACAATGGAGTCCACTTTCACACCAACCTGTGGGAAACAGTGCATACACTGCAGGACAGGGCTGTCATATAAAAGGACCTTTATAGGTTTGAGAATCAGGCCAAAAGGATCCTCATGAAATTTAATAAGGGGGAAAGCAAGTCCCTGCATTTAGGAAGGAAATGGTCCTTGCAATGATACAGGCTGGAAATCTATGCATGGGGAGAGGCTCTGTGGAAATACCCCTGAAAACAGCAGCATGAGACAGCAGCACTGTGGCAGCAAAGAGCACCAGAAATATCCTGGGCTGTGGTAACATGAGCAAGACACAGAAGGGATGATCACTTTCCATTCATCGTGGTGGCTGATGACCCACACTGGAATACTGTGGAAAGTGTTGGGTCCTCCAGTACAACACAGGAATGGATAAACCAGACCAAGTTCAGCAAAGGGCCACCACAATGTTTGGGAGCTGAAGTCCTTGTCCTGTGAGGAGAGGTTGAGGGAACTGGGATTATTCAGTTTGGAGCACAGCTGGCTCAAGAGGAACTAAAGACCAGTTCTTCAGCACCAGAAGATACAGCCAGAGCTCCCAGCCACGTGGTGGCAAGGTGGAAGACACCAGACAAAAAGCTGAAACAATAAAGGTTCGGACTAGCATGAGGAGAAACTTTTACACCATAAGAAGACAGACAGTGCAACACACTGCCCAGAGAGCATCCCTCCATTCTTGGGGGTTTGCAAGACCCAACCAGATAAAGACCTGAGCTACTGGTCTGACCTTATAGCTGACCTTGCTTTGAGCAGGAGCCTGATTATCCCACCTTACTGGTGACTGGACTGAGCTTTGAGTTAAGTGCTCTCTGTAGTTCATGAGGAGACAGGAACCTCCATTGTGCAATTCACATCTAAATGGATTAATCAACCTCTACTGCAGACCTATTTGTCTCCAGTATCTGCAGAGAGATTAGACTAAAATCACAGCCTCAATAATATTCAGATATCTTTCTGAGTGCCAAAGAAGCAGCAAATATTTGCCTTGATTCTCATTTAAATATAGAATTTAAATGGAAGTAGGCATCATCTGACCTAATTTTAGTCCTTTGATATGTCCTGACAGAGGAAAGTAAATATAACAGTCACTGAAAACATGCAAGAACCTAAATCTATGCAGATTTTGTTGCTACCTTAGGAATTGCAACTGCAGAGTTAGGTTACTTTCTCTAAGACTTCCTCTGCAGAAAAGAAGGTATATAAAAGGTATATAAAAAGGTATATAAAATTTAATGTAGTAAATCATGAAAATTGTAAGGGAGATTTACAAAATACTGCTGAACCTTAAAAATCAAACACACATGAGAGATTTCATAGTACATAAAGATGCTTCCAACTGTATAGGCAAGAATAGCATGCTGTGACAGCAAAAAAAAGGGAATTTGCACAGAACCAAGAAATAAACATCCATGATTATTTAAAATATGCATATATGAACATGCACATAGTGTGGGAATAGACCACAGCAAAAAGTGAGGTCTACTTCCTGTTGGTAAGAATTGCAATTCTCTCTGCAGCAGCCCCAGGGGCATTCCTCACTAGCAACATGCCAAGGAACTTCTTGGCTTCTCATCCATCCTGATTTTGGTACTGCAGCACAGGCAGTAAAATAACTTTAGGCACGTGTGCACCTCTCTCTGCTAAGGTCCAGTTCCCAGAGATTGATGGTGTTCTCCCATGAGTGAGGGGCACCACTAGCCCTAAAGACCACTAGGAATGTGAAAGATGACTTCCACATCTTCCTTCTCTTTTTCATATACAGAAACAGTGTCTTACTGAGAATGAAAGTCTCCACCATACAGAAAACTCAAGATATTTTAGCAACATGCTCTTGTGTATTTGTAAGGAAAAAAAAAAAAAAGAAAAAAAATCCACCAACTAGCTAAAAAGGTCAATTTCACTGCAGCAAAGGGATGAAAAACCTTATCTGTATTTCTGCCCTTTCCTCATCATTTTGAAGATGTTCTTTGTAAAAAATGTCCGTCTCATATAATCAATTTCTTTTTCTTAAATACTGCTACATTAAAAAGCTCTTGAAAAAATTTATTCATTTTCATGAGCATTTACCTCTTCCTCCAGAATACACAGTGTCAGATTTATTTTGCTTTCCAACCTCATCATATACAGCTACCATTCCAGCACAAATGTCACTTTAGCTCTAGCCTCCTCAGCATAATGAGCCTTCCCTTGTGCTGTGTGTCCTAGACCACAACAAAAGCTCTTTGGCTAAGCCACTGTGAAAATAAATCAGGGGTCTAATTGCTAAATATTTCTGCAGGTAAGAAAGAACATTTACTTGTTATCATGCTTACCATCCATAAAGCAAGAATAACCTCATTAAGATATAATGTTCCCTTTGCCCATTATCCATCTTTCAAAAATGATAGAATTCCATATTAACAAAATGGTCTCAATTTTGTCCAAAGGAAAGTATTTCAAAATGCCTGCTTTAATAAATCCTCAGTCTTTGTAATTAGAAATCAAACTTCTGTAATTTCTTTAATAAAGCAACATACTAACTATGCTGCAAATAAATCAAATAAATTACCATTTTTAATAAGGCATAACAAACAATTAAACAGATGACATTTAAAACTAATTTTCTCTACTGGAGAGAACATGATTTAAATCTGTGCTGAGCCTAGCACTCTCCTTGTGGATATTCCTTCAAATGCAGTGACATTCAAAATCATCATAACATTTTCAGAGACAAGTCTATTTCCATTTTCCAGTATTTGAGGTTTCACTTTTAAGCCAGGTTTTTTCAATTACCAAACTTCCGTAGAAATGCTTCATGTCTTAAAGTTTCTGCTCAGCTCCATAGTATGTAATTGCAGAACAGCTGCACAGTCATACCAACCACTGATAAAAAGGCATTACAAACTTCTAAGCAAATCATATTTATAATGCATAATATTAAAGGCCAAAGAAAATCAGTAGTACTTCAAGGGAAACTTTGGAAAATAGGGCAAAAGCATCTTGGGAAAGTGGTAAATACTGTGCAGCAATGAAAAGATGCAGCTGTCTAAAACATAACTCCCGTACAGCACACTGAAAAGAGAATTACCTTACTTTTGGCTGTACTTTGTCTCCCAAATTGAAGCATTATCTACAGTTAACTGCTTCAAGGACTGGAGTCAAAAACTCTTAGGAGTCCAGTCCAGGAAAGAGTAGGCACCTGTAGGAGTTACCTGATTCTGAGCACATGGGTCCTCTCCCATGTGACTTCACAGCAAAGATCTGCCTCCCTGAGCTACTTCAGGTGATCCAGAAGGCACAAAAGAAATGGCCTATTTCCTACTCTGATTCTTCTGTAATTCTTCATTTATAATGGTGTAAGTAAAGAGTGGGTCTGTAGGAATCAGTGGATTAAGGCTCTGCAAAGGCAGTCAGCAAGGAAATTTAGCAGGTGCACATCACTTGAAAGCTTTGCTTACCAATTGTCATCACATGTATACACACTTTTGCAAAGCATCAAATGGTAAAAACACAGCAAAGATGTTTCATATTCACTAAAAGGTGACAGACGACTTTTTGAAACTGCAAAATGCAACAGAACATTTCACCCAACTCATTTTCAAGAAAAATCAGAAGCCCAAAATGATACCATGAATTTAAATTTTTTTTTCTGCTGCCTGAAAGAACTAAATGTAGTAAGGTATCTTCCTGCTTGGACTGTATGTGTGACTCCCATCAGCAGAAATGAGTGCTATGAATGTGAATTGAGGGTAGAACAAGTCTGGCTCTGTATATTCCGTCTGGAGTGCGAGAAGGCAGCAGTAAATTTGCTCTAAACGAAGGAAGTGGGAAGCTGAAGTGGCCATTTTTGTAGCTAGCACATCGCTGATGAAGAAGTAGTTGGAGAAACCTGTTTGTGAAACATATTACATCCATCAGTTTAAGACTATAGCTAGTCTTTTTCATATTGACATATATATATAAATATATATTAAAAAATACAAAAATAAGAAGTTGTTAAAACATTTGAATTATGACATAAATGACTCTTTTTGCTTGGGAAAAACCCTCAGGGGAACAGTTCTACAGACAAGTCCCTGCAAGGGAAATGCTTCCAGGGAATGCCTCCCTAGACAAATCTCCTGCTAAGCAGAATGCCTCTGGCAAAATGCTTTTGGTAAAATGCTTCTGAAAGATGATGACTCTCTTGACAAAACCTGTGCTCTCTCTCTCAGAGTGCCCAAAGCCAGGCTTTCATCACTGCAAGGAGCAGCTCAGCAGTGCGATGAGCTCACTGCCTCTAACCAATAAAAATAAAAACTGGAACCAATTACTGCCTGTATCCCAATGATTATAAAGCCAGAGATTTCCATAATCACAGTTATTACAAATATTTATACTCTGATTAGGTAATAGTGACAAATAACTGTCAGAACTAAGGGATTTATGTGTGATAGAGTTACTGAGAAATAATCATACTGGAGTTATGCAAATTACTCCTCATCAACCAATCTTACTGTGAGGATTTGCATATGTGATTACAAATGTGCAGTAATACACATGTAACTCTGAGCTCTGCCTGCCTGAGAGACAGCTTCTTCTGAGGAGCATACAGTTATCTGAAAAATCCTGACATTACACTAGCACTGAAATCTGGTCTTGTTTTTCACATTCATTGGGTTATCTGGTACAAGTATGTCTGTTAAGAAATTCTTGTGCCACAGGAATCTTAAATCATGTACTCACAACAAACAAGACTACTGTAGCTCCCCTCTTCCGCACTAATCTATTTAATCTCTCAGTATCCTCTTGCTGTGCCTACATCCCTTGAGGAAAGCCTTTTCAGTCCCTATGAGCATTACCTAAGAGTGAAAAAACAAAAAGTAGGAAGTGACCGTATTTACTAGAGCGTGGAATAAGGAGATCAGAGCATACAGACAGATAAACATGATGTACAGATAGTCAGAAAATGCCTCTTTTTTTAAAAATAGATTGATCATGTTCCAAGCATACTGCCATAACTCAAAATTAGTAGCCCTGCTTTTTGTGTTAAACCCTTTAGGGCTAGAAAACTGACAACTTTCTACCTATAGGATCCGTTTCCTCCATTTCAGATTCCTTATCTCTTCAGGATCGTCACTATGGTATAAAGAGCTTTGCAACACTAACTTTTTACCACTACAGAAGAAGGCAGGGTGAGGAAAGGAGTACAACTTTACAGAAGATTATGCTTTTTTATGACTTTTCTACCTAAAGTGTTTGTGTATCTGTTTAATGATCAATCTGAATATATTTGATACATGGAATTTTCTGCACATAATATTGAAAATGTTGATATACACTGATAGCCTGGGATATCTGGTCACGTCATAGTTTAGATCTGAGGCCAGATCCTGTTTCCCAAATCCTGCCAGAATGCAAGTGTACAAATTCTCCTTATATTTCCAACAGCAATCCAGCCTTCCAACCTGCATGCATAATCCTTCAAGTATTTTTCTGCTTGTCTAAAGGTTCCTTTGGCATTTGAAGTATGTCTTCCATAAGCACATATCTATGATTAAATAGATCGTTAGTATTTCTAATGAGCTTGTTTGGGAAATCAGCACTTATTCTTGTAATGTAAGGAACTTTGATTTGTAACATCAGCATTACAACACTCATATTTCCTAATGCCACTCCAAAGTATGTTATTCTTACATGGTCATTGTCTATTTGCTTTTCTGTATATGTTGTGCTGTTCTTTTCTGTTATCAGTGCATAAATACAAGGAAGAAATTATATGCACAGAGATCTTTGCAAATAGAAGTATCACTGATGACACTTGAAGGTAATTACAAAAAAACCCTAAGAAAGGCTCTTTGTAATACTAAAGACAACAGATGCATGCTTATTCAAATAGTTTACAACTACATGCTATCAGAGCTGGGTGGGAAAAGGTTTCTCTACCCCAAAAATAATTTCAAGATTTTACAATATTTTCTGTTCTGCATGAGGATGGAAACACAACTTTTCACCAAAAATAAAACAAATCTGTGGTTTAACATAGGAGGTGTTTCTAAAAGGTGCAAAATCAAAATTTAAATGTCTAACTAGGAAACCAAAAGTGTTCAGTTGGAACTGGGGGCTATCTGGGAGTTATATGCATTCATAAGCACAGAAACTGCTTAATAGATCTGGAAAACTTTCCAAATAAGAATTTTCGTGAAACTACATACTTACATTGAAAATTTTGATTCAACTAGTTATAATTTTAGAAGAAAAAGGAAATGTTCATCACAAAAATGAAGGGAAGCAGTAGTTGCTTGTATCCAAATGTTGATGTAATACTCATTTTATCCCATTTTTTCTTTGTGGAGTTTTTTATTATTATTTTGTAACAAGTGAATCATTTGTCAATCAAAATAAAATTACAGTCAATTTCAGACTGTGGTGCTCACTCAAACCAGATCTCTAATTAGATGTAGTCAACGTTATGACTCATAAACTAAAGAGATCCTCCCTTTTGATTCTTTCAAAAAGGAACAGGGATTACCTCACTTGAGAAACCTTTTTCCCACTTTGAACATGAGACCATAGTAATCATGAGATCAATATAATTTATTAAAAGAATTTATTCCATATGTATTGTATAAACCTACTGCATAATATCCTATTAGGAAACTGTGAGTTCTTATATAATACTGGAAAACCATTCCAAAAATCACTTATTGAATTGCTCTTTTATTCATTTCTTACATTCAAAAGAAATAAAAATTGTCATTTTATCCTTGACAAAGGCTAACTTGTAGACATAGCAAAGCTCTTTCTCACATGTCTGAAAAACTTAAAATTCTCATGCCTATACACCAAAAAAATAGTGAGTGTAACATCAATATGCCATAGTTTCTTGACCAAGTCCTGAAAACAGACTTTAGTTCAGATTTTAGTTCATTTTTCCTATCATTAAAAATGATTGGAAAAATTCCAGGAATGCATCAGGGTTTTGCTTTTTAGAGAAAAGCTTTAAGCTTTTAAAATTAAGCATCTAGAATACTAATGCATAGTTAATATTCTGAAACTACTTCTTTACACTGATTTATTTTAATCTGCTCCTTTTTTGTTACAGAATGTAAGCCCACCCCCAGAATGACTAATTTAGGCACTGGTGTACATACATTTCTAGTACCTGCTGAACTCCAGTGTGACTAGGCTTAAACACACTTGGTAGATCAGGGTGAGTGCCCTTGCCACCCAGCACTGGGGCACTGGCAAAGAGGGCAGGGGGACTCAGCAGGCTGGCTGGTAGGGTGCAGCTCAGGAAGGTAGCTCTTGCTCCTGGAAACCTATATTCATTTTGTTTGACACTACCATTGGTCAAAAAATGCATAAAAACAAATGCAGCATCATCTAACTCCTCCCAATTAGAATCAAGTTGCCTTTGCCTCATGAAACTGTCACTCCCCATTGCACAAAGGACCATGCTCTAATATGTTGAAATGGCTCTGCCCCATAGAATCAGAGAATTACTTACGTTGCAAAAGATTTTCTTATGTTGTAAGATCACCAATTCCAATTCTTGACCCAGCACTGCCGAGTCCAGCACTAAAAACATAACCCTAAGCACCACATCTACACATCCTGTAAATAACTCCAGGGATGGTGACTCAACTACTTCCCTGGGCAGCCTGTTCCAATGCTTGACAGCCATGCCAGAGGTTTGGCAGCTACTAAAGATGAAGAAAATGTGTGGACAGTTCTGACCAGGTTAAGACAGACTTGTGGTGTCCCATTTCTCATGCTTGTAATCCCACCAGGTCCCATCCCCAGGAAAGAGTGAAACAAACTGGGATATTTCGGAAGTTAATTTGTCATAATCTGTGCTGCCTACAGTCCTCTCTGCTCTCTGCCTGCCTCCTTTGCAGCAGATTCTTACCAGAGCACTGGTGTTTAGTACTCCCAGCATCGTGGGATGGACATAAAAGCAGGAAAACAGCTATATTCCTGGAAGAGACCTCTCAGCATTTAGGGATTCCCCTTCAAAATACTTGCAAAGTGTTCATTACTCCTTCATTAGTTTTCTGCTGCAGGAGCAGGGCAACTGCTAGGGGGAAAATTTATGAATCTCACTGCATAAAATTAAATCAATGTGCACTGAGACTGGGCACACAGCCTGGCTGTGGATGACCCAATCAGTCTTAAACAGACTTGAGTCTCAAGGTAACAAAAGAGCTAACAAAGAAAGCTAAAGACTCCAAACCTGACATGTCAGCTACAAACTACTCTGTTTTGTAAGTCTCAAAATCAGTAATAGTGTAAATGCTTACTCTCTTCTCTTTTTTAGCAATCTGTTATTCTTCTATACCACAAATACTCTTCCAAACCTCTCTAGGTATCACTGATGATTTTTAGGAATAGTATCTATGAAAGACCTCACAAAGTATGTTAGCTGCAATCAGTACTTCCTAAGTGAAAACTTTTATGGCTTTGAACTCAGGAACAGAAGGCTCATGTGACAGCTCAGCTTGATTTGTAATTAATAAATCCACAGGTCACTCAGCAAGAGTTCCTACTGCAAAGGATTGTTCTTTCATATATTAGGACAGGACCCGACTCCAGCAAGGTTGAGGCTGGTGGCCAGATAATTTGGGTAGCACATGATGCTGAGCATCTGCTCTGAAACAGATGCTAAAGCTTCTTTCTCTTGCAGACACACTCCTCTGTCTAGAGGACCTAGTAGATGGTGCAAATAGAAACAGCAGGGGCATACTGGTCCTATTTATATCTATTCCACAGATCTTGAGTTCATAATTCCATCAGAATACTAAGGATCAGTATCAAAGGACATCCAGATATGTGTTCCACTTCAGACAAGTGGTCTGATTTTTGAGAGCCTGGTCACCACAATGGGACAGCTGACCACTCAGAAACTCTGCAAAACAGGCCAAGAAGAATAAATACTGGTCAAAATAAATCCATCAGTCATGCACGCTTTAAGAGTGTCTTCACCCAAAATCATTTAAAAACCTAAAAAGGCTGCAAGTCTGCTGACCCCAGTTTTTTAGTGATATCTATTTTAGCTTTGTGGCAAAAAATCCAGAAGCCTTCTGGCAGTTGTCTACTAAATCTTCATTTTGGCATGAGATTTGTTTACAAGACAGAAATAACATCCTTCAAAAGTTCTTTTTTCTGAATAACTTCTAACTTACTCTGCTGAAATTTTAATCATAAGCTATGATAATGTCT
The DNA here is from genome assembly GCA_013398075.1 of Notiomystis cincta. Lineage (NCBI taxonomy): Eukaryota > Metazoa > Chordata > Aves > Passeriformes > Notiomystidae > Notiomystis > Notiomystis cincta. The sequence goes on along the minus strand of VZRX01022608.1, from coordinate 9,445 downwards.
CAAAATCCAGTTAGAAAAAATAACTCAATGGGCAGCATAATAGGGATAAATCTTATTCAAACTAATTCACATTAAGATGTCACAAATTAAAAGAATTTTACTATGGTTTTTAGCAAAAATTATATCTATTCAGTCTAAAGACAGAGCTTAGATGTTTGTGTGTAGATAGATAGATAGATAGATAGATAGATAGATAGATAGATAGATAGATAGATAGATAGATAGATAGACAGAAAAATATAAGTCCTAGGGAAAAAGAGACCCAAGGAACATACACATACTTTTAATCCTTGAGTGTTGAGAGGTTATTTTTAATGTTATATTTTGCCTACTTTTCCCTTAAATGTTTTCATTTGATCTTAAATGACCTGCCAGAACAGGGGCCAACTATCAATTCTGTGTTGTAGACATCTGAAAAAATGAACTGAAAAGACCATAGTTGCTTCACATACACTAATTAACTATCATAAGTGAAGAATTTTGAGTCGCTGCAAACAGCAGCCAGTTTTGAACTTAGAGGTGAAAGTGGGCATACTACAAAGTTCAAAAATGTCAGGGAGTTATATTAACATCTGACTCTCACTCAAAATAGATTACTTATGGTGTTTAGGAATAGAAGAAATCATTGCCCTCTGGTGGCCAAAATGGCATTTTTAAAGCATCAAAATATAAGCAGGGTATATAGGGACAATAATCCACTATCCCATATGTACAATGAAAAATCTTAAAGGATGCTAAATTTTATTGATATTGATATAAATGGAGAATAGTTTGGTCCCATCTTCTATAGTTTCAGGATAGAGGCTCTTATCAAATCCCTAATCTAGATGCAGCTTTTCTCCCCTTAGCAGTTTTCTCCAGTTCAAATTTAACTTGTGTGAACAAACACCCATGAAATGTACTACCTACCTTAATTCAGTGTCAAGAGCAAAGCACATTTTCAGCACCTAATCACCTCTATCAACAATAGTTTGCATGTAAACACAGTAATGCATGATTATATCTGTGTCTGAGAATGCTGTTTTTCTAGACAGCCCTACAGATGGATGCAAAGTACAAACTCAAGCAACACAGCCAACTCAAAAGTGGGTTTTGTACAGGGAACAACCACACAGGTTTCCCCCATTCCACCCACAGGCAAGGGCCAATTGCCCTGCTGGTGCCTGGGATGCTGGGGTGAGAAGAGGGACTTGCTGTGCTACAGGAAGGGGGAAATGTCACTCCTTCACTCTGCTGAGGGCGTGTGCACACACTGGCCACGTGCACACGAGTGGATTCAGACAAGTCTGTCGCACAGACTGCCCACGTGCAGGCTCTGCCTTTGTGTCAGCAAAGACTGGGACAAGCACAGGGCACAGCTCACTGCTGACCACCACCTCATGCAGCAGAAGGCTTCAGCCAGTCTTCAGGGAGAGCTCTGTGATCTTCGCCAAGCATCTGCTGGCGTCGTGGTTGCTCATCATTTGACAGACACTTTAGCAGGAGAGACTTTTTAGGTTGGCTCCTTGTTAAAAGTCACAACTGTTCTGTAGACACAGCAAGGAGAGGAATGATCTGAACCTCCCACTTCTCTCACAGCCCACCTGAACAGGTCTCACTGCAGCTGAGTGCACCTCTGGAGCTCAGTGCAGAAAGTGGGGCTCCCAATCCCCCTTTTATGTCCCCAAATGTTCTAAGCACCACTCCTGCACCTAGAAAAATCCCAGAGAATCTGTATCCAAGAATGAGTTTAGCAACATACATTTATTTTATCCATAAGAAATTTTAAAGACTCCTGCTTAGAGGCTGGTTTAGCCCACTGATTTTCTTGGGAATTAATACTTTCATTTCATTACTTTTTCTTTTAACTTCATTCCTTCACTGTAATTACAGATTTTTATCATTTTTAAGCAAAGAATAGAAATGACAGCTGAGCAAAAACATTTTACAAGGGGGGATAAAAGGAAAAAAATGAGAATCCTAGCCGAAACAGAGCAAATACAGAAAATGGAACATCCAGGGAGCTGCCTATGTTAGAAAGGAGTCAAATTAAGCAGTAAAGGTTGTGGTCTTTCCAATCCATTGGGTGGCTTTACTGAGTTCTTAAAGGAAATAGAAACAGGAAGGAGGACTCCTTCCTTAAAGGAAGGGTAAGATCTTTATCCTCCAGTCTTAATGCTTATTCACATAAGCAGTTACTTATTTATGCCAGAAGACGCTTTTTGTGTTGCACAACTGACTTCTGTGTTTACACACCACCTGTAAGCTTAAGCTGTTCTTACTACCTATTTAAATACAGCTTTATTAATGAAACCATTCTTGTACCAAACCCCATACATTTTATCTAATCCAAGTATCAAAGTGTTAAACTCCATATACTGCATCAATTAGGGACATGAGGTATTGGCCTGTGGTTTGCTTTTGTCCAAGTGTTCTAAAATGCAAAATATTTAAATTGAATCTCAATTTCTGTGAATGTAATTACTTTTTGAAAGAACAATTACAAAGGGTAACAACAAACACAGAATGACAGAATCAGATAAATTTTATGAATATTATATTGCCTACAACAAATGAATAATCTTTTTGCCAAGTATATCCTGAAATATAACAATTGTCCTCTCATAGTGCTATTCATTTCATCTGAGAACGATAAGCTTTTTGCATTTTGGAAAGCACTTTTTAATTTTACAGCTAAACAACTTAGATTGTTTTCTTCTGTCACTCTCAGCAATCAAATATGCTTTATTTGTTCTATGCCAACAAAATCCTAAGTGCAAGCAACGTTCCTATTGATTGCAGTGCATAAAAATAGTAATCAAGCACTTCAGGATGTGATCCAGTATCTGGGGTTTCTTGGGAATATTGACATTGGAGTAGATGTTATGGAATGGTTGTGAAACCACTAGCATTTTTATAAACATCAATGCAGTTTTTAAAATTGTAATTATTTCCCTTAATTGTCATGAAATTAAGAACTGAATGAACAACTATTTCAAATTTAAGGGAGCCATGCAAAAACATAAGCATGTATCTTCCAAAAATGGGAGCAGTGTATCTTTTTTAAATGTTACCCACAGCAGATATATACAGAGATCATTTTTAGAAACACTATCTTTGTTCCCAAATACAGCTATTTTTTAAACATAAATACAGCTATTTTTAAAATACCTTCTGCAAACTTATAAGTAGTTGCAATTTTTTTTTTTTTTTTTTTTTTTTTTTTTTTTGTTTTTT
>VZRX01022607.1:41792-60951 GCA_013398075.1 Notiomystis cincta | reverse complement strand
ATTGTTATTTAAATAAACAGTTAGTTTTCTATCAGGAATGCACATTTCTCTCATGTTCACTTCCATAGAACACAGGGGTAGTCTGAAGTATTAGTCTAAAAGGCAAGGCACATGTCCCAGTTTTTTTCCTTCCTGATGTATGTATAGTTCTCTAATTCTCCTTAAGAAGGACTAGTTTTCTTCCTCAGACTGGGAAGAATAAAGCACTGCCTTTTCCTCTTCTAGGATTTTTTTTTGGCTGGTGTGCCAGTTTGGACACCAATCCAGGAGGAAAAGGGTGTCTCTCTTCTGTCTGCCAGGCAAGCAGGTCCCAGCAGCTCCTCCCCCATGGGTTCAGGAAAAGAATTTCTCAAATGAAAGTGAAAGAAACCTATTTATTTAACAAAGAGAGTTCCCCCTCCCCCAGGCACAGGGAAGAAAAGGACACTGAACTCCTCTCCCATCCCAGAAGTGGAGGCTGGTGGATCTCCCACAGTTCTTTCACTCAGCTTCAGTCCCAAGGCCTGAGCAGAGCCAAGACCCACCGGGTCTAGGGGCAGAGTCCCGCTGAGCATCCCAGAGATGGTGAGCTGGTCTCGGATGAAGAAGCAAACCAGAAACAGTCCAAAAAGGAATAGAAGCCGCTGAGGCAGATCTCAGTCCCTCTTCAGCTGAAAGCCAAAATGTTGAAAGCAAAACCTCCCTCCTCTGCTACAAGCAGAAAAAAAAGCTCAAGCTGGACAAAAATATGTAAACATTCTGGCTGCAAGGTCAAGTGAACCGCTTTGAAGAATTCTCCTGGCTGCAGTTTAAAGGTACAATAAAAAACTTCCTGGCGATGGGGAATACAGGATTGTCACAGAATCACCCCAAGACAGTTGGATGTTTTATGCAGCACATCCCTGAAAAATTAATTTACACAACATCTAAGACCTTCAATGACCCAGTGGTGCCCAGTGCTTTCTTTTGTGTGTTGTGCAGTTTCCCTGTATTTCTTTTATGTCAGCTGGCACAAATTCCACCTTGCCTTTTCATCCAGCATTCAACACAACTGGGCCACAAAGAGATGCTTGGAGGGTTCCTGATGCCAAACTCACCAGAGCCATGGAGGCACCCACTGAAGAGCCAGTCCATAACTTCAGTGGAACTGCACAACTTCAAGTCCACTGCCCCACTGGATCACACCATCTATACAAAATTAACACCATCGAAACCTTTTGCCTTTCTTCTTTCTCTTGACAAGATCCGAGTCTAAGAAAAATCCAGCATTTTGATCATACTTGCGCATATACTTGATAAAAATCATCACATAGAAAAACCCACCAGCCCTCTAAGCCTGCCAGGTCGGTGGAATAATTGAGCACTAGAGGGCAGCAGGAAACAAACCAAACCCAGTAAAAATCTACTAATTCCCAAAACAGAGACCATGTTCTTCATGAAGGCCAAGGCACTTAAGCACTGTGCTTAACCAATTTCAAACCAATACATTGGTTTAAAAATAAAATAATCTGTTGTTCTGTTGTTAATAATACTTAGTTCTGTTGTTTGGGACCACAGCTCAAACTGAACTTCCTGGAGTCAAAGAAGACTCTTCACATCACAAAGCATCTTTGAACAGCACGCTTCCCTTCACCTTCAGAGCAAACCAAAAAGTAAAATATTCAGTGTGTTTATATCTTTTAGGTAAAGGTGACTATCAGAAGTTTCTGTATTTAACATGGAGTGCATTTACAAGCCCTTTTTAGCTCAGCTTTGGCTCCACCTGAATGTGATTTAAAACATCATACATGTTTTGGATTTACAGAGTTACACAGACCTCTTAACGAGACTAGATATAGAAGTCTTTAGCCAGACAAAAAAGCAATTTTGGAAATTTGGCAACTTCGGCACTAGTGGTAGCTCAGACAGCCAAGCTGTAATTTCTATACCAGGTAATGAGCACCGAGTTCTGGGCTGAACTGAACCTCCCAGTGCCCAAGAGCCAGCCCAGAAAGGTTGCTGCTGACGTGACAAAACACACTCCTTTCACTTTCAGCCTCTACGTCAACACTTGTGAACAACTCCCTTACAGGAAAAGCACAAGCCATGCCAGACTTCTTCAGTAAACATAAACCTACTTCTGCAAAACAGATTAAGTAACCCTTGATCGGCCAGAGGACATGGTAAAAAGGAGAGAGCATTTAAGTCAACAAGTCAGAACACATATACCAACATTAGCACCACTCCTCAGTTGCTATAAAAGACACAGCAACCCACCACAAAACTGGGCATGTAAATTCACTGGGAATAAGCAGCATTTTTTTTTTCCAGAGAAATCCCAATTGCCTGTAGAACTGACAGCTATGTTAACAGGTTGAAAATCTCTGCTTTAACATTAGTTGCTTGGTTGCCTGAAAACCCAGAAAGCAACTGCAACAGTCCAAAAACCATGCCTTTTAAACCGTGATAATCTTATTATCAGATGTCCCCTTGATCTGAGTGGCAAGTTCAGTAGTAGTGCCATGGCCCAGGCCCACTGACTTGCCTGAAGCTAGAGAGTCTCCAGTGAAATGCTCTGTCCCATTTCCCCTAAGCTCTCACAATTTGTTCCAAATGGACTGTTTCTGAAGAAAGCCAACAACACCCACAAGGGAGAAGAGATTAATACTCCAACACCATAGTTTTCAGAAACTACTGTCCTGGAAAGGCTGTAACCTCATGTGAAAGCCAGGACACGTTGCAGAGTGCTGGATCTTGGCTGTACCTGTGCTGCTGTCAGGAAGAGGACCTGCCCCCACTTCATCCACACAAATATTCACATGGCTGTCCAGAAAGCTGGGCCAGTTCCCTGAGCTGACATCTCACTGTATACCAACACTAAGGATCAACCAGAAATAATAAGCACAGTCAGGAGCAGCCTGGGACTCTTGCTGCGTTACAGAGGTCAGGGAAGCCCATGGGAAATAAAAAAAGGTAAGCCTGGGCTCAAACTTGAAACAAACTGCAGGAATAAAAGCAGTGCTTTTGGAGAAACAACTAAAGGTTGAACACCTCTATCCTCCCAAGCTAGTTTTAATTAATTCTGCTTTTTTAAAAAAAGCTAGCCAGCTTTTAGAAACTTGCAGGTCTCTTCAAACCCACAGGAAACTGTCTTCTTTCACTACCCCATCTCTCCAGTATCATCCTCTCTCTCCTACTGTCATCCCTCTTATTTTCTCTGTTCCTGTGACACTCTATTTTCTTCCACTGGGTGACCCTGTCCACCCATCCATTTTCCTAAGGACAGTTTTTCCATTGCTTTTCATTACAGAGAAAAAGCAACGAAGGAGACCCATCTACCCAAGACCACAAGCCCTAGGAAGGGCTATGAAAGGAGATTAGACTGATCTTTGCCCACGCTTCAGACAGGCAGTCTCCCAAGCATGATTCCACAGCTGAACTCTCAAATGCTGCTTCCAAATTTAGTAGAATTTCTCCACAGCTGCACTGGCAGATGCAGTTCTGCCTGACCACAGAGCATGGGCAGAGCCCAGAACCCTGTACTCCACCAATTTGTAGTTGTTTATTCTCTAACATTTTTCTAGGTTGCAGTTCTTCCAGGTAAATAGTATTTTTCCACTGTCCCTGGTATGCTCTGGTTCAGTGCCCTACATGAAAAGTCACATGGCCAGTGATTTATTTCCTTGGAAACAACCTTTTTTAGCTTCCTATGAAATATTAATCCAAATAACTTAAGGCTTTCCGACACATACACATGAGCGCTGCCTGCCAAGTAAAAACTTTTGCTGGCAATTTTTCTTAATCCAGAGAAGTGATAAGGTGTTCCTGGTGTATTGTGCAACTGAGTGATGATAAACAATTACATTTAAAAAAATTATTTTCCAGTATGGCATAAAAAAAATGAAGCACACTGAAGGGTTCACTGATCCAATTTAATTTTCTCAGTCTATCACCACTTAGACACTTGAAATCACTATGACAATAAACTAAGGGTATGAATGCTTGTTACAAGAGCAGAACCCTCATTCCCACACAAATATTAAACCCACCAATTTATAAACAATTTAAGAGATTTAGTAATACTCCTACAGGACTTCTGATTTCTTGCCTAGGGATGTGTGCATTCAGAAGGCCCTGTGTTCATGGCTAATAGGCACTATCTTCTGCTATTAAAAGTGATGGAACCTCTCTACACTAATAAAACCTGTCACTGGTGACTCAGGCACTAGCAATAGCCATGACCATTTCCACCTCCTGAGGCACTGATTGGTGTGGTACTTCAGTCAGTCTCAGTCCAGTTCATGTGGCAGATGGCAGAAAACACAGCCTGTCCTGTCAGTCTGTTTCATTCCTAAGGAAGCCGCCACATTCCTAGAGACCTATCGGCCTTTTGGAAATGCTTTTGAATCACTAAGGAAGACTCTCATCCATCCTGTCCCAGGCCCAGGATCCAATCTGTTGGTCATACTGTGGGGGTGTAACCTACAGCCACTTCCAGTCTCCTCACTTACAGTGTGCCACAGCAGCAGCTCTCAATGTCTCATGACAAAACAAACAAGCGAAGGAGCTTCCTTTCCCAAGATACAGTTGACAGAAACTGCTTTTCCAAGAATATCTGACATGGGCAGACTGTTTCTAAAACAATCATGCTGTCTCTTCTGCCACAGTGACCAAACTCAATGGGTTGGAACCATTGAGTTGAAGTTGCATCAAAAGAGAGAGTTTTAAGTAGGTATGTGTATTGGTTTGATGCTGTTATGAGGAGAAAAGAACCAGGATGTTGAGAGCATGAACTGGTCATGCTGTGACACTTGGATTATTTCACTCCCAGGAGCACAGGGAGCATCCCAGTTATTCAGCTGTGGATAAACCAAGTGGATTCAGTTGTGAGCAGTCTCTACAAACAAGCCATGAAGGGGAGGGTTCATGGGCCTCACTTGCCCTCCTCAGCACATCTGGAATCCATGCTGGCACCAGGGGGTGTTTGGGACAGCAAGGAGGCAGGATGTGGCCTCTCAGCATACCTTGGTACTGAGGTTCAGCTGCATACTCCACACAGGCACCACAAACACTTGCCCAGTGCTGTCATTTCCGCGTATGTTGCTCCCACTAAGCCTCAGACATTCCTGGGATTGCCAAGTGGTCATACAGTTATTCCATGTGTCCCATTCAACACAGCAATCAGGGCCAGTTGCCCTGAGCCACACTAAATGGTGTTTGAGCAACACATCCCAGGAACTCCCTCACAGCTCCCAGGATTGCTTCATAACTGTGACACAGGGCTCGTGAAACCTGAGTAGACATCCTCCTCTCCCATGACAGTGGAAAAAGCTAACTCGGGACATTCCTTGCAGTGCTGGTCACTATTCTTACACACAAAAATAAAGCAAAACCTCAAACTGGACATACTATTACTCTAGAGCAATGTGGATCATGGAATGTGATCCATGTTATGGTTTAAAGTAGAGGCTAACAGCAGAAGATGGTCATCATTATTAATGTAAGAGATGTGACTTTCTGGTCCTTGTGATAAATCAAAGCAAGGCTTGGTCTCCATTATTGGCTGGTTCCATTACAGTTCTGAATGTCCCCCAGCCAGAGCTGATGGCAACTGCACAGGCAAGCAGTCAACATCAGCTGAGCAAGATCAGTTGGTAGATATCACTGCTTATCTGTTTCCCATGAAAATAGTGGAATTCCCACTGAAAGAAACTCACCTGTTGAATTTCAAACTAATTTCTTGGAAGCAGGCCACAGAAAACCACTTTAGAGTAAGAAGAGAAACCAAACCCTACTTTTACATTACTTAAGATTCTAAAGCAATCAGAAATGTTTTCAGTGATGTTTCACCTGCTCAGGTGTCTTGACAAATCCTCTCCACACATTATTTGCTGACCAGAACTTATTTCTCCCCACAATATTAAATATAATTACTAGAACCTTCATTCCAGCCAGCATGAATGTATGGCAAGAAATGCCACTGGGCCAGCACAGTTTGATTTCACATTTCTTGCCAGTTGTCCTTTATTTTCTCAGATATACCATTTATACCACTACTTCTAAGAACCTGGAGTAGTGGCTGACCTAAAAGGCTACTTCTTCAGAAACCAGTCCTTTTTCATGTGAGGAAACTGCTGTCTCACAAGAGCTGAACTGAAGCAGTCCTCACCACACTATTGTCATTAGCACAAGTAAAGACTCATTATTATTAAAGTAATGGGGTAACGAGGCCACATCCTGAGCTCATGATGAGCACATGAAAAACATAAAGAAAATTTTAAAAATTCTTCCTACTGACTATGGTAATTTGAAATAGTGTTTACTACTGACATCTGAAGCGCTGCTCTGTGGGATAATCCTCCCTCTGAGAACACATTAAACATGAAGAGTGTTGCAGAACATTAGCAGCTGACAGCATCCTCTGAGCGCCTCTCCTGTGTCTCATCAACCCAGAGTTCCCACTGTGTCTGTCCAGCTGGAGCAGACTGTTGCTCTGGTAAGTTTTGTTTTATAAGAGGCAGGTGCACCAGTACCAGACTGCAGTGACTCAGTCAAGCAACACACTGCCTACAGAGCTGAAGCACTGGCTAAAGAAAAAGCATGTGGAGAAGCAGAAGCTGTTACCTGTGGGTGGACAGGGAAAAACATCCCCAGAAGGATAAAGCTCATCGTTTTCAGAGCTGTGTGGAGGCAGAAAGTGCTCTGCTAAGTCACAAACAGACGGGAGGTCCAATATGCTACTCTCTGAGCTGTGACTTGGTGACGTCTCCTTTCCTTCCATGGTCCCACTGCAGATAGAAATAAGACTCAGTTTGGTTTTTAGAGCATGAAAATCTAAGCAGAAGTCAACAAAAAATATCTGGCATTTTTGTACTGCTTTATGAAATGACAGGAGCTGTTCTAGTATAACCTTACTTCAGTTAAGAAAATAAAAACAAATTTAAAGACGTAAAGAAAGAACAACAGCAAGCCCCATAGATAATAGCCCTCAGCTTTAAGTAGCATAACTAGGAGTCAGCAATAAATCTGGCTTTACTAGAGGCTTCCCAGAAGCACAGCCTCAGGCCCCAAAACTAGGAAGCCACAGAGCATATTCCCTTCAGGGTATTCTGTGTGTGCTATTTAAAAGGACACATATTCCACAGGATCCTTTACCACTGATGCTGCTACAAGTCTCAGGTTAAATCCATCCCTCCTGGCTATGCTGACTAACAGAAAGGAAAAAAACAGCTTAAAACTCGGTAGCCTCAATCTCACAGGGAGGGCAAAGACTTCCTGGCGTGGAGACACCAGGGCAGTTGTGTTACATAATCTGTGCACAACACTTTGGAAAGCTTTGGCTGAAGCATCCCCTCATCCCAACACCTTTTTATTAAGATTCCTCAGCCAGTCCACCACCATGGAGGGAAAGAACAGCTGAGTGGAGAGCAGGACAGGTGGCACCCAGCTCTGCATCAAGGGCTATAGTGAATGGGCAACTCCTTTGGAGAAGATGGAACTAGTGTTCCAGTCCAGCAGCTCCAAGCAGTCACACAAGTGTCTGGGGCAGAAGACGAGTGAAATAAGAAAAACTTGTTGGGGTAAGAGTGACAAGACAGGAGCCAGATCTGGTGGTAAGACAACAGCCTGTGACCCTGCAGGCTCACATTTATCTTCTCTTCTATAAAATGAAGACAACAAACTCTTTTCTTGGGGGTATTAGCAGTAAGGAATGTGACAGCCACAGTGGGCAAGGAAATTCCCATAAGGCAATAGTACTGAAAAATCAACACCCCCATGCAGGTTTTTAAAAAAAATACCTAATTCCTTAGGTGCTTCTGTACTGAGTAAACTTTTAGATAAGATATACCTCTGACCTTTGTAAAATGCTGGCCAACTCACTAGTGAGGAGAGTGGAGATGATGGCTGTGATACCAGAGAAGAGCAGCTACCTTGCTTTGGAGGGATAAGGTCTGTGCACTAACAGAAAGATTCCAGGAAAAAGGCATTGGAAGGTTAAAAACAAAACAAAGTACACAAATATTTTTGCCCAACAGAAACAAACTTCTTCCCCATTGCTCTTTGTGTACCAAAATATAAGGAACACAGAGAAGGAAAAACTTTTCTCAAATATTGTGTTTATGACGTGTGCTACTTTTAAGTAGAAAAGTATTTTAAAGAACTGAACTGCCTATTCCCATCCTTGGTCTGGAAAAACACCTCAAAAACCCACATCACAGGCCCAATGAATTCTATCCCTCCTGGGGCAAGTGGCAAATTACAGCAGTAGAAGCTGCTGTTGTGATACCATAGCAGCTTAAGGCTGTCATTGATGGGAGCTGCAGTGGCCCTCGATGTCTCTGCCATCTGCCTCTGTTGCCTCCCTTCCTTGTCCTGCCACAACAGGACCAGCAACATATGCAACCATGTTTTGATCATGTTTAGATAAAACAAAGCAGCTTTAAAAAAAAAAAAGTTTTCCTCTGGATTAGCTCCATCTAATCTTTCTAAATCAAGTACACAGCAGTCCAACACTCAAAACTGATGGTGAGACCATAACTGATGGTGTTTGTGAGAAAAGGCTAAGCTCCAGGCTTTCAGACAAATGAAAGAGATTCACCATTACTTCTGTGCTATACGTGGTAAGAGAGAGCACTGATATGCAAACAGTCCCTTTGGACAAAGTCCAGGAGCAAACAGTCTGTTACTGCTTCAGTTTTCCCTTATTCTTCCTTCATAGTTTGTGAAGCTCAGACTGCTGGAATGAAACAAACAGGTCAGTTAAATACTTTGCACCAGTTGATCTGGCAGTGACCTTCCAAAGTGCATATGCTAGTCTATGTCAACAGCCAGTCATCACATATACCAGTGTTTGCTGGGTCTGGTACAGAGGAAAAGTTTTTTCTAGGAATCAGAAAGAGTTTATCTAGTTATGCCCTTGAACCTTTTGACAGCAGTTGAGACCTTCTGGAAAGGTGCCGGTACATCCTAGAAATAAAGCCAAGATTTTCTTTACAGGAAGCTCCCAGATGGGCTGTTTATTCAAAACCCATCAAGCAGAGAAGCAAGTAATAGCTGGCAACCTTCCCTCCTTCCTGTGGAGGGCAGGTATTTCCCCAGCAGGTTTATCTAGTGGTGTCTGGATGTCAACAGCCTGTTTTCTCACACCTCAACCAGGAAATGTTTTAAGAAGGCCACAAAACCCACCCTGTAGAGTACGACACAAGCTCACAAAATCCCAACCCTGTTTCCTCTGCCATTACCTCGATTATTTTCAGTGAGCAACCAGGACAGGCATAATTTCAGTCAGAAGCTGCATTTTTTTTGCCAGGCCACCTTCACCTGGTGGCACTGCTCAGCTGCCAGGAATGTCCCAAAGGCTTGCCCTGCACAGGCTTGTCTGGCTGGCAGCTTTGCTGCAGAAGTGATGGATACAGAAGGGTGTGAGGCACTAGCCTTACCAGCTGCCCTGCTCAGCAAGTGAGGGGGCTGTCTCCTCCTCCTGGCCTCGTTTCTTTCCCCTCTTCCTGCAGACAATATTCACGCATTATTTCAAAAACTACTCCCTTGGCAGTGAAGCCCAACAAGAGTGACACAGGGCATGGTGCGAGCCAGGAGAATGGTGCAGGCCAAACCCGGAGCACCCTGCGCCCTGGCCATAGCTGCTGCACCCACCCTCTCACCACCTTCCGAGGAGAAATGCCGCTACAGCAGTTCAAGAGCAGCCAGAGCTCGGGGGTGGAGGGAGTGGAAATTAAGGAGAAGTCAAAAGCGCGGCAGAGCTGCCCCAGGCCGGGCCGCACTCACACAGCAGCACCTCGGGCCCTCCACGCCGCTGCCAGGCCCAGCGAAGGCCCTCTCGCCCCGAGGGCGCCGAAAGGCGAGGGTAAGGGGGCAGAAGGCTCTGGCTGAGGGCAGAAGCCTCACGGCTAAGGGCAGGCGTGACCGGAGGGCCCCGAACAGGGCACTGCCGGGCTGGGAAGGCCAACGCTGAGATGTACACGGACCCACGCAGCAGCGGCAGCGAAAGCAGCACCTCCCGGGCCGCGCAGAGCGGCTGCGCCGACCCCGGGCCCGCCCCCGCGGGGCTGCGGGCGGAAAGGGGATGGGTTGATTTCAAAATGTTTCCAGCCAGATTTTCCTCAAAACACGTTTAACGCGGATTTATCTCTCTGAATTCAGAAGGGAGAGGTTTTGGCGAGATTAGGCAGTGGCGCTATCCTGTGCCTGGCGCTCGAGATGTCGTCTTGGGCTGCTCAGCGCTCGGTTGCTTTACACTGCCGCCCTACAAAGGTGCAGCCTGCACAAGCCGTGAGCGGGAGTGAGCTGGGGCTGCATAGCATAGCATGGGCTGAGAAAAAAACAACACAGTTCCCACGTGCAACATAAGCTGCGAGCCTTCCTCTGAGGGCTTTCGGAGCTCATGGAGGAGATGTGCACCGAGGACGTCCATGTGCTCCCACCGAGGAGTTTTAACAGGCGGCGGAGTGGAAGCTTCGCAGACCCCGCTGAAAAGCGGGATAACCAACCTCACGCAGTCTGGGGCATCGCATCCCTTCAACACCTGCACGATCGGTGTGTGCTGCCACCACAGGAGTGGTGGCAAGGACATTACAGGGGACCGACACAGACATCCTGACCCTTTTTACCAGGGCTGCAAGGAGTGTCCGCGGACACGTGCTGAATACTTCTCCAGCAAAGAGAATATAGTGCAATTCCGCCTGACAGCGTGTGCGCGGCACAGGCAGACATCCCAGGGCACAGGTCAGCGATCCGCCTGTTACCGTCTGGGCAGGCAGTCAGGAGGAAAGCTGTCGGCCGACCTGCCGGGAAGACGTGCTGCCCGGGGAGAGTTGGCTGTGCTGTTTGGCACGCATGCTGTGAGAGAAACTAGGAAGGAGCTGGGAGTTTTTTCCAGGAGCCTTTAGACTTCAGAGTTACTGAGGGCAAACTGATGTGTTTAGGAGGAAGTCAGTAAAAAGAGGAAAATCAATTCGAAGTCTCGTGGTTGCCGAGAGGGCTTTATTTTTCTCGCAGGTGAGCTGGCTTGAGCTGGGAAATGTCTCCGCAGGGAGAGCCTTTGAATCTGTGTTTCAGGCACAGCAGTGACCCTGCCTCGCCCTCACAGCATCTCTTGAGCCAGGCCTGGGCATTTGGGGTTACTGCACAAGTGGAGATGCAAATGTAGCTACACCCTGAGCTGTAACTAAACCTCGACTCTGCTCTAGTGCTAGGCTACCTTTTGCCAGTCATATCTGTCCCCAAGAACTACCCAGCCTTCTGGGGGAATTCTGTGACCTGGAAGGCAGCACCCCAGCCCTTCATTTCCTTGCAGGGATTGGAGCTGAGCTGTGGAATGCAAAACATCAGCAGATCTGCTTTATTTAGCTCTGGGAGCACATGCATTATTACAGCGTCCAGGAAACAGCCATCTCTGTAATTTCACCCCCCTGGATCATGCCAAGTCTCTGCCACTAGAAAAGCTCTGGCAGTGGGGAACACCACTGGCTCCTGGAAAAGCAAGGAGCTCCAACAAATAGAACTTCCAAGGAAGCTATAGGACTTATTAACAAATATACACAGCTTACCAGTTTCTATTTGTCATACTAGGTGGACAGCCAAATAATTTCCCTCCTCTCCCTTACCAGAACGAGGAGGCCCTGCAGTGCTGGCACCCCCACTATTGTAGTCTACACATTGTAATCTTTATTCCTTGTGAGCTGCTTTATCAGCAAAAAGATTAAGTTTTCCTGTAGTATTTAGGGCAAGTCTCTAAGTGTGTAGTACGGTCCCTTTTATCAGCATCTTATTGTTAGCACATGATAAAACTGTAACCAGCAGTCATGTCTGAAGCTGGTTAAAGTGGAAGGTATGTGAGAGCCAGGAAACTCAGAATTAAACCCCACGCTTGACATTTACCAAAGATCAGACTACTGAGAGTCACAACTGGGGAAAAGGAAATACATTTTCTGAGTATTGCAGCTCTGTCACACTGAGATTCTTCTGTGCTGAAAGTCTCAGGGCCAAATTGTACAAGCTGTACAATTCCATGTAAGGTAATTTGTATCTGCCAACTTACCATCTTAAATACTTAATACATAACATGAAGAAAAAATGTCTGTCTTCACAAACAGAACTTGCAAGTTCATGTCTTTTCAGTCCTTTCCCACTGTCATGCTGCAGGGGAACCTGCCTACTTCCTTCTTTCTTACACAATACCTCAAAGTTAATTCGGTACCTCAATGCAGGGTAACAGCTGAATGAATAGAAGCTAATCCAGGAAGTGGGTTGAAGGGATACTAAGGAGACGTGAACAAGGTTGATTTTTACACTGTTGAATTTACAGAGATTGTTCTGTTGATTAAAAGAAACTATTAAATCAAAGTTTGTAGTCTATACTTCAGTGTTGTGTGTTCGCTCCTCACCATGAACTAGTCCTTTGTTCTCAGAACTAAAAGCAACATAAAAAATCAGCATACTTAAATTTATTAATTGCATGCATTTTACTTCTCAGCTCCAGACACTGTTACTAAAACAAAAGGAGTATCAGGTTCCATCCTGGTTTCCATTGTGAAGCTTTCCCCAAGCACTGCAGACAGTGTTTTAGGGGCCTTTGCTCTGGAAAACTCTCTTAAGGTTACCCCAGGAATGAGTGTTTATAGGCTTCAGGCCACTGTCAATGAGAAACAGCTCTTCAAACCCATGAGATGAGAAACAGCAACTGGCAACTCATCTCCCCTCCTTCCAGACCAATGAGGTTTGCTGACAACACTGCAAATAGCAAAAAGCAGAGGAAAGCCATAAGAAAAGTTCTTTTTCACCACCTCACTATCCCATAAAATGTAAGACACCTAGCATTCCCAAGTAACTTTTTGCATGATCATCATTCCTTCACCTAGAGCCATGTCCTTTGTGTGCACACCACAGTACAGCATTGCAAGTGCAGCTCAGCTGCAGAGGCAAAACTCATTAAAAACTGTATTACCCATCCTGATTCCTACCAAGGCCAGACCAGGGTTAGCATACTTGAGGGAATATACTTGCTTACCTGGGGAAAAAAAAAGAGGTTAGTTACCCTAAAACTCATTGATTTATCCAGCTGTGTTAGCTGATCAGATGAAGAGTATTATCATCCCTCCAAATTTGCCAAAGTTTTCAGGCCCACATAAAAAGACATTGTGTGTTTCGTGTTCTGCCCCATCAAAGGCAATCACTCAAACCGGCAAACCTCCCTCTAAAGGGTCATTTCCACTTAAACTGAAATACCCCTCCTGGTCATTACTATCTCCAAGCAGTGCTAACTGCAGGGCTAATGCCTTTCAGAGTTTGGACTGAGCTATCACAGAGAACTGATTGCTGATTCAGGTTCCTGGTTAACACCAGGGTTAACATATAAGCTATTTTACCTATCTTTCTAATTTATAAGCTGATCTACCTGTCTTTCTCACACACAGCCAAGCAGGCATCTCCCAAGTTCCTCCAACCCCATAAGCTCTATTCTGGTAACAGTACTTCTCTTCAAGACAGGTGAAGTTTATGAGAGCAAGCAGTCATCTGCATTGCAAAAACTGGGTCAGCCAGGCAATCAAAACATTCTTGGCCTTCTATTCCCTGGTCATAAGACAAGTAATGCTTTTTGCTTCCTCCTTCAGTAACAAGAAGTTTAAGCCTTTTGCTTCCTGCACTCAACACCCTGAGGTACAGGAAGTTTCAAAGACCAAATGTTATTTTCTGCTGTACCATACAGCAGTAAATTGACTTCTATTTTTTTTTTTTATGAATGCCTTGCTGTGGCTGTGACCTGATTTTTTCTGGTACCTGACTTTTTAAGGTGTCACTTCTAAACTAAACATGAAATCATGGTAGCCAGTTCATGTATTAATACTATATCTAAGAATTTTGTGATTCCAGGAGAAACTGGTTTTCTCTTCAAAAAGTAGTTTACTGTGGCAAAGGCTTGACAATGTGAATGTTGGGGATATTTCAGTACAAGCAGGAGCAGGAATTTTTTTTTCTTACAATTCTGTACCAAATCCCATCTCTCTCCTTTGAGATCCTCTGCTAGTATGGGTGCAGGATCATGCTTTCCAGTGCTCTGAGTGGTATTACCTCCCCTCTTCTTTGGGCTACCTCCTTGGTATCTGCTGCTGCTTGAACCCACTTTGAATGAAAGCTTTTTAGGACCTAACACTACTATTCTTGTTCTGTACAAAATTTTAGCACCGTGGATGCTGATGTAGGGCTCTGTGGAGCCTCATTTCCTCTCTTCTGCATCACAATTCACTAAAATAAAACAAAGCCATTATGTGACTTCATGTGTAGGCATGAAGCACACTGTAACTTAGCTCTCATGATGCACCTAAGCACAGCTTGGATCTGCCTTAACTAGCATCCTGTTTCCTTCTGCCAGACTTCTCCTCTTGCACTGCATTCCTATTTAAGTCCCCACACCCACACCCTTGCATTCCTGCTACCCAGGAGTTTTGTACATTTCAATCGCTCTGCCTGGCCTGTGACAGCTGCTGCCCATGGTATCCTCCACTTTGCAGTCATGATGAACAATGCATGTAAAGCAGAGACATTTGGAATACCTAAGTTTATGTCTCAGTCTCCCTTTGGGGCAGAATAACCCTCTAACCATTGGTTTATGCTCTGCTGTTTATCCCCTTGCACTCTTCAAGCAAGTCAGCAACAGTCAGTTCAGCTTCTTAGTCACTGTAAACACCAGTCAGCAATTGGACTCCTTTAATTCTGGCAGGGAGCATGTGTCTGAGCTTCCAGTTCTTGTATTCCTGGGATCTGGATGGAAATTACTACAGTTGGACCTTCATCTGTCTATACACACGTAAATACCCTCCAAGGATATGTCATGTTCTCATGCTGCTGAGCCTTCAGGGAATTTCCAAAAGATGCTTCCAGCCTCACTTGAAGTAAACAGTCACAGGAGAACAGTCACAGTCTGGCTTCTTGCCTGCATCTTCCAGTACCTGATATGGCATGGAGGTACAACAAGAAGTGTCAGTTGCAGTAATTATACACTTCTCTCCACTGGAAGACCTCTCGTGTTTGGAGCTGAGCTCACTCTGCTGACTTTCTACATTGCTAGGGTGTCTCCCCTGACCTGTAGCAGACTTCTATTACCACAAGCACACCCACTCTGACATCATTAGCTATCAATCTGTTAGATTGGATCGAAGAGGTCAAAAGTAACCTGAGATAAGCACATCCACATTGGCACTGTTTTTCCTAGAAACCAGATCAAAGTAAAGAGTCAGGTCTTCCATCTAAAGGGCTGGTGTTCTGCAGGTGGGGCTATGATGAATAGTCAAACTGAAGGGCAGAGATAGTAGAGTGCCCAAGGAAATCACCCTCTGCTCTCACATCTGCACCCTCAGCAGCTACCCGCTGTATTGTTTCAGGGAATTTCAGAGTAGTTTTTGCAGTTGTGAGCTTATAATTTTGCTTTAATTGAGTTTCCACTCATAGGACATAGACCTGACAATGGCTTTGGTATTAATTTCGCCCACCAGTTCTAGGAGAGCATCATTATAACTTAAAAGGGAGGCTCCAGTCTGATCCCATTCAGCATTTCTTGATTTGAGATGACAGTCTTATTACTTGCCCCATGTATTGTGGTGAGGTATGTTGCGGCTTTGGTTTTTTGGTTGTTGTTTTTTTTTGAGTAGTTATACACTTTCCTATAATTTCTGGATGAAGTCTGGCCCTCTGTGAGGTTTGCTGAAGGTGTGCCTACCTCCAACCCCCGCATTCTGTGTGAATCACAGCTAAAGACTAAAGCCCACCGAAAGTCAGGCTTGTGTCGGTGCTCCTACGTGGGAGGGACACTGTTGATCTGCAGCTCTCTGCAGAGACATGCTGCTCATGAAAAGTGGCGAGAATATGCTGGAGAGATGCTGGTTTCCAGCTATTCTCCAGGAATCCACCTGGGCTGGGCAGGGCAGGGCAGGGCAGGGCAGGGCAAGACAGGGCTTTTTCTTGAGCTGTGAAATGCTCACACGAAGTCCTGCTGGTTTCCCTGGAAGGCCTGGCAACAATACCAGAACAAAAAGAAGAGTTTCTCTTCACTGCCTGGGGCAGTGAGAGAGTGGGTTGGGCTTTCCTTTTCTGAGCTGTCAGGAGAGTAGGAGCGTAATGGAAATTGTCCCCCAGGCTGGAGGTCAAGATGGGGGCAAAGCTAAACCTGGCAGAGTGGAGTTCTAATGCATAAACTGATCTTCCCCTCAGCCTGGTCAGCCTTCAGCTGGACTTTGACTATCCACATGAGCCGCCCTGATCCAGTGTCACCAGCACTGAGAACATGCTGTTGTGCCATGAATCTACATGAGCACCTCAGAAGGAACAGCAAACTGTCATTCTGGCCTCCCACTTCAATCCTCACAGCTCCAAAAGCCCCCACTACTACTGGAAGGTTTAAGCCAACAATGCTTTTGTTTAAAGAGATTGGAGCCTTGCTGCTGGCTTTGGGCTGCTGTTGCTGGTGTCCTTCTAGTTGCATTTATCCATGACCTCCCACAAGTATGGAGAGTCCATCTTTTAGGAGTAGGAAGAGCCATGCAGCTTCCAGGGCTGGCACTGCTGCTGCTCAGACTGCTTCTCCATTCCCATTGCTCACATAGCTCGGGAGAAGGAAAACAGAAGCTTTGGGCAGGAGAACCCCACACAACCTCTGCCCTGCTGGAGCACGATTTCTTACACTGTGTTCCTGAGTCAGCTGAAGACAGCCCTGGATTCCTTGGATGAAAGTAGCAGACTAAGACTGCCTTAAACCCTGAAGGTGAGCAGACAGAAGAGACCCTGCCTCTGGCCTAAGGCTTATTTATTGCCTAAAGGCAAAGACACTTTGCAGATAGAGAGCTGTTCTTAGTCTCCAATGTAAGCTCCTTAACTGCTCTTTGGGAGTGCTCCCTCCCTAAACTTTTATTTTTAGATTAGCTATTTTTAAGGGATTGCTTGCTGCCTACTTAAGAGATTTTTGATGCTCACATTTCTCAGTACTGAATGAACACTGTTTTATTTGCAGTTACATCACACTGATTATCTGTCTACTGGCTGGATCCAAGAATTTGACCTTGTCAGGCATGGGAACAGAGATTTCTAATGAAAAAAAGCCTGTTACTAAAAGAAAAAACAAGAAAATAAAGATCAAAGCTGCAATGACTCATTTTCTGGTTGATGTTACACTGAGAATAGAGTAGATTCTCAGGGTGGAGACCTCCTTTCCAAGAGTAATGCAATCTGTAAGTCCTAACCTCTCAGAATTTTTAAAACCAGGGTGCAATACATACAATTTGGCAATGTATTTCAGGGCTGTTATGCTGACAGATATTCCTCTTGTATTTTCAGTTGTAACTCCAAACCTTCAACTTTTCCCCTAAAAAAGCAGGGGAGGGGGGAGCAGAGAGAACCCTGATTCCCTCGGAAAAATATCTGAGTTTGCTGATGGACATCTACCGACTGCAGTGACCTACTGGGCCAGCATCCTCAGTTCCCAGTGCCAGCCACCCCTTCTCAGCATCACATAAGCCACTTGCATGACTTTCCCTCCTGTCATCACTGCCAGTTTGCTATTGCCCCCAGCTCAGATGGATGGCCCTACAAGATTTTGCAAGGAGCTCCCTGGCTCCACACAGCCCTGCTTCTGCATGAACACCTCTTCTGCAACCTGGTCAAGCTCATGCAGCAAAGACTTGGATGAAGCATGGCTAACTGTAGTGGGAGGCTTCTCAGCCTGGAGAATTTCTGTACTCCTTTATACAAAAAAAGGACAGATAGTGTGCCTAGGTATGGACACCACTGTGGTTTTAGTAAGAGATCACCTGATTGGGAATGAAGAAGTTTGTCACCCTTTGTTCGCCCTAGGAGGGCATCCCAAGTGCTCTGTAACGCAGGCTTGTGTTTTGCTGAAGGTCCATGATCCCAAGACAGCAACAGGCCCAATGTTTGTCAATCTGTTACTGCTTCTTCACTTTTTTTTTTTTTAAACTCCAGTCTTGGAGGAAAAAATACTAGCGTGCATGAGCACAGCTTGAAACTTCAGGATCCTGAGCTGCCTGTGTCTCTGCTTTGATCAGGCCTTCAAAATCAAGGCGTGGCAGGTCCAGGACCTGTCAAACCACAACTCCTCTCCAACAATAAATAGAGGTTTGGGGGTATTTGTATGTAGAGGCATCAGAAACAGGATACATCTGTCTGCTACTGAGCTACCTGAGCAAAAGAAATCCCTGTGTGTGTGTCCATGTAATAATCTCTTAGCTTGTTACACAAAACCCTTTCAGGCTGTTACTACCAATATTTCCTCCTGACGGAGACAACTGTGCTTGGATCCCAAGTGCTCACATTCACTCAAATTTCCTTTTGGGTAGAGAAGGCAGCAGCCTTCTGCCTATCCTGCACTACAGTCTGTCTGGGAGTTACACAGAGACTAAACCACACTGCTAGTCATTTTGCACTGCAAGGCTTTCAGATCCAAACTCAGAAGATCAAAGTCAAATGTTTCCAAATCACATTATGACTCAGCTGATAAGAAGTATTGAATTTTTAGAATGCAGACATTTTGGAGGAAAATGTATCACTTTTCAGTGGCTGTTAGAATAGATGAAGTTCTCTATACAAGTCATACATACTCAACCTGCAAAGGTAAGCTTAGCAGCTTTTTGCTAATCGTCTCTAGGAAAAACAGTACACAAGGAGGGCTTCTGATGCTGGACCAACAGCATCAATAATGAATCTCTGTAAAAAAATCCCTATTCCCCAACTACACCAAAGAGAAAACTGAAAAGGCTTGATTAGAAGCTCCAGCTGGTCCTATTCCTCCGACCCAGGTTACTCAGTGTCCAGCATCACAGAGCAGATGCTGCCCATAGCAATTTTTGCTGCAGCTCTGAAAGATTCAAGCCAGGAGTACATTCCAAACAGCAGCATCAGTACAGACAAGCAAGCAAAGAGATTTGTAGTGTATTTTTTAAAACCAATGAGGAGCTAACCAGTATCTGCACTTAGGCCTGCACAACACTGCTGAAGCTTGTATGTAAACAGCACAGTTGGGTTTTTTTAATGCTAAAATCAAGGAGTTCAATGGTTTCTACACAGTATTCATTTTTACTTTTGTACCATTGTTTCTTCTTACTAGAGGTCATGTATGGTCCTTCCTTCCTTCCTTCCTTCCTTCCTTCCTTCCCTCCTTCCTTCCTTCCTTCCTTCC
>VZRX01022607.1:0-41616 GCA_013398075.1 Notiomystis cincta | reverse complement strand
TTCCGCGCCTTCCTTCCTTCCGCGCCTTCCTTCCTTCCTGATGTGCTGGGAAGTACTTGTTTGCCTCTCCAGCTGGAGTTTTGATACACACAGAGCAGCTCAAGTCCCTTGAAGCTGGGAGAGGTTGACCAGTTCCTATTTTGGTCACATGGAAGTCTGTGACTTCCTTTCCAGTGTCACAAAGGTTGTTTAGAAAGCAAGTCAGCCCCTCACCCTGCTGCATCAAGTGGTTGTACCTGCTATGGCAAAACTGTCAGTCAAACCGTGCATGTCTGTAGCTTAGAAGTACCAAACAAATATTTTTACCTCCATTTAAGCTTTTAAATCAGAAATTAGAGCAATGGTATAGCTAATACCTTAGTGAGATGTTACTGAACCTAATCTGCTGCTCTCTGATCATCGGGGGAACATGGAGTTACTAAATAATAGCAAGTTCCCATAGATTAGAAAGAAATCTTGTCATTTTCAAGAACAGCATATTCCATGTTACAGAAATTGAAACAGCTATGTGATCTCTGTGAGACTATTGTTCTGGCAATAAATGCATCCTCCCTTCCTGTGTTTCCTCCTCCTTTGGGTTTATACAAAAAGAATTCCACCTTCCCTCATAAACGTCGTGTCTATTGATGCTTCCCTCCCCCTCTTAAACTCTGCATTGGTATTTGCTGGCAGTTCCCTGGCACTACTACCAGTTTCCATAGCAAAGGATGTTAAATGAGATTGTAATCACAAATTCGAGGAAAGGCTGAGGACTAAGAGTCAACTAAACCACACATGAAGCAGCTAAAAAATACAAAATATCCTTGGAATATCCCTGCTGGTAACTCCCTGAGAGATAGTGGGAAAACATTCCCATTAGAAATCCTGTCCTGAATATAGCATCCAGAGTCTATGAGACACTGAGCTAAAAATGCCAGACTAGATCTGAACTGTTACAGGTAGGGCAGAGAACAGATCATAGCCAAATCATAGCCAGATCATAGCCCCTTCTGCCCTAAAATGGCTTAGGATGAAACAGCACAGACAGGGCCAAAAAAGAGCAAGCTGCTCCTGCTGGCTGGCAGTGATGTCTGCTCCAGAGGCCACATAGGCAGCTGCCCTGTGCCAACAAGTGAGCAAAGGATAGACTTCCACAGCTCAAAAGCTGCTGCCAGCAACCTCCTTGCATTGAAGTCTGATACCCCTAGAAACCTAAATTTGCCCTTCTCACCTGGGGTACAGTCAGAGGGACAGAAATTCTGCATGCAGAGCTTGCTCCTTGTTCCCGTTGGCTGGCCCTATCTCTGAGCAGGAAAAGCATTACCTCGTTCAGGATAAGCAGGGATACTGATTTATTATTTTGAGATTTTTTTAGTGCTACTGGTACATGTAGGTGCCCCTGAATCATGTCAAGTGCAGTGGATTTTTACATTAGCACTGATAACAATTACCCATCCAGTTCCCAAGATGCAGGATTAATCTGAATTTTCCCCTTGGAAATACATTTTTTGTGTTGTGTAATCCTTTAAAATTACAGATAAGGATATACAGATCTGCCCTAACCAAGGACTAAGATACAACTGCTTCCTTGTAACACACTGTCATGGTTTGAGAGACAGGTCTCTGTCAAGAAAGGCAGGAGCCTCCCTTGGGATGGAAAATGTAAACCCTTCCCTCTGGATTATTAGTATTATAAAATTAAGGGGCTCTCAGGCAAAGATAGGGGAATAGGAATAACAGTTCTTTACTAGTATGTATATAAGACAAACAAACAACAACTGTGACACTGACACCAAACAGAACCAGAGAACCCACTGACAGCCTTTTTTCTGCTGTCAGGCACCTTCCCCTTGGTGCAGTTCCGGTCCCGGCCGGCAGGGGCGCTGTGGCTCCGCTGGGCAGGGCAGGTGCGATGGTTCCCCCACGGCTGTAGGGGGCGCTGTGGGGCAGCTCGGGGAGCAGACGCCAATGGCGGCTCGACCGCAGCGATCCCGGGCTGGTGCCTGAGATGTGCTGGAAGCTCTGCGGCCATTTGGGTTTTCCTTCCTCCCACTGCATGGTCAGACCTTCAGTTACAAATCCACAGGCTCTGCCCTAAGACTTCCCACAGCAAATGCCAACAGGGAGGTTGTCATCCCGTGAGTATTTGGCCGAAGTGACCTTCGGAAGTCACTCCCTATCCCATCCTCCTGGATGGCTGCCAATGCTAAATCAGGTCTGCTGTGGCTTTGTCCTGCAGAAACCTGAACCCCCTCCAAGAATGGAGGTTCTCCCAACCCCACTGGTGATCTGCCTCAGGGCTGCACTTCTTCCCCATGACAAAGTTTTTCCCAACACCCCAAGCCATAATTTGTGATCTTCGCCTCTTATTATTACACCACCTCCAACCAGCAAGAAGAGTTTGGCTTCTGTCCTCTTTTCAACTGCCCTACAAGAGACTGGTGGCTACAACTGCATTTACCTCCTGGTCATGTGAGCACTTTGTTGCTGGCTCTAAAGATGTGACACTCTTCATAAAGGAGGCCACCAATAGGGTCCTGCTGGACGGTTGTGAGCACATATTTCATATGTTTCAACATATTCCCCATGCAGGATTGGGCTGCATTTTATGGAGAAGTCAGATCCCAAGCGTGTGTAATTCCTGCCTCCCAGAAAGCAGTTGTCTCAGGGTTCTAGTAAAACATTATGTTGTGATTTGCAGAGGATGAATTTTATGGGGTTTTAGTGAAGTGACCTAGAAAAGGCAGTGAGGCTCCACTTATCTCTGGATACCTAAACAAGGATGCGATGCTCAGCTGCAAGAGTCTGCTTCAGTGATTGATTGATTTGCAGTGACTTAAACAGAGCTGCTTGCTTTGTGAGTCAATGTTTCACAACATTTGGGTGCAAGACCTGACTCCCAACCACCCTGATGAAGTTGTTTATGGAAAGAAAGAGATTCTTACAAGACTGGAGTTCACTTGATACACTAATTTTAAAATGGTATCTTTCTGTGATCTTCTAACTCCAATAATCCTAACTGCACTTTGTCAGCTGAGAGGAAGATGTTACAATGCTGAGGAATGGGCACAGGATGGGATGGTGTGACTGCACTACTGTAATCTTGGTAAATTAATTTCATGTCCTTGTGCCTCATATTTCTTACTGCTTGTGAAAGTGGAGGGAACTAAAACCTCATTTCTTCCTCAATGTGGTTATGCTGCCTGTTGGGGTGATAACTTTTCCAGACAGGACAATACAAAGCAAAGCACAACCCATGAAGAATAATAAAGCAATAATCAATGTAATGCATTTTTTTATATCAGTTTGCAAAAGTGATTTGGTGCTTATAAAGTGTTGTGGGCCCATGGCAGGAACTGCAGAGGACCCTGGTTTTCAGAAATTAGGAAGAATCTGCTTTTATAGGAAGAATTTACAGATGATCAGTACGTGAAATCATCTTTTACTTCCCAAAGAAACAAAATGATTAAATAAAATCCTGAAGTGCCTTATTTTTAGTAATGGAAAAATAAATCAAAGCAGAGTTATTAATCTGAGACATGTAGGATTAAAACAAATTTGGGAAGACAACAGGTAGAAACGCAGAGATAGTTATAGTTTGGTTAAAACAGCAGAGCTCATATTACCCATCACATGCCCTGAGCTGAGCTCAGCAATAAACCAGGGGCTTGGTTTGAGAAAGAAGGACCTTTTCCTTTTCTAACTCAGGTGTGTTCATAAAGAAGAAATTATGTTTGCCTTGGAAATTACTTATTTCTGGTGTGTTCACTAAATTCTTCTAGCTTGCCAATTGAAGTGCTGTGAATCATGTAGGAAGACTCATTACTTGACCGGTAATATGGATGTGAAAAGATCCATAAGTGATTGATGTCAACTTCCCCTCAATTTCCACTTAAATTAGGTCAGAGCATTAATTAAGTTTTGTATGAAGTCTCTTCTCAGACCATCCAGCCTCCTATTGGCTAGTTATTTAAAATCAGAGCCATTATTTGGCTGCTACTTTGCAACAAGAAAAAAGAAAAAGCTAGTAATTATCCACTAGGGGAATAAATTAATTAGGTTACTATGTCTTAATGCTCAGCAGCTCTCTTGTAGCTAGAAGCCAGAGTATTTTCTGTCCTGCCTGGGTTTCTGGAAGGTAACTGGGTCACAAGAACATGTGCCTTGGCTTCAGCCTTTGCTGTATTTCCGCCTGACAAATCTTTGTAAAATAGGGGCTGTTTCTTCCTGCCTTCTTGTTGGAAACCAGCTCCCTGAGCATCCTACAAGGACCTTGGAAAAGTTGGACTTCATGCTGACAATGAGCTGGGCTTTGCATTCACAGAGCAGCCTCCAGAAGGTGAGGCAGGGTTTCTCATGAGGCTTGCTGGCACTGCAGGTTCCCACACAGGTGTGCCCCAGATACCTATCGCTCTCGGGTATTATCACATCAAGGTAACACCCATCACACCCTGCCAGTGTGGAGCTGGAAACTTCTGTTCAGCAATATTTAGGCAAGAAACTGATTCCTGTTTTGAGATAGGTCTGTGCCACTCAACTGGCAAAAAAGTGCCAGTGCTCGCTAGTTCTTTAAAAGAGAATCCAGTGCCAATAAAATGTCACTTATATCCTGACTGGTTAATCCTGACTATGCTTTGGATGTATGAGGAAGAGCTGAAGAGATCAAACAAGATAATTGCCAAGGTAGTAACATTAGAGAGACCATGGCAAGGTTGAATCAGGTATTAAAAGGGCAGAGGTTCTCCCCTAGCTGGCCACCAGAATAGTTTCCCTGCAACTGAAGGAACTCGCTTGTGTTGCACCAGAAAACTCCTGGTGTTTGAAGCTGTGCATTTTGTGCTGACAATACACTTAGTCCTAAAACCAAGCACCAGTTTCTCAGTTCTTCACATTACACCAACAGTAACCATAGGGATTTGCCTTTGTGCAGCACTTCTGAGACTGAGTGCCATGAACTTGCAAGGAAATCCTATATTTTTGTCCTTGCAAAACCTTTTCCACTGACAACTGAATCTCTAATGCCAACATCCTTTCTTTCTCCTCTATAGGGAAAATTGTTGGCAGCTCTTCTCAAGCCAGTCTTCATACCCCATGATTCCTTTGCTCTCTCTATCCAAAATACTGCTGTTGTGCAGTACCAAATACGGTGCAAGTATTTTGCCTGGGAAAATAATAGACTCGTGTCTATTCTTTGCAAGCTGAGTATGATTAAAGACAAATGAGGCTCCTTCCAAACTCTCAGTTCTCTTGAACTCTTCACCTGTTTTCCAATTTTAAGATTTTGTCTTCCAGATTTTATCTGTATCTATCTGAAGTTAATCTTATCTGCAGTTTGTGCAAGATGTAATCACACCATGAAATAAAGAAGACACAATGATTACATACTTCAGAAGGAAAAAAATACAGTTATATAACACTGATTATCCTAGAATTTGTTCTCTTAACACAACAGTTGAAAGGCAATGTCTGATGTAAACAATGACAATTATTTCTTCTTGCCTTTTGAATTCTGGCAAATGCAGTAAAAGGTATTTTACTGCTCATAAAGTAGTTCATAGTAGTTTATTTTTCATAAAGTAGCTTTGCATACTGAGATATAAAGCAGCCAAACATCAGAAAATAGAGTTAAGATCTCAAATCCTCTGAATTTGAAGGGATACACACTAACATTAGCCCTGTAGGTTTTGCTGACCTGGGATGAGGACTGGTTCCTTTCCCATCCCTCACACCAGTCTCTATGATGTTCCCAACCCTCATCCTCCTTTGAAGAGGCATTCAGTGGAGAAGTCACTAAATCACTGATGGATACAGATGCTGGATCAGTCCTTCAGCAAATAAAAAATCATTTCTTGAGTTGGGAACAGCTGAATGGAGTTGTAGGGGACCTGTGCACATGCTTTTGTCGACGTTTTTTAGAGAAATTTTTTCCTCTTTAAAAATGCTAATTAGCCGGTACTTAAGGAAGACAAAGGCTGAGCCCGGCGGGCATGTGAGTGCGGCACCTCCCTGTCTGGGGGTTTCTCAGGAAGGGACAGAGACACTGCGGGGGGTGGAGCTGGTGGGGGCTGGGACACAGCCCGGTCCCGCTCGCCGGCTCGGCCTTCCGGAGCCCCGCCCTGCGCTGCTGCTGCTCTCGGCTTTGGGAGGAGGACGCGTGGCTGTGACCGGGGGAGAGGAGCTCGCTCATCGCCGCAGTTTCCAGCCCAGGCTGTTTTTCTCCTGCCGCGGCCGCAGAGGTTCGTGTCCCGTTGGTGTCTCGCTGAGAGGGGAACTCTTTCCACCGGGGATCCCGAGATCCCGAGCCTGCCTTTCTCCCGGTTCTGGCCGGACCGCGTGGCCGCCGCCGCCTCAGCCGCCGCCGCGCCGGCCCCGTCGTTTCTTCAGCGCCGCTCCGAGTTCCAGCCGCGCCAGCTCGCACCCCCACCCCGCCTGCCGAGGTGTCCTGGGAACTCTTTTCACCTGGGGATCCCGAGATTCGAACTCATTTCTCCCGGTCCCAGCCAGACCACGTGGCCACCGCCGCCCCAGGCTGCCAGTGGGTTCTCTGGTTCTGGTTTTGTTGTCACCGTTACCGTTGTGCCTGTTTACCTCATATAAATACTTAGTAAAGATCTGTTATTCCTATTCCCTATCTTTTGCCTGAGAGCCCCTTGATTTCAAAATATTATTAATTCGGAAGGAAAGGGGGTTCACATTTCTCATTTCAAGGGAGGCTCTCGCCTTTCTTGGTAAATACCTGTCCAAACCGGGACAGCTTTCCAGCTAATAATTTATTCTCATGAATAAATTGTGCAATCTCCATTGTGCAAACAGTCCCACTGAACACAGGGATTACAATACAATTAAGGGCAAGAGGATGAAAACCTGAGATAAAATGCAGAATAAACAAAGTATGTTATTACAGGTATTAATTAATGTTTACAAATAGGCAGATAATGAAGTCAGGATGGCCATGAGTCGTGAAGCTTCACTGCTTCCTGAGCTTATGAGCAAAACTGTTCTCAGTGCAAAGCCAGAGTGCTCTTTTTAAATACAGCTGCTGTCCATAAACTGGGGTTTTGACCTATCTGTGACTGGGCAACTAAAGGTGATAATGTCAGCCAGGGCATAAAGTTTCAACACGAGCTCAGTGTTTTTGTTCAAGTCACTCTCCCCTCTATCCTCTCAGCCAGTGATAGTTTTGCTTTATTTTCTAACTTGCTTAATTTCTTTTCTCCCACACCCTGAGAAAAATCAAGATTTACTTATCTAGGCAGTGTGTTTATATTTTCCTACTTCCCAGTACATTCTGAATCCATACAATTGTTTTGGACTATACTGACAAAGGGGCAAGGCCATGGGAAAATTAATCATGAGTCTGTCCCATGTCATTTGCAGGCCAGATTCCCAGCACCTGAAGTGATGGAGGGTTTCCTGGCTATCTTTACTCCTATTTTTCTTCTACTGTATTAAAATATATATATTATTATGCCATTTGTTCTTGGGATTTTCTTATTTAGATCTGGAAAAGCCATGCACCATCTTGCCCACTTACCCTCCCAAAGGTGCAGAGTAGGATCCTGGTCACATAGGACAGAACGTGCACAGGCAGGACAGGAGAGGCAGAGCTCCTGTGCCACTTCTGAGGGAAAACCTGCAGCACAAAATTAGTTTTTAAAACATACAAGTAGGAAAGAGATGCTGACAAAAACTTACAAAATCTGTAATAATTAATTTTAAAACATTTTTTGAAAGGCGCTGCAACTCAGTTAATAAATATAAAGCCGTCTCTGAGCAGTGCAGGCATTTTGCAAGTTTGCAAGTGCATCAGTTGGAAAAACAAGATATCTTTGTTTTGTTTCAAACAGTAGTTTGAAAAATACTTTTCTTGTTGAAACAAAAAAGGATTTTCTGAATACTTATTTTTGTAGAAACATCTGCTGTGTGGGAAGTTATTTGACCAAAAAAACCTACCTCTTTATTTATATTAGAAAATACTAAATGTCTGGAGCATGTTGCAAAACAAAGCAAAGAGAAATAAACAGGAAATAAGTGATCAAATAGTCACAGCATTTTAAGGTCAGTTCCCCTTGCTTTGGATTTTAGTTGTACTCTTTCCCTATGTATTTTTTCAAGGAATTTTCCCTCACTCGCTCCCCTCCTTTTTTTTTTTTTTTTTTTTTTTTTCCGACTCCTTTTCCTTTCCTGCTTTAATTGAATTATTCCCTTTGGTCCTCTAGAGGGTTTGAAAACAAACAAACTTTATTTCTACTTCACACTGAGTATGATAATCCCTATGCACAAATCACAAACTACGCTTCAAAATATGTCAAACCCTGGTTCATTTAGTGTCTTTTCAATTACTTTGATTTCATTCAGCCTGATCCTTGGTATGGTTCAGGATCCTTTGCAAAAGATCTGTGGGATAAAGGAAATAGAAAACTTGCCTAACAGTTTGTTGAGGCAAGACAGTCTCCTGTCTCAGAATCAGCCTGCTCCACTCAAAATCCTTCCAGTAGTTCCATCCCTGGGATTTTGCAGGTACCTTATACACCCGTTCCCTAGAAGATTCCTCATTTCAGTCAGCATCGAAGAATCTCCACAGATTTTGACTGCATGCACACAGTCCTGAGATCTGCTGAAAAAGAGGTTTCTGCTGTTTGATTCCCAGTACTCATTAATCTGAAAGACCTTGTTGTTGCCTTTCAATACTTAGAGGAGGTTTATAAGAAACATGGAGAGAGACCTTTTACCAGGGCCTGTAATAACAGGGCACAGGGTAATAGTTTTAAGCTGAAGGAAGG
The DNA here is from genome assembly GCA_013398075.1 of Notiomystis cincta. Taxonomy (NCBI): domain Eukaryota; kingdom Metazoa; phylum Chordata; class Aves; order Passeriformes; family Notiomystidae; genus Notiomystis; species Notiomystis cincta. The sequence continues at coordinate 32,854 of VZRX01022607.1, read as the reverse complement.
TAGATTTAGATTGGACATTCAAGAATTAGTGAGGCACTGGAGAAAGCTGCCCAGAGAAGTTGTGGATGACCCTGGAAGTGTTGAAGGCCAAATTGGTTGGGGCTCTGAGAACCTTGATTTTGTGGAAGGTGACTCTGGCCCATAGCAGGATGAGATGGTCTTCAAAGGCCCTTTCCATGCTATGATTCTGTGTTCTTTAAAGCTTCCTTCCAACCCAAACCATTATCTAATTCTAATTCCAGTGAAGAAGGGTGAATGTTTAATCTCCAAAAAAAGTCTTTCGAGTTTCTTATTTTCCTTTTACACAGCTTATGTTCTGAGCCTGCAGGATACTGGAACTCTGGTTTAATAATGTTAAAAACTGGTTCCGTTCTTGAGAGCTATAACTATTTGTGGATCAGTATTTTGAGGGAAAACAGCAGAAATAATTATAGCTGCAACTTGTTCTAGAGAGCAGGAAAACACCACAGGCATGCCATTAACACTGAGATGATTTCTGTGCTCTCACTTTACTCCTCAGTGCTTCACATTCATCTGTCCTTTAGAAAGTTTTGTATAGTACCTAACTGACCACAATTCAATACTATCGGAATTTAAAGGCAAATGTTTTTTCACCTTGGGAATAGGTGGGTACTGTTTCTGGAGCAGCCTCTCCGTAACGCAGTCGGAGCCCAAGGCAATTGCAAACAAAATTGGTGGGTGCCTCAGATCACCTCCCTGCAAATCAAAGAGGATTTTTTTTTGCAGCCTAGAGAAATTCAAGGTGGAACAAAGACATACTTTCTGCCACCTCAAAACCGCCAGTAGCACCCCCAGGGAAACTGCTGCGTTCTGTGGGGATGCTGGTCTGGGTTCAGGATGACCAGAGTCCACCTGGGACTGCAGCCCTGCTCTTCCTCACTGGGAACCTTCCCCATGGATTCTTTTAACCATTATTCATCCAACTCCTCAGCAGAGTCAGGTTCCTGAAGGAACAGCTGCAATACAGCACGGAGGTTTTGCCCTTCTACAGTTTTTCCAGCAAAAAGCAGTTTTCCTGGATTGTGAGTTGCAGCTGAGCTCTGCAGCTGCAATCTCGCTGGCAGAGCTGCCAGTAGCACTAGCACAGAGGCTCACACATTTTAGTTAATCAGTCATTTATCTGTCTGGGGTCTGTCTGTGCTTTATCTGTGCTGCCCATGCCCACAGGCTTGGGACCAGGCCAGTACTCCAGCACACTTGGATGTTTTTTGCTCCCATAGTTGAGAGCAGCTGGGCAGGATTTTCAGTGCTTTTCTGTGTTTTTTTTTTTTTTTTTTTTTTTTTTTTTTTCTTTCCCCTCACATAAAAGAGTGTTTACATCAGCCAAGAGGCTGGCTTTGAGTTCTCACTACTTCACACCAGTTACAGCCTAGGCTTTGCAGCCCTTATTTTGCTGCCTTTAGTCCTGGTACTCTCTTTTTTTTTTCTTTTTTCTTTTTTTTTTTTTTTGTTTGAGAATATCCATCCAATACTCCAATAGATTTTGTAGTGTTTCAAGAGTTTATCTATACATGTCTGGGTTGAACCTGATAAACCAGATTTTGCTGCCACACAAATGCTATGCATTGTTCAGCTGTACAATGTGTCTTTTATCACTGATCTTGCATTTTCATAGTGGTTGCTCTTAACTTTTAAAGCTTTGATTAACATGTAAATTGGCAAATTTGTGAACAGCAGGGTTTTTTTGATATTCCAAATGCTGTAGGCAGAATAGGAATGTTTTGGTTACAAGAGTTACTGGGTGAGCATGACAAAGAGAGACAAGAACACAGAGTAAGTGTAAAGTAAATGACTTGTCGAAGTTTGAGACAGGTGTCTACCAAGAAAGGCAGGAGCCTCCCTTGGGATGAAAAAAATGTAAACCTCCTCCCCTCCGAATTATTAATATTTTGAAATTAAGGGGCTCTCAGGCAAAGATAGGGAATAGGAATAACAGATCTTTACTAAGTATTTATATAAAGCAAACAAACAACAGCTATGACAGTAACAACAAAACCAGACCCAGAGAACCCACTGACAGCTGCTCTCAGGTGTCAGGCACCTTCCCCTTTGGTGCAGTTCCGGTCCCGGCCGGCAGGGGCGCTGTGGCTCCGCTGGGCAGGGCAGGTGCGATGGTTCCCCCGCGGCTGCAGGGGGCGCTGTGGGGCAGCTCGGGGAGCAGACGCCAATGGCGGCTCGACCGCAGCGATCCCGGGGTGGTGGCTGAGATGTGCTGGAAGCTCCGTGGCTGTAGCTGGGAATCCAGGACGCCTCAGCAGGCGGGGTGGGGGGTGCGGGGCTGGTGCAGTGGGAACTTGGAGTAGTGCTGAAGAAGCAGCGGGGCCGGGGCGGTGGTGGCACCGGCACGGGCCGGTCGGGGCTGGGAGAGGCAGGCTCAGGATCTCGGGGTCCCCAGGTGAAAAGAGTTCCTCTCTCAGTGAGGTATCAACAGGGCACCAACCTGGTGGTTGGAGAAACAGGCTGGGCTGGACCGTGGTGGCAACAGCGAGTTCCCTTCCCCCGGCGACAGCTGCGCGTGTTTTCCTCCGAAAGCCAAGAGAAAGCGAGGCCGCAGCTGCCCCTGTCCCGGCTCTTACCAGCCCCACCCCTCGTGGTATCTCGGCCCCTTTTTCCAAGAAACCCTCAGACAGAGAAATGTGACCCAGATGCCCTCCGGGCTTGGCCACTTCTGTTGTTCTCCTTAAGTATCATTATTAGCATTTCTTAGGAACTTTTATGGGGGAAAATTCCCTAACAACGGGAGGCAGTTTGAAACTCCAACAACATGTTCTCACATTTCCCCTCAGAAGTCCACTTTGAGGTGGCTCACCCTCTGTTTCAAACATCAAGCGATCAATCTGCTTGAGCTGCTCTTTCTACAGCTCCTTTGTCACAAGAAGCAGTTCCCTGGCAGCTGAGGACAACTCAACTTCAACCTGAATTTGAATTGTTTCAGCCCACTGACCCAACACAGAACTGGCCTCATTAAAAACAAACCAACCAACCAGCAACAAAACAAAACCCAAAGCAAAACCCCCCACTTTCTGACTGAGAACTGTCCTAGCTCAGTGAAAGATTAGACAAGAGCCAGGAGGGTACAAAGGGCAGGTAGTGCAGGAGCAGGTGTAGCAGAGCCAAAATGCTGCAGCCAGGTGTTAGGCTGGCTTAAGGCAGGGACACCCTTACTTCTCCTCAGGATGACCTTTGATCCTGAGAAAAAAACTGTCTCTAGGGTATGGCTGCATTCCCAGGTACAACAGTGCCGTAAACCTAGGGTGACCACATGGGAATTGATACCTATTTAATAACTGTAAAAAGGAAGATGATATTTCAGTCTACTTGTGAAGACTCTCATGTCAATATCTGAAACTTAAAACACATTTCTGTGTCATTGGGAGTATGTGTGGCAGATGGAGGACAGGAAAAGCTGACTTTCCCCCCGATTACATTTGTCCCACTCACTTTCTCTGTATCAGTATATTCACTAGAGGCACACTCCAAGAAAGGTCGAGTCTAGAAGTACAGAGGTCCAATGGACAAGAGGTAGCAAACTTCTGCCCCTATTGGGCCCTTTGGTGTTCACACATCATTTTGTGTGAAATGATGAACATCATTTTCCTTCTCCCCTGCAAAACACTGGGCACACCACCACACCACAACCTCTCATTTTAGCTACTCCTTACCTGCAGAATTCAAAGGAAGCACTTGCATCACTAACTACTGTTATCTGGCAGAGCATAAAACTCAGCTTCACATTTCATTTAAAGCACAAACATGACCTTTGAAATGGGATTTTAAATGACAGCAGTCAAACCTTCCAGCTGTCATAAGCAGCTCTGTCTCTCCTTATCTTAAGGTGTTCCTGTTCTTGAGATGATTAAAAAAAAGAAGAAAGAAACAAACGACAACAACAATATTATCTGTGTATTCCACAACTGCTGTTCTTCATTTTTTGACCATTTTCCTTGTCTCTTACAGAGAGAAATGGGTACTTCTGGGAAGAGTAGCATAGGAGTACAATTCCAGAGATAACACAAGAAGATTTTGAGCAGGAACACACGAGAATAGCTTGTAATTGGCATGTAGACAGCGCTAGGAGTTCACAGAATACCACATATACACTCATATTTACAAAAATAAAACCAAGTTATGTATATAACCCAAGTTTTATATTTATATATAAAAAACCTGAGTATAGAACTTATTCTAGTTACATTAAATCCTAAAATGTTTCCCATTTGTAATTGACCTTGGCCAGTTTAAATGTGGTGCTTTGATTGTGTGGTACTTGAGATCTTCAAGTATTTCACAAACAAACAAACCCACCACCACCAAAACCAACCAAACAAAAAAAATCCTCAAAATCAAAGAAAGAAATTCACAAAATCAAAACCCCCCAAATTATACATGTTTCATTTCAGAAACTATAAATCAGCTCAGACCAAGAAGCAAAACATGCTGACACCCTCAAGACTAAATCATAATATGTCTCATTTGAATCAAAATCTAATGCCTGCAATATTCTATTGGCACTGAGGGTTTTGTGGGGCTTTTTTGAAAACTTTCTGTTATAACATTGTCTACCACCGATGCCAAATTACACATAATAATTAACAATGTTTGAAAGTGATTGAGTTTTCAACAGAAGGAAGTGAAACACTTCTGTTTCCTGTTAAAAATTTGATTGTTGTTAATAGTAGCCATAAGAGGGTTTCATTTTATATTTATGATACTTTATACTTGTTACTTTCTTACTTTGTATTTAGTGATGCTGTCATCACCCACCTTGCAAAGCTCTAGAGAACATGACAAAAGCATTAATTCTCACAGAAGAATGTCTTAACTTGTCTTTCCACATAAAAATTGGAAGGATGAGAGGGAGAGCAGGGAAGAAGAATCAAAATTGGGGAACCACCCCCCCCTCAACAATCCATAAATCAATGTCCCAATCATAGAAGGGTTTTGGCTGATGGCCCTTCCAGAGACAGGGCATCCACAGCTTCCCCCAGCATCCAGTGTCTTGCTAACCTCCAAGTAAAGAATTCCCTCCTAACGTCTTGTCTAAATCTCCCCTCTTTCAGTTTCAAACCATTCCCCCATCACAAAATAGCCTTGTAAAAAGTCCCTCTCCAGCTCCCCTTGTAGTCTCTTTTGAGTCTCTAAAGTTCCTAAAGGACTGAAAGGGACTCCAAAGTTTCCTTGGAACCTTCTTTTCTCCAGGCTGAGTAACTCCAGCTCTCTCATCCTGTCTCCACAGCAGAGGTTCTGCAGCCCTCTGAGCATCTTTGTAGCCGTCTCTATAGATTTGTTCCAACAGGAAATTCCTCCTTCTCCTGTTGGGGACCTCAGAGCTGGACACAGCACTGCAGGTGAGGTCTCACCAGAGCAGAAGGGCAGAATCACCTCCCTCGGCCTGCTGGTCACCCTGCTTTTGATGACAAACTGCTGACTCGTCCACAGAGAAAAACACATTTTTCTGTATTACAGTAAACATTACAGAAAAAATGCCATTGCACAATGGATAATTTTTCTAATAATCCTTTCTCATCATTCTCCATGAGACCAAGAGGCTTTTGCCAGGCTGACAGCATGGCTCTTTCTTGCTATTTTTTACATCCCTTTGCATCACTTTTCTTTAGTGCCCATAAACTGTCCAGATTTCACAGTAGGCAGTGGTCCAGCAATATTCTCAGTGCCAGAGAAAAGGTCAGAAGTGTATTTTCAGCTACAAGCAATTCTACAAAAAGATTAAAGAACATTATTTTGACACTGCATACCTAATGCTGTGCCTTAATTTGCACAGTTTTACCAGCTATTTTTATTCACAATTACCCACTAGACCTAGAACAACTGCAGAAAAATCAAGTGCAGTAAAATTCATCTGAATATGCAGCTTTCATCCGCTGTGAGCACTGGTGTCAGTAAGACCAGATCACTGGAACCCGTAATGCCTGCTTATGAAAGAGGAAGCACAGCTGTAATTTGATGTTCACAATCTTTATAGCTACTTGTAGTATCAATGAAACTTGATTATAGGTTAAATCTATAATTCTGGCAGATTATGAAGAAAATTCTGAAGAAAATATTACATTGGCTACAGAAACAGACATAGAACCACGAAGGCATTTCCTAGTGCCTTTTTAGTATAGGTTGGCCAGTGTATTGTAAACATCAGCCTCAAACACTTATTTCCCTCAACTGGGCAAATAGTTGTCTCATTATTTATAAAAATCATTGCAGTCCCATTGGACTTCACATCTCAGCCAGTACAGCCTCAACACTGCTTTGATATTCCACCTACAGCACAACAGCTCCAAGCAATTTCATTCCATATTGTCATGGCAGGGAGCAACATACAGTTACTGGGCAGATTCCCCATGAACCTTTTAGCATCTTCTTTTGGCTCTTCCACTCCTGCTCATACTCTTCATCACTACAGTGTCATTGCCAGAACAAAGACAGAACATTTTACCCTCTGGTTAAGTATTAGCAATTCTCATTCACCTTATTAATTTTTATGGAATAAGAAAACATGTTTTCCAACGGGTGCATGCATGGTTTAAATACAGTTTGTGTTACAAGATCTGTTTCCAGATCTTGTAACTTTGTCTTTCTGGATCTCTTTGGGACTTTTGCAAATAGCACCTTGATTTAATGCAGGGTTTACGATATAAACCTCTTTCTTTTTTTATTGGTTTGGTTTTGTTGTTGGTGGTTTTGTTTTGGTTTTGAGTTTTTTTCCTACATAAACAAGGAAAGCAGATCATCAAGCTTAACTTTTTGGACAGACACTTAAAGAGAGTTCTACAAGCGGATCCGTGTGCTCGAATTACCGCAGAGTTTTATATCCTCTTGGAGAGTCGCCGAGACTCGTCTGCTGCGTCACAGCAAAGTATGACCTTATCTGACCCAACCATATTGAAGCAACTCCTTAAGGAGGAAAAAAAATATGCTGGCAAGCTTAATTAAATGTAGACTTTTCTTCAGGTTAAGTAAGTCAACATAAAACAGTCTCTTCCATCCCACCCTTTCCCTACTTGCTCCACACTGATGTACAGCTTTAACAAAATGAACACACTTCTTGAATCCATTTAGGGCCCAAATTGTAATTTTTGGCTACAGCGAACTATTGAAGGAAATGCAATATTAGTTTGACCAAAAAAAAGGCTTTTAAAAAAAATTAACACTAGGGCTGAATGAGACTGCTATACTTCTAGTTTTTAACGAAAGAATAATGCTACAATTTTTAAAATATGTCTGGCATGACATCAAATTTTTGAAAAGTTTAACACACCAAACCATGTTTGAAAGTGTTCAATTCTACCCCAGCTTTATAACAAATTCCTTGAACTAATAAATCTTAGAAATAGGGAAGAGAAAACAAGTAGACAATTGCTTTTTTAAATACTGTTTTCTCTAAAGTTTCTTCATCCTCTTTCTTCACTCAGTAGGGAATACACCTATATAAGTGATGGCTCCTAATGTTTTCCTAAATACCAAGGCTTTGTAACTAGCATAGTTCACACCTGTGTTTAACATGGGAACCACTTTCCACCAACCCTCCCTCCTCCTTACCCAGAGGAATTCCTCTTCATTTTTTTACTTCAAAATGAGCTGCTTTCAGCTATAATTTCCTTTTACTGTATGCTTCTTGCATCTTTCTTGCCTTGAAGCTTGCAATACTGACACAAAGACCTCAGCAGTTTAGAAGCATTACACACTTCTCTGATATACAGCATCAGATACTAACATTAGTTTTCCCTACAACACACAGTGGAATGTCACAAATTGCTTATAAACACAGTTAGATCTGCAGGGCATGAATAAATAGAAAATAAATGGCAGATGGAAGGACAACACAGAGCAGCATTCCTGTAACAGCTCTAACTCCCAACACAAGACAGGATAAATAATTTTTCTGTATAGAGTGAGGAACTGGTGAAATTATCACAACTTCTTAGCTCAGCTACAAGAGCACAACAAAATCACTGAGAAAAACAGTTTCCCTTTATCTGATAATATGCTGTTCGGTGAATTCCAGTGGGCCACACTTATTGTCATAAAATCAGGTCTCAAGAAGGCCACAAGGCTGTGGTCCCAAAAGCAACAATAAGTTTTAGTGCAGCAAGTCTCCCCAGGGTATTCACACAACATCTATCCTGAAACAAATGTCAGTATCACACTTACACACTGCCTGCACTTTCAAAACTCCAGCACAGGCATTCCCACTTTGGTTTGCCTTGGCACCATTGCCGCAAAGATGTGTTTTTAGCTGTACCATGAACGACGGCCCTTTGGTTCGTGTCACTGGGCATGGGGGCAAGCAGATATGGACAGGGGTGTCCCTGGGAGCCCCAAGATGGATCTGTTGGGAGCAGGGCACGCTGTCTCCTGCCACCCCACATGTCAGTGGGTGACAGAGGCAGAGGCCTGGGGGCAGGGCTGGGACACCTGCGCGGGCAGGGCCTCAGGAAAGCACACACCGTGACAGACGGCCACCATCGAAACAAGTGAGATCAAAGCCCTTGAAGAAAGGCATAGTGCCTACCCCTTTATACCACAAAAAGATCCATCGTGTCCTTCGTGCCACAGGCTCACAGCCAGCTTAAACCGTCGCAAACCTTAAGGCAGCAGAGCTCCCCATCCTTAGGGCAGCCCTTACACTCCCAGGCTGAGTATGGAGGACACGGACTGAGGTGGGTGGCCTCAAGGAGTGTGCGGATGTAGCAGAAGCCTAACTCGCCTCAGCAAAGCCACTACCCTGCCCTCACAGCCCCCGCGCCCGGCGCCTCCCCTCCCCGCGACGCGGCATTACCTCAGCGCCGGGGCTTTCAAGGGAACGGCGCGGGCTCCTCCGGCCCTTCCCGCCCGGCCCCGATTGGCTGCGGGAGGATGGGCGGGACCGAGCGCGCAGAGTGACGCGTCAGCCGGGCGGGTCACGTGGCCGCGCCCTCCCCGGAGCGCCCGCGGGCAGTTGGACGCGGCTGCCGGCCACGCTGCCCCTTCTGCTCTCTGCCCTCGCTGTCAGCCGTCCCGGCCAGCGCCAAGTGCAGCCCCTCACCAAGGGGTGAGCAGCCGGCTGCAGCGCTTGGCCAGGTCAGTGCACGCCGCCGGACGAGGGGGCATGGGGCCAGCAGGGGTGCGGTAGGGGTGTGTGGTGGCGGCGGCAGCAAGGGGCGGTCGATGCGCGCTCCTGAGGGGGTCTAGGAGGCTGGAGGAGGTCGGGTCGCACTGCGGTGTCGGGAGGGCGCTGGCGCAGAGGCGCTGCGCTCTCTGAGGAAGGTACCGGGGGAATGGCGCGGGGAAGCGCTGGTGCGTGGCTCTCGGGAGTGGTGGGTAGGGCAAAGCTCTCAGTGCCCCCCTGCGCCTGTCCCCGCTCGGCGCACTCTCCACGCCTTCCCTCAGCCCCGCCCCGGGCCCGCCCACTCCGCCGCTGTTGAGGAACAGGCCCGGCCCTTGCGGCGCTCGCATTGGCCGCGGCGGGGCGGGCGGGGCCGCAGGGCGAGGTCACGTGGTTGGCGGGGGGCAGCTGGAACCGGTTGGGGCCGCGCCGCCCCCTCCCCACCCCTGTCGGACGGCCCCGGCAGGAGGGGCTGGGAGCCTGGGCTGTGCTGTCCGCAGCCTCGCCCGAAGCGAGCGGGAGTCCGGAGCGCGGGTCTGCTGTGCCAGGTCAGTCGGCGCCGCTGGCCGCACGCCGCGGTGGGGCTGCGCGGCGGCGCGGTGGGCGATTGGTGCGCCTGAACGGGGTCTGTTTGAGCTCTGCGCCGAGAGGGCCCTGAGCGAGAGGTGCCGCGCTCCTCTGCAGGAGCGCGGGGCCGGCGTGTTACCTGAGAGGACGTGGAGGAGGAGCGCGTGGTCCGGAGACCGGGACCTCACCCTCAGGTTCCCTGAAAGGCGGGAAGAGCGCGGCTGCGTGCGCCCGGGGGCAGCCGTGGCGCTCCGCGGCCCGGGGCGGCGGTACTGTGCTAGGAGGGCTGAGGGCGCATCGCGTTCCCGGCGCTGCCCGGCCGGGCCCCGGTTGTCACCCGGTGAGGTAGCTTGGTGGGCTGCGGGCCGAGGAGTGCGGCGCCGGTGGCTCTATTTGTTTACGTCGCCGCCTGAAAGCCTTGGCCCGGGGCGGTCCCGCCGCATTATGCAAGCGGCCGGGCCGGGGCGGGCCCGGGGACGTGGCGCACCTCGNCGGGGAGCGCTCGGTGTGCGGCCGGCCGGGCAGCCAGGAGCGCTGGGCTGGGCGTGCTGCGGCGCCGCTGGGCTCTGCCGGGCGTGGGGGGTGTGCGCTGCGCTGCTGTGTGTCTCGGCTTTGGGCTGAAGGGACACAGCGGTGATGCTGCCGGCTCGTGGCTTGATGTTGTTGATCGCGTAGGCACTAGTGAGGCAGCTCTGGATTGATCTGAACTTTAAAAGTTAATGTTGCCTGCACCCTAACCAGGCATAGGAGGCACAGGTTCGTTCTTCCATTTTTCTCTTTTTCCTTCTAAATTAGTAGCTTGTCTTGTTGGTATTAGTGTTTTAATTTATCAAAGCACGCAACGTTAGATGGAGGTTAGCCTTCAATATATTTTAAATGTTAATGATAGAGTGATATAGTTGATAAGTAGAATTATGTTTTATCACATATTTCTATTCTAGCGCTGCTTTTTGTAAAATAACTATAAAAGATAATAAAAAATAGGAGAATGTTGTTGTTCTTGAATAGTAGTCTAAGCTGCCACGTAATTAATCTTTCAGTAAAGCACGTTCCTCCTCAAAAGAATGGATCCAAACTTTGGAAACCCGTTTAAAAAGTGTTTCTTTGAGAGCTATGGGGAGCATTATACGTGTTATTTGTCCAAGTCATTCCTAAATGAGAAATATTAGTATGATCACAGAGAGCTAAATCACTCTATGCCTAAGATCTTGTCAGCTATACGTTAATAATAAACAACACTTCAGAAAAGAGGAATCAGGCTGCTGCTGGTCTATTTCACTTAAAAACGTGCCCCAGCTGTTTCCTGTCTGTTTCAGGAACTTTGCAAAACTGCTGTGACATAGCTGAGGCGGAAGAGTCTGTCACATGGACAGGTATTTACTGTCCTGTGCTGAAAACAGTTAACTTACTGTTACTTAAGATAAAGCAGATACATTGTAGGTGAACGGAGGGGAGGGGAGTGTGTTTGATTACCAGAGCTGACTTGGTCCTGCACACGGGGAGCTGAAAGTACAATCCTCAGGGTATTTGTCTCACTTGCTATGTATTAGTGTGATGTAATTTCAGAGGTTGGGCTTTGCTGCTTTCTAAATGTCAGCATAAGCCTTTTGGTAAAATTGCAGCCTTTGAATCAGAACAGCATGTCCAGATCTTCTGTGCAACTTTGTTTGCTGTCCAGTATTGGCACCGCATTGCAGAAGATGAGACCTGCTGACTTTCTGGTCGTCCTTTCTCCTGCAGTCAAGGTGCAGCAGGGGGGAAAGGAAAGGAGAGGGCAGGAAGAACCTTCTCGTTGTTCGGTTGAATATAAAGGAGTTGATGCTGTAGTGCTGTTTCTAAAAATTCTCACCCAGTTGTTAGAGGGAATGCCCTGACAGATGTATCCTCTGACACCGTTTTAAAATCCAGGTGTCATCAACTACTGTTATGTAATTTTCTTGTGTGTCTCATTTGTTGCTTCAGATGTATTCTGTAATATCTGATACCACAAGCAACAAAATCTGTTCATCATACTACAAGATTAATCAGATATGACTTGCTATCTTTGGAATGTTACAGTCTGTGTCTTAGGCTCACGTCTCTTTGTTCAGCACAGCAGCAGAACTGATACATGGTGGATTTTCTATTGCTGTGTGTAGCACAGCTTTTAAGAAGGTAAAATCTGAGTAAGAGTACTCTATCAAGCAATGCTGGGCTGTGTTCAAATTCACGGGTCCTGAGGGAGGCTGCAAGGGGTGCTCTTTGTCAGACCCGGTGCTGCCAGTGTGCCCTCCCAGCTGTCGAATGACTTGGCTGGGACTGTGGCACCTTTCCCCTCCTTCAGCCTGGAGCTGGACTCTCCTTGGTGTTGATACATCTCATGAGTCTCTTCTCTTAAGGTGGAGAATGTCAGCTTAAAATGGCAGAAGTAAAAGCCAAAGTACTTTAGCCTTTTAGTCCTTGCCCTTTTTATCTTTATATGCAAAGAATGGAGAGAGATTTTGAAATAATTGAGCATGTTTACTTTTTGGATTGTGCACTTTCAGGATGGTGCACCATGTTCTGTGGTGAAATGTGTGCTAACATTATGAAAGAGCCTGTTTGTGCATACATGGTGGTGGTGGGTTGACCTTGGCTGGGTGCCAGTTGCCCACCAAGCAGCTCTGTCACTCCTCAGGGGGTTGGGCAAGGGGAGAAAATAAGGTGGAAAAAGCCTCGTGGGTCAAGGCAGAGACAGTTTAATAAAGCAAAAACAAAGATCATGTGTACAGAAGCAAGGGAAAACAGAAGATTTTATTCTCAAAGCAAAGCTTCAGTAGGTGTAGTGGTTGCTCTGGAAGACAAATGTCTTAAATAACAAATGCCCTCCTTTCTTTTAGCTTTTCTTTTCCCCCGTCTTTTTTTTTATTTTTTTTTTTTTTAATTTTTTAAAATCAACAATCTCTGAGTAGTTGTCATATGATAAGGAGTGTCTCTTTGGTCAGTTTGGGTCACCTGTCCCGGCTGTGTTTCCTCCTGGGATGTTGCCCCCCCGGCCTCCTGGTGATAGTGAGGAATGTTGGAGAGACAGCACGGATATTTTGTGAGCACAGCCAAACCTTTGCTGTGTTATCAACACTTTTCTAGGTGCCAGTACAAAGCGTGGCACTGTGAGGGCTGTTGAAGGGAAAATTAACTCCATCTCAGCCAGACCCAATACAATGGGCTTCATTTTTCTGCAGCTTACTAAGCAAATTCAGTAATAGAGCTGTTAAAAATATTCTTATGCTAAAAATCAGATGTTTGAAAGTACTTAAATGCATTCCAGGAATTTTGTGACACCTCTGTACATAGATGTCTATTTTAGTTGTCTAATTACCTTTGAAAAATCCCATTAAATACCTATAAAATTTATTAGCTTAAAAAAAATCATCTATTAAAAAGTTACTTTGTAAGCTGTATTTTTTTATTTCATTGGAAAAATCTGTGTTGTGTATTATCCTGTCATTTTAAAATGTAATGTTATCCAAGAGAGTTATGGGTTGATAGCTTTGCATCAGGAATTTTTACTATTATTTTATTAGATAGTGATTGGTGGCTTTTTGTGGAGAGAGAAGGGGAGAAATGTGACACTTTGGTGAGAGTCTGATACTTTCTGGATTCTTTACCAGTATGTTGTCAAATGCTGATTATCATCAGTGGATATGCTAAGTGTGACCAGCCATTCTGCAGCCCTCAGAGTCACCTTACTGTTGATAAAATCAGCTCTTCATTCAGATCTGTCAAGGTAGTTGCTTGAGGTGTTCCCTGCCTAATTTTGAAAGCCCTCTGTCCATGCAGCAAAGTTCAAGGCCTTCAGGCTTGTAAGTCTCCACAGTTTAAAAAAAATCCCATTGTACTTCAAGCCTGCTCTGGAACCGCTAAAATCAGGGCCTCAAAACCTGTTCAAATTGCTATTAAAAATATCACTTGTATTGAGTAAAGAGCAGGTAATCTGGTGTCATGGCTGCTATGAACTTCTATGACTCTGAAATTTGTTCAGTGTTTGTCAGCTAGGCTGTTACATTCCAGGACTGCCCCAGATTACCTGGTGTGTATTTAGCTAAGCCTGAAAAACCATCTAAGTTCTGATACAGCAAGCAGACAGCACCTCTTAAATCATATTGGAAACATTAGGGAAATTAAGGGTGGGGCAAAATAATCCTATAAAGCTGAAGGCTTGTGAAAGATTTTAATATTTCATCAGATCTGTAAGTCACAAGATTCAAATGAACTGCAAGATTTGAATTAATAAATTAAGTCCGTTTCCTGGTGTATTTTTGACTGCAGCAAAAAAATATCTTGGTGTTCCCCATCCTTGATGACCTTTTCTACCTCATTTTAGAGGAAATCTATGATACTTTGTGATACACTAATAGTTGATTGTGTTATGTCATCTTTTCTTCCTCACCTACATTTTCTAGAAGTCCTCTTTTGGAATCAGGGAGGGGAAAGTTTGAACTTTGTATTGTTTTCTTCCTGTTTTCTTTTTTTGCACTGAAGTGCTGCTTAGTCTCTACCTGGATGATGTCTTTCCTACGAGGAAAACTGAGACTCAAGTGGTCAGTGCTTGCTTGCATGTGGTTGTAGTCTATAAAAGCTGACCAAAGAGAGGAGGGAAGTGGGACATAGGAAGAGGAGCAATTGTTTGCACCCAGCTTAGCATCTGGATACCTGTAGCTGCAGCGGATGTGAATTCAGCTTTATTACTTTTGGAGTCAGAGATTGTTTAGAAAGGTTGTTGCACAAGGATTTCTAGTTTGCAAAGCTGCTCAATTGATTTTATTAATATTTGCTGATCAGGAAGTGTCTATCGTTTTTAATGTAACTGTTCTGATTTGCTTCAGTTCCCCTGAGCAGTTATGATGTGACTCCTCTGTAAAGAATCTGTGAGGATTCTTTACATTCTCCTAAAAATCCATCTTTACAGGAGTGGGGAGCAAAAGAGGATTTTGTTAATTCTTTGCCAGCTTCTTTGGTTAAGCAGTGCTGAAAATCTGAAGGAAGGAGCATACTTTTAAAAGATGCCTGACACTTAGAGGTCAGAGGATTTGATTATCTAAGGTTGCTTGCCACTCCCCTTTGGGAATGATATTATCTATTTTCAGGAACCATCAGTAACTAGACAGCTAAGCTTGGGTTGGTTTTTTTCTTTCCTCTCCCCCTCCCCAGTAAAATGTTTTTGTATCATATCTTGAAAGCATAGACTGCTTTTATAAGTGTATTATAATATACCACATAAGCTTGATTCCTTAACAAAAAACAGACCTGGTTTTCCTTGCTGTGTTTGCATTCAGTGCTCTGCTAGAAAAGGTATTTCTTCAGAATGAGGGGTGATACTTTGACCCTAAATATAAGTGCAATACCTGTACCTGCAGCTCTGCTAGAAAAAAACATGCCCTTGGTTGATGAAGTGGAATTTTTCTTTTCCGCATATACATCCCTTGGGTAGTTTGAGTAGGTTTTTCAGATAAAATGCATTTTGGGTAGAATTTTGGCAATTTTACAAAGTCAGTTTATCAAAATCTCCTTACAACTGGCTACTGCTATATAGAAAAGTAAAATTATTTTACTAGGCAGTTTGGAAAAGTCCACACCTGACTTGAAAGTATATACATAGAATTTTTACAAGATTAGCTAAAAGCTTGGTAGACTTAGGAGGATTTCAGGTGATTAGGAACAGTTGTGTAGCTAGTTAATTTGCAGCAAGACAGACATGCTGGGTTTTGTGAAGTTTAAATTCGAGTCATTTCATTGGCTTTGGAAACAGCTTTTTTGTTTTTATTACAAGCTAAAAGCAGGTTTTTGCTTTGGGAAACTGGGTGCACACATCAGTTTTTACTTTTCTGCTTTGTAGACTTTTGCAAGGCATTTTTGCCTCCTTCATTTCCCCTTTGGCTCCTCTGCCCTTTCAGTTCAAGGCTGTCCAAGCAAGGGCATTTGGTGAACACAGCCAAACCCCTGACTACTCTGTGTCATCATAAATGCACACTAGTAGTTTATATTCTCTGCATTACACTGAGATTTTTTTTTTGTCATATTGGACCAGTTTCATGAGTTCAGTCTTAGTTTCAGCACTGAAACATGCTGTGCTTCTCTGTCTATAAATAACTACTAAAATAACTGTTAGAATGTGTCACTTAACGTACACATCGACTAATGACGCACTCCCTAAAGGGAGTGCCCTTCATGGAATTCCTGTTTATCAACTGTGCTTATTTCTAGCTTCAGTAGTCTGGGTTTTTATCATTTGCAGAAATGTGACTTGTGAAAGACAAATGCAGAATTGGATTATGTGGCCAGAAACATTTACATTACTATTTTCTTGCTCTCATTTTACCACTAAAAAGTCATCTTCCTTGACATGGAGAAGGAAGATAAGGAAGGAGAAAAAGGAATGTAATGTAAAGGTAGCTGTAGTTATAATAGGAATAAAGAGAGGAGAGTTTTAATTGAGAGGAGGAGGAGAAGATCCAGAAGAAACAGTTCTGAAGGTTAAATACCTGCAGTAACATTCTAAATGCCCATGATCAATGAGGTTTGATGATGGGCCTTTTTTCCCCCTCTCCACTTGATATCTGGCTCTCTTTTGCTTTCAAGGCATGTTTAACTGTCCTGTGCCCTTTGAAGGCACACNGCCACTGATATCATTCCTGATCATTATCACCTCTGTCTTGCTCCCTGCCACAATTCATTCTTCTTCGCTTCAGGTCCTTCCTGCAACACACAACTTAGGCCTCACGTTCCTCTCACCCCAAGGTTAAATCTCCTTGAGGCACACGCCGGGTCTCCCCATCCTCCCACATCACCCACCAAGTACATCCAGGTCCCTCGGCAAAACTACAAGGCTCCCCCTTGTAGTAGTAGAGTTAATGAAAAGCAGATTTTTCTTTAATGTTGTTAGTTCTTCTTGGTGGTGTTATTAAAGCTGCTATTAAAGGATTGCTGCCCTGTAGATTGTACTGAAATAAAGTGCTTTTTGTCCTGTTCAAAAATAGCAATAGCAACATTCTACTTGCTCAGTTAAAGAAAAAACAAACAAAACACACACAGAACGAAAAGCCCCCCACAGTGATGTAAAGAACTGGATTAATTGAAACTATTGCAAAATTTATTCTGCACATCATTAGTATAATTATTTTGTAGCCCATGTCCAGATGGATATACTTGGGTGATGACAGTCTAGCAACATCCATATATGGACTTTGCTACGACTACTGCTTTTGTAAATAATATAAAAGGCTATGATACATCAATAGTGTTTCTGCTGTAATGGTAAGAGTGGGATTCTGCCAGGTTTTTTTCTGTCAAGGTGTTGTGTGTAGGAGAAGAAAATGGAGGCAGAATCAGTCCTCCAGCTGCTGTCCTGGCTACAGGCAGTCTCTTCCAGCTGTGCTGTTTTGAAGACTGCTTGGTGCTTCCAGTTGCTGCCAGTGGTTCCTGTGAAAGCCTGGAAGTAGGGGAGCAGAGTCTACAGTGATGAACAAGTCACAGCAGAGAGCTGTCATTTGTTATGGGGTTGTTAAAGGGTTGTTCCCCTTTTCCTTCAAGGTGCTTGTACCTCTCTGAGAAAACTTTCTTATGCTATGAAGAGGATGCTGAAGAATAGCACAGATGAGACAGAAGTTACTGTTTGTCAAGGGTCATAATCTTAAATCTCTTAAAACCTTCCAGTGACCTCCTTGGAAGCAAAATAAGTCAGAAAGAGAGTTTGGAAAACTCTCAGCTGAAGGATGATAAATGCTACAGGATACCAATATGGTATTTGATTTAGTAGTCTTTTTCTTGTGCCAGTGTTGGAGTAGTGCCTTCTGCAGCTAGATGCTGTTTGCTGAGTCTGCAGCTGCTTTTAAAGAGCTTTCTACTTCTACTGCTCACTCAAACAGTAATATAACAAGTGGCTTGCTTCCCTTTAAGTGGTGGGATTTCTGTTTCCTTTTACTTAGAACAGCAACAAATGTAGTGATTGTTCCTCAAATTAATATCTTTCTCTTCCCACTATAGGAGATTTCAACTATCCCAAGACAAAAGTTCTGCAGAAATGACCTCTTGTCAAGTCACTTTTGAAATAAGAGGAACATCATCAGCACCAGGTACTCGTATCATGCTTTTTCCTTTTTGTATGTATTATCTAGGGGAAAACCTAATAGAAGAGCCTGTTTTCCTCAGAGATAAAAGAATGTGTTACTATCAAAATTATATATCATCCTAGAATATATGAAGCCATTTTACATATGAATTTGAAAATGAGAGTTGGGAAGTAAATTTTACATCTTTCTCTGAACAACATTTTCATAATATACTAGAGATTGTGATAGTAACTGAAATGGTTATGATTGGTTTAAAATCTTCTCTCTTTAGTATATTTTTATTCCATGGAAACAAGCATTTGTGTTCTGAACCACAATATTTAGGCACAAATTGATATGTTTGTTCTTTTTTTTATTCTCTCTGCATCCCTGTTGAAAGTTCTTACAAGATGTGACCTCTTTCAGAAGTTAAGGACAGACAGAATATGCAGCTTAATTCTATATTCTGTCTACACAAAAAAAAGTGTAAAATAACTTCAGTAATCCAAATTAGGAATGCAAGTTATCTCATTAGGTAGAACACAAAGATTTGGTGTTGATAAATTGTGCATATTACATTGACCTTCATCTTCAGGAACTTGGAAGGAAGGTGTTATTTAACCACAACTGGTAACTGAGGTCCACACA
Organism: Notiomystis cincta; assembly: GCA_013398075.1. Taxonomy (NCBI): domain Eukaryota; kingdom Metazoa; phylum Chordata; class Aves; order Passeriformes; family Notiomystidae; genus Notiomystis; species Notiomystis cincta. The sequence continues at coordinate 14,452 of VZRX01022607.1, read as the reverse complement.
ACTGCTCCCAGCTGTGTTCCTTCCCAATTTCTTGTGTTCCCCCAGCTCCCTCTCTGGTGGGGTGAGAACAGAAAAGGCCTTGATGCTGTGAGCACTGCCCAGCAGTAACTGAAGTATCCCTCTGTTATCAGCACTGCTTCCAGGACAAATTTAAAACACAAGCCCTACTAGTTATCGTGAAGAAAATTAACTTTACCCCAGGCAAAAACCAGCACAGAAGTTCACCAAAAAAGTAATTTAAAGTTGCCTAACAGAAGCAGATGAATGTGGGAGCAGATTGGCAAAATTCCTGTGACAGACTAATACCAGATGGCAAAAATGTCTCTTGTAGTTGGTGGGGAAGAAAATGATAAAAACATTTTGCAGGTTTTGACATCTGCCCTGTGTTAGACCTCTCCTGTGTTTCTTCCTTGTGATTTGACATTTGGGAACTGAAAACTGACACTCAGTGTGGACATAAAGCTGTTAGTAAAGAGTAGAGTTTTTTAGAGAGAGAGAAAATTTTAAAATTTTAGAGTAAGTTGACCTTAGCTCGAGTGAGACTGTACAGCACTGGTGTAGCTGTAGCATTGCAAGCTACGCTCTCTTTGTCCTGCTTACATTTCTGCTTCCACAGGTGATGGCACTGTTGCTAGCAAAGCTGCCTTTGGATGTATAACTTCTTGTACTAATAGTATCTGCAATGAAAAGTAGGATTACTGAGAACTAGATCCTGCCTCAGAGGCTGTTCACAAAGAATTATCTGGAAATACTTACAGCATGAAGAAGTGACACAAAAGGGTGCTTCTGCTTATGACAGTATTGACATTGATGGGTTTTTTGTTATTATTGTTGGGTATATGAGGCTGTTGTGAGCTTTGAGTTGGGGCAGAAGGCTTAGATTAACCTTCTTTGCTGTAGCTGAAGGATCTCTGCCAGGAGCAGCCTTGAATTCCATGACAAGGAGAGGGGAGAAGCTGAGGACCCCTGACCTTGAAACACAAACCCAACCCAAACCCCACTGTGTTCAGAATTGCCTATGGGAAGGCAGTTTATCATGCAGTTTATCACTTTTGCTTTACTGGAATAATTAAGACAGTGTTTTCCAAATCCTAAATCGGCCTCAGTGCTGTTGAAGGGAGTTTAGGGGTGGCTGCACATCATATTCAAGCGTTGCCTTTTGTGTGTAGTACCTCACTGAGTGAGAGGTGGTTTGTTTAAAATTGGAGCCCAGAGAGCTATTCCAGCTGCATCTATTAAGAGGAATATAATTAGCACTTCAAAGGTTAGCTGTATGTATACGAAGATTTATTAAGTATGGCTATTTTAAAGGGGTGTTAAAAAAATTTTAGCTTCTTTTTAATATCATCACTCAGAAATTCACCTGTGTGGTGTTCAGGTGGTCTTCCTTCCTTGCTCTATTTCCTCCCTGCAAAAACAAATCACCATTTACTTTAGGATAGGGAGGAAAAGGGAAACTTTTTCCAACCCCTGGGTCTGCAGAGGTTTCTTTCACGAACAGGCCTGGTGGTATCCCTTATTAGTTTAACTGGAGAAAATAGACATAATTTTAGAGGTGTAAGGACATCCTCAAAACTGTAACGTTTTACTTTGAAGTGTCAGCTGTGATAGGTGGCTTAGGAAAAGGTAGTGTAGACTTGTTGCATACAACTTGTCTGCTTTGTATTTTGGGATTATTGTGTCCCCCACACTTTAAGAATAGGAAATAAGGCAGAGATGCTTGTATCATTCTTTTCTGGTGCCTAACTGTATTTTAAAACTCCATATTTTCTCATTCCTCTAATGGCTTTTTATTATGTCTAAAAATCTTGTTGAAGAGCAAAATAGTAATTTGTTCTTTTCATTACTATTATCGTTGTTCTTACAGTCAGATACATATAGGTTTTATCTTAAAACACTGTTAAGTTGCAATGGTCACTTTGGGATATCCCAAAATTAATATATCCCAAAGTGTTGTGACTTTCTGGATTGTGTATGTATGTATGCATTAAGAGAAGTGTGACAATTGACAAGTGACAATTTCATGTGGGTTTTTTTGTGTAACGATGTTACATCTTGATGTCCAGTAAAAACTGAAAGCAGCAAAATACATTTCTTTCTCTTGGAAATCAAATTAATTGGAATAATGCTAGCAACCTCCTGTTGGTCTGTGCTTTCTAAATTGTTGGTATAAATTTGAGGGAATGTGTACATATATTAAAGAATACAGAGGATCTAGGAAAGTAACTGTGTCATCTTGCAATGAAACATTTTACTGTGAAAATTTGCCTGCTGCATTCCCAGAGATGTTTTGAACAGTATGACCTAACACCAGTTTGGAAACCAGCCCTTTCAAGGGCGGAGGTTGTCAGTAGTCCCTCTCTCAGGTCCTTAGGATGGTGAAGGACACGCTGTTGTAGTTTTGGGTAGGGTAAGATTCCTTTCTGAACGGACAGGAGGGATTTTAGATGAGTAATTCTGGTGTATATATTTAAAATACTTGAAAGTTTGACCATGTAGGCTGTGTCTTTTAATGCCATCTAGCCTGGAGTAATGATGATTGTGGTTTGTTTTTTTTTTTTTGTCTGGATTTTTTAGGAGAGGTTTTTGCAATATGTGGGAGCTGCAGTGCTTTGGGAAATTGGAATCCCCAAGTTGCAGTGGTCCTCCACCCTGAGGATGGGTAAGTTGGTTATGATTTTTGGTATTCTTTTGGAGATTTTTGTTCTTCTTTTTTGTAATTTTTTTTACTTGCTCCATTTGAAGTAGCTGGAGTCCTGGAGCAATGAATTTGTTCTGACCTTGAGTTTGTAAACTCTTGAGCTGCATGTACTGTTAGTACAACTTCAGAATTTCTTGTGTTGCCGTTGAACATTTTGAATGCTTAGGAATATGTTTAAGAAAATATGAAACTTGGGTGTACTTTTCTATGTACAGATGATGCTTCTGCTGTTGTGACTGGCATTTCAATAGTTTAGCTGTAGATACTTGGAGTAAGAAACTGTAAGGAGCAACTCTCAGTCCCGTGGCTCTGCAGCAGGTTATCAGATATGTATAGGATAAAAAGAAAGTAAAGACTATAAACAAGCTATTATTGTGCTAGAAAGTGATGGAGAGAAGATTATTTAAACTGGGAGCTGTATTAGAAGTCCTAAGGAGGGGGGGGAGGGGGATGTGTGTAAAAGCATGAGTGTACATAAAGTTTAAATGGAGTGGAAGAATTCAGTATTTTTTTAAAATGCTGCCAGCTTATGGCAGCTTGTGTGATGCAGGAAAATAGGGCTTGCAGGCTGTGTCTGTAATTCTGTTAGTGACTTGCTGTGTGATCTTGGATTAGTCTGAATTACTTCACCATGTTTTCCGCATCTGTTAAATGGGGATGAGAATTCTTGCTCTCTTAGAGCACTTCAGATCTGTTGATCAAAAAGTGCAGTCTCGTTCTAAGTACATCTTGTGTTTTGTGCATGTTTGGCTAAGGTACTTTGTAATAACTTTCCTTGCAACAATACACTAGACTTTATTTTAGAATATCACTTAGACATGTGTCTGAGGTGCTGTTAGGCTATATTTTGAAACTATTTGTTTGTTTGTTTGTTTTCTCTCCACAGTTCAATTGAGAAAACATGGAAAGCTACCATAGAGCTTCCTAGAGGAGTTCCTGTTCAGTATCGGTATTTTAAAGGATACTTTCTAGAACCTAAGGTATGTACAACCTTTTCTACTTTAAGTTGGCTCATCCCTAGTAAAAAGTCCCATACTTGAAATAAAAAAAGATTTCCTGAGTTTGTTTTTTTATTTACAAATAACATGATTAAAAACACATGAGTTTTTTTAGAAATAAGTCTTGAATTGCAACATGTGAAACATTAAAACATCTGTGGAAATACTCACAGTTCACTTCTGTAAATACATGACCATATGCTGTTAACATTAATTATATTCTCTTCTTTCTTTTATCTGTGTTAGTGTTCTAAAAATTTCAGTGGTATAGAAATCCCTGACATTATTATAATGCTTAAATAATATGATGAAGCTCTCATAGTTAGAATTGAATATGGACTTCAGCAGGGCATGGATCTCAAGTGACCCGTGAAAGGAATGTGATAGTATATGGTGTATATATAGCTTCCATCCTATATGATAGGATAGAAGCAAGTGATAGTAGGAGAAATATGGTTAGTGTAGAAAGTGCATTAAAATTTGCCTGATTTACTACAGTTTTTAAAATCACTGCAGATATTTGGTATTTTTTTGTGAAGCATGAGAAGTATTAACCAGATTTTGTGCTGCATAATTAATGTAAGTTAATCTCTTGAAGTGAAAAGGTGAAACAAGGGATGAGGCATCCCATTATTTTCTATATGTTTGTATATAGGTATTTGCATGACTTGGAGGGGAAAAAAACAAACCCAAGAGACAGATGTGTTTTTACAGGCATTGGTGTCAAAGTTGCATATGACTTGAAGTTACATAAGTTAGAGTTTAATGTATATGGCAGTGTACTGGTCTGTAAACATTGCACAAGGGTAGGGAGAAGTTCTTTGGATGGGATGAGGCTGCATCCAGGAAGAAGCTGGGCTAAGTTGGGAAAATAAGCAGCTACTCTTGAACTGGTTTTCGTAATAACAAATAATAACTAAGAAATTTAATGCTGCCTTTGCTGTCTTTCTTACTCTGTTAATTTCCTGTAGCTATTCACCCTGGGCTTTAGTTCCTCATTGAAACTGGTCTTATGGAGGCTGTAGCTAAATGCACAAAAGACTTACAGAATCATGTCATCAATATATTTTAAAAATTTCAAATTACTGTCAAGACCATGTAAATTTTTGTCAGCCATTTTATCATTTTAAAAAAATTTGACTGACATATCATTTCAGTGAAGGATACTAATTTCAAATTAAACACAGTTCTTTTTTTTTTTTTCAATACAGCATATGAAATAGTCCAGTCAGAAACTGATATTTAAATTTGTACTTCGAGGCAAAAGAAGGGAAGGCCAATAATAGATTTCTTTTGCTGAAATCAGACTGAGGCCCAAAGTAGATTAATTCTTAACAACTTAGCAACTCTGATGGGAATCTGGCTTTTTTTTTTTTGCAAATGCTTCTAAGTTTAAATGTAAACAATAGCACATTTGAAAAAGCAGAGTTACTGAGCAGAGACTGAGCCATAGACAATAGAATTTCTGTTTTACCATTTGCAAAAGTTTACCCTCTGTATTGGTGAGTGTGTTTCTTTGAGTAGGTGCTCTGTATCGTGCACACTTTATGTACCGTGTGATGCAGAGTCTGCCAAGGTAAGTATGAATTTTATGCAATACCAGCATAAAGAGCTCCTAAATGTAAAGAGCAGGGAAAAAGGAAACCACCCTACAAAACAAAGTATGAATTCCCGGGGTACAGGTTTATCAGCTTAGTGGTGTCTGACTTGTACCTGTTAAATGCACAGGACTTAATTTCTTGAAAAATAAAGTCTTTTGAAGAAAAGAAATATACATCCAATGTTTTCTTCCTTATTTTTGTAAACTTTTTGAAGAACAATGAATAAGTAACAGGAATATCATGTATAGTATAGTGCAAGTGAGACACTACATGGACAACTTTAGCATTAAGGAAATGCTGATAATGAAAAGATACTTTTCAGTTAAATTATTATGAATATTTTTATTTCAGTATTTTTTTCTTGTAGGAATTGCATATGATTAATCTCCTAAATTTGATGAGCTGTCAATATATGATCTGACACTTTGATTTTTTTATATTAGTGCAATTTTATGTGTAGTCAAACAACCGTGTAATCTTAACTATAATGTTCAAGTCTGAGTATGTGAATTTGACATCACATAATTAGTAAGTCGTGCTGAAGGCAGATCCACTTGGAGTTAGTGTTCCCTTCTACATCAGCTGCATCTGTGAAGATGCTTGAGTTGGACATGGTGGCAAAGATGGGGGTGATACCTGTTTATACAGTGAAATGGTAGTTCCCAGATTATCCACAGTAGTGCTACAGGCTAGATGTGAAAATAGGTAGAATAACTGACATTTAATTTTAAAAAAAAAAAAAAAGTAAAGTCTTTTTTTCATCTCCCTTTAAAAACATTGTCATTTGATCTTAAAATTTTTTTACTTGAAGGGAACTATGATGTAACTTCATGTAGTGAAGCGTGTTGGTGTTAACATAATTGTGGTTATGTAATTAGAGCAGTTTTTTTTTTTTAAATACTCTCTATTGAAATTCATAGAATTTTTGCATGAATACAAATATATATATATATAAAGACCATTTTCCTATAAAATTGGTGTCAGATCTTTACTCCTGCATATCAAGAGATTTTACTGTGTTGCAAACATTTTGATCTTTAGCATTTAAAAAAATGAATACATAAACATGGATGAAGTTAGACAGCAACTTAAACTATTTTGCTCGAGGTTGTTCTTTCCTTGAATGTAGTCTGGTACCAGTGAGCTCCCTGTGAGGATCTTCCTGGGTTTTATTCTCCTGGGTTTTATTCTACGCTCACTTTCTGTTGCAGGGGCAGGAGTGGTAGGTTATGAGGGAGGGTGTGTGAGGCACACCAAAACTCCTTTGGCTGGAATTTGTCTTCTGTATATCGTACATTTTCGTAGAATAATTTTACATGCAACGATTGCATGTTGCGTATTTGAAAACCTTAGTAAGGAGCACACCTTACTCTGCTCAGCTATGTTCTGTATTTGCTTTTAAAACAGTAAATAAGCATGCAGGTTCAGGGTTACTTCTTTCAAGGCAAGTGTGAAATAGCTAAGCTATCTGTACATGTAGTAGGACTTTAAAAGCTGGATTGGAAGATATTTTTCACACTTTCTGCTTAATTACAGAGGTTTCAAATGAGAGTTGAATTTACTTTTTTTAAATGTAAGTAAATAAATCCATTTAGTGCCTGGTCTATAGTAATAAAGGTGGAACTTAGACCTAGACTTGGTAATTAATGCCTTAGAAAAGCTTTTTCCTGATTAAGAACCTACGGTTATGATGGTAACAAAGGCATTATTATCTGCTGAGATAGCAGATTGTATGTGAAACTGTTACTGGAAATAGTAGAGCTATAAAATATCTACTGAGCTCAGCATTTCCTGCCAGGTGACTTATGTGCTGCTGCCTTGCAAGTTAGATATGATGGCTGAATGGCTTTAATTATTTAGTTTAGTGCTTAATTATTGTCTGCTACATGGAACAGAAGTCCAGAGGGATTTTGGTCAGAAATGCAGCTTTAGCAATTAAGTCTAATTTAGCTCTTTGATATTATTGAAGTAGATTATTATTCTTGAAACATAGTTTTAATTAGTAAAGTGCACTTGGATAAATGTTTGTGTAGTGTTTTTAAGATTTGGGTTGGGTTTTCCCTCCCTCTAATGCCTACTCTATTGTGTTGCCTTGAAACAGGAACCTTGGAAGTGATCTCCTAAATTATCATTTAAACTTCCACAGAAGTGTTTTCATTCTTTAATTGTACTGAGTACCCAGGCACTTCATGCAGATGGTGCATCTGTTTTGAGCCTCTGAACCATTATGCTAGATTGGCATTTTACCCTTAATTTCAAAAGTGTCTAATGACTGCTAGGGAGGGAGGCCCCAGCTTCTCCTAATGGAAGAGGACTTGATTTCTAAAGAAAGTTCTTGAATGTCCTGGAAAAGCTTTAAAATTGCCTCAGATGTTCAGCTAATCAAGACCAAGCAACATAGTGTTTGTGTTGGCTTTTCAAAAAAAAAAAAAAAGTGTCTGTATTAGTAGAAAAGGATCCACAGTGCCACTTACCTTAGTGTACTGCCCATGAGATTTCTGATGTGACATTTGAACAGATGCCCTTTTAAGACTGTCCTCCAGAGACTCTCTTTTTAGGCAACTTTACCATACTATTAATATTGATGACACATCATTTAGTTCTGCTGCTCAACTGGGCAGCTTTTCAAATGTGGTCAGTATATGACACAGAAATGACATTATTATTTTGACTTTGTTGTAACAATGGCTTCTGTTACATGTAATTAAAACATTTTTTAAGTGCCTGTAAACTCAGAGATGGTCCGAGGAGGGATTGAGGGGGTGCTTAGTGGTATCTGTGCCTGTTCTCTAATCAATTGCCCTTTTTTTCCAGGTAGCTTTGCTTGGCTCTTCTTAGTATGGAAAGTGTTGAGGGTTCCTGGGATTAAATGCACACTGAGTCCATTGTATTCCTTTCAGGAGAGGAAATTGTGCTGAATGTATCCAGCATGGTGTCCTTATTGTTGGGATAATGTTATTCAAATTAATTCATAATTTTAGAAACTAAAATTAGAATGGACAATTACAGTAGTGTAAGAAATAAATGGATATTTTCATACAATATGGTGGGGGATTTTACAAGGAAAAACCTTTGCTTACCTTCTGAAGAAAACAGCTTAGTCTGTGTTAGGAAGATTTGCATTGTCCAGGTTCACAAACTAAACTTGTGCGTGTGTTCATGGGAGCTGCTCTCGGAGATCTTGCATGCCTGCATGGTGGGAGTTATTGGCAGCCTCCCAGCTGACAAACATGTTTTGCAGCTTTAGAAACTGTCATTGTGACAGGCAAATATCATTGTGCTGTGAAAGAAGGGGAAAGCCACTTCTCATTATTGAGTTCTCTAGAAATCTTAGGAGTGGTCATTGTGGCAGCTCTGAGAGGTTGGGAACTAAAACTGCCCTGTAACAGGAATAAACTGGAAGCAATAATATAATTTTATTGACATTTTACATGCATTCTGTCTTTAAAACATAACTAAGCCACATGTGTTTTATTCTGACATGACCCTTAAGTGTGGATGCCTCTGAACTCGTTAGTAAAATTGCTTTAGCCGAGACAGAGCAAACCCATCCTGCTGAGCGCTTGTTAAATGTTTGGTGTTTGCTGTTAATTCACCCAAAGGCATGGGAGATTAAATGTGGTCAGTGTATGTCAAGAAGTGCCATCTGCATGTAAAGAATTTACTGGGTGAGCTGTAATGGATCTCAAAGCGTTATGGTCCTGTGTAATTATACTGCAGAGTTTGAAGCTTGCCTGGATGTCCCTATGGGTCTGAAATCTGTTCAAACAAGAACCTGAAGTACTGGGATGAGCTGGTGTTGAAGCTTCCACGTCTTTAGCAATAGTAGCAGATTTCTTTGGAAATAAGAGTTACTCAGGCCCAAAACACCAAAAGGATAAACTGCACCTATTTGAGAGTGGTTTTTACATCTGATAGGAACAACTTTGCCATGCTAAGGGAAACTTCTCAGGTGACTGAGCTGGGAATGAGGCATGTACTTTCTGCTGTTAAGCTGTGGTTACCTACAAGCTTTTACCTACAAAGCTATTTTGAACTCAAATTGTTCTGAAAGACAAGATTGTGTTACTGTTCTCGTTATCTGTCTGAGTCTTGGGTATGTTTGTCAAAAAATGTATTCTTTCGTTGGACAGTATCTGTTCTTTAATCTAATTTATTCTGCTCCGCCTGGAATAGACTTCAGGGGTCATTGCTGACTGATTGGATCAATTATTTATGTTTTAATTAGATGGTAAATGTCTTTCTCTCCAGTACCACAACTAAAATAACTGTTTTATACTCTTTGAATTTAGTAAGGCAAATTTTGGAGAACCCACCCCTGCAACTGCTATGTGCATGAGTAGATGCTGAGTTCTGTTTGGAATTAGAGATGTGGGATGTATTTTTCACAAACTGTTGCTGTAGCTTGAGAACAAGTTGAGCACTCTTAATGGGTTCAGAGATACTTTTTTTTGTATCAGAAGGAAAGGAATGTTGTCCAGCGGGGTATCTGTAAGCAGTAAAGGTTTAATGAATCCATGTAACTTCTCTGCCTTGTCAGACTGTCACAAGTTTTGCCATATGTATTCACAACACATCAAACAGAGTCATCAGCAGTTGCAGGGGTAAGAAGCCTCATCTATCTTTCTTTCTCCTTCAGTCTTTCTCTCACTCTGTTCCCCTCTCTTTCTTCTTCTCCTTCTCCTGTTTCTTCCTTAAATCTCTATAAGTTTAGTTCACAACCATCCCAAACAGCTTCATGGGTACATGAACAAGCAGATCTAACAAAAGAAATTATTGCAGACATTTAACTTTTAAATTACAGACTATCGATGGTCCCTGCGAAGTCATAGTTCACACGTGGGAGACTCATCTACAACCACGATCAATTACCCCTTTAGGTATGGGCATCAACTGCATCTGTTTGAGGCATATGCATAAGATTGCTGATATGCTGCACACTGGTTTAGAGGGATTGATATCTATAGTTTTAAAATACTTAAATTTATTAATGTGTGGGAGGTATAGACATTGTCTTTGCACAACATGGGCCTTACTCTCAAAATATATATGTATATATACATAAGTGGCTTCAAAATGGAGTGGATGTGAAATTCTTTGCTGTCATCCTTAAGATTATGTGGGTTGGTTTTTTTATTAATTTGGAATGGTAATAATTTTCTGTAAGTTTAATTCTTTGAGACTAAGGATCCATATTATCTCTTTTAAAGAAAATGGGAGGGGATGTGAAGTCACTGCTGTTTATATTTAAATGCTATTTAATTAGTAAAATTTTAAACCAAAATATGTTTAATTAGGCTTTTTTTAAATAAATGGATTAATGTAAATAGAAACATGAATGGACTGACTTACCCGGCAGTTTAGCAGAAATGTATTTTGCTGAAACAAAGGAGTGGCATGCAGACTTGCATATAAGTTACTAATGGAAAAAGTTTTGGGTTTAAGAGTGACTGAAATAACCTTTGAATGTAGCTTGTAGTTTAGATCTCTTATGCTGTTATGGCATGTTTTATGCACTCTCTTTTCTAGCACATGAAAAATATTATTTTCGCCACACTTAGAAGTTCACATTTGTTTAAAAACTTTCTAATGATATGAAAAAAATGCCTTTTAGAAAGAAGGTGGTATCAAAAAACCTGTTTGTTAGTCATGAATAGTGTCATGATCACGTTCTGTTCTCCCTTTGTCTTTTTCTTTTTTCAATTTCAGTTGAATTAGTAGTGTTTCTGTTCCTGTAAGAAGACAATTGCTGTATTTGTTAGTAGCTAATAAGGGAAGCAGCCTATCCTCTGCTAGGCCCTAGACTTATCTCAAAATTTAAATTACCTCATTCCAAACAGCTGGAATTTTTTTTTTCCCCAAGTAATACTCAATTCTTCATAAGCAGTTTTTAAGAAAATGCAGCAAATACAGTATGTTAGCACTGGGTCATTATGATCCTAAATTGTTGCCCGTTATTATTAAGAAATTAGGTTAGGAGCCCGATCATTCTTAGGGGGGAAAAAAAGAGATTAACCACTGTAGAGGCAAAATTATGTGAAGATTCATGTTTTGAGAAATGTATAATTTGTTTAGACTACTGCAGTTCTGTTAATGCTGGTGAATTTATTTAGCACCTTAAGATTTCAGCTATTAAAGCTTTGGAAAGAGTAAGGATAAAAGTAAGTGTGAACTGACCATTTTCACTATTTCATGCAAGATTGGTTTCTATCATGCGGGCAGAATAAGTATTTTAATCGTGACTTAATTTAAAACCTTTAAATTTAAATGTGCACCAGGATAACTTTCTTGTATGCTTGCAAGAAACTTTAATGCCTTTGACACTACTTTGCTGAGTAATGCATCTTAGATACTAGTGGAATGTAGATATCAGCAAAATACTGCAGCAAGACAGGAAATGGTGCAACCTTTTTATCTCAATTCAGATTATTTTAAGCAAGATGTGACATTTTGTGTTTTGGTTGGGTTTTTTGAGAACCCAATTGAGAAAAAGCATAAATTGAAATCAGCCTTTATAGAAGGTTGCAAAAAACATGCTGCTTTGTCTGTTTAAGTTTTCGTACCTTTTTTTAGATACACTTTTTAAAAGCGAAATGGAAAAGTGGAATTAATTTAACTTGGCAATGATTTTTAAATGTGAATACTAATTACTATTTTCTATTCTTTTCCATTCCTTTTAATTCTAGAAAATGAAATTACTGTCGATGATGGAGACTTTGGAATCTGTAGTAAGTGAGATATATTAACCTTTATCATTTACAATGAATTTAATTTAAACAAGGTTACGTTTTGTAACTGAAAAATGTTTGAGATTATAAATTTTGAGAAGATTTGCCTGTGATTGTTTTCTCTGCTTTTACAGTTACTTTTGTATCCAGCATTTGTGAATTTTACACTCAGGCTGTTATCCCTTCTAATGTTAATAAATGACTGCTAGGAAGATTTGAAGTGTGGTCACTCTGATGGTATTAAAGGCTGAAATTTGGGAACTTTAAATCATGAGCATGTATTTTGCAAAATACAGAGTAACTTAGCTTTAATACCTAGCCTTAGAAAAACTCCTCATGCCTAGAAAAACATAATCACTCACACTGACTGTACCTACTCTGCCTCTTCAGTTAGAGATGCAGCTGCCAAAAGGCTCTTGTAAGCCCACACCTCGTGTTCTTGTGTGTGCACAAATGTGTCACTTCTGGCAGTTCTGACCCACCTCTCACTTGATGTTCAATCCTCTGACACTTAAAGTATCTCTTTACTATATCTCATTAATCTTCAAGCTTTTCCATTTTCCCGTCATATCCTCATCAAGTGATAGCTTTGGCTCTTTAGGAACTCTTCAAAACTTGTGGAGTTTGCTTCAGCACCTGGTTTGCAGCTTGTGTTTCTGGCCCTCCTGCTTGTAGGCTATCTTTGTTTCAATGTTCAGGTTGAAGATTCTCCATGCTTTTCATCAAAACTGTTACTATACCTTGTCCTGCAGATGTATATTGCTTTACTGGCACTGATTATGATGAGTTAATTGAACACCTTATCAGGATATCAGTATTTATCAGGAACAGGGAGCCTCTAATTGCTTATGAATCTTCAGAGTTCCTGTCAGTATTGTTCCATGTGTTGAGAGATCCCAGGACAAGGGAATGTCACTCAATGCTGTCCTGCAGACAGCTAACACATGATCATTGTTGCTGTTTAAGCCCCTTAAAAGCCAGCAAACAACTGCAGTATCAGTCTGTTCTGAGTCCTTCAGAAAGACGGGGAAAGGCTGCACCCAACACTTGCTCTTGCATTACTGTAGATCAAGGCTAGTGATAAGGAGAACTATCTGGAAGATGATGGCAAGAACAATTGCCTAGATCTCCCTAAAATAAGTTACTAAAATGTCTTGTTTGGTTTTTGATAGATGGTATTAAAACTGTGGATGCTGGGTGGCTGACGTGTCAGACAGAAATAAGGCTACGTCTGCATTATTCTGAGAAACCCCCTGTATTGATATCTAAGAAGAAATTTAAAACATCAAGGTTTAGGTAAGAGCCTGCTCATCTCAGTATGCAATTTACCTCATGTTAATTGTCAATACTACTGATTTTTTTTTTTTTTTTTTTACTTAAGGTATCCTTTAATTTCATTTTGACTTGTTAATAGCCCAATTTCCAAGTGTTAAAACACAAATACTTACTCCATACTTGTCTTGGTGTTTCTTGCTTTTTGGCTGGAACTGTAGTGTTCTTAGGTTCTTAAATCAGTTTGGTGCTTTTCTCTGCAGAGGTGCATCAAAAAGCAGACATTATTATAACTCCACAGTTAATTGTCAGAAATGGATATCTTAGCCCTTGTGTTTAGAGCACTGCACTGTTGCACATAGTTTGGCTGGGTGGTTGTTCTGGGTGTTGTGGTCAGCAGCTTGATGTCCAAGTGAACACCAGGGATGAGGGGTGTCCCTCAGGGTTTGGTGGTAGTGACATGGAAAGTAGGATCAAGTGTCTCTTCAGCAGTTTGCTGGTGAAACAGCCTGGGGGATGCAGTCACACTGCAGGGAGTGGATGCCATCCAGAGAGAACTTCACAGGCTTAGGAGGTTCAAATCTCACCAAGTTCAGCAAGGCTAAATGCAAGGTCCTGCACTTGAGTTGGAGCAATCCGAATCCCAAGTGCAGTCTGAGTGGAAAATGGATTGAGAGCAGCCCCAAGCAGCATGGCCAGCAGGGTGAGGGAGGTGATTCTGCCCCTCTGCTCTGTGCTAGTGAGATCCCACCTGAAGTGCTGCATCCAGCTCTGGGGCCCCCAAGATAAGAAGTACATGGAACTGTTAAAATGAGTCCAGAGGAGACCACGAAGATGCTCAGAGGACTGGAACACCTCTGCTCTGGGCACAGGATGAGAAATTTGTTCTTTTTCAGCCTAGAGAAGAGAAGACTCTGGGGAGACCTTTGTAGCAGTGCCTAAAGAGAGCTGAAGAGGTACTTTGCTCAAGGACCTGGAGTGACAGGACAAGGGAGAACTGCTTTAAAGTGAAAGAGGATAGGGTTAGATTAAATAATAGGAAGACATTCCTTAGTGTGGGGATGGTGAAGCACTGGCACAGGTTGTCCAGAGTTGTAGCTGCTGAATCCCAGGAGCTGTTCAAGGCAAAGTTGAATGGGGCTTGGAGGAACC
>VZRX01022606.1:0-75701 GCA_013398075.1 Notiomystis cincta | reverse complement strand
AAAAAGATCATGAAATCAAATTAGTCATTGATGAAAGTAGAAGACCAAAGAACCTCAAAGTATTTGAGGTGGGGAGGGACCTTTGCGGGTCACTTGTCTACCTTCCTCTGCTCAAGCAGGGACACTTTGAATTGGCTGCCCAGGACCATGGCCAGATGGTTTCTGAACATCTCTGAGGATGCAGTCACAACCTCTCTGTGTCACTTGTAAGACAGACTTAAAAGAATGTCACAGTGAAGCTGTAGTTGTGACATTCCATCCCCCATTTTTTACCTTTAAAATTAACTATCTCATTTTGTAGATGTATTATTTTCAAGACCCCACACCTGCCCTGAATAAATTTTCTTTTTAACAAACATAAAGCAAGATGCTGGTATTTGTGTATTCCCCAGAGACCTTTACAGCAACCTTGATGACTACATGGGATTCCCTATACACAAACACAGTCCCATAACTAAGGACTCAGGAGTTAATTTACATCTGAATTTAACTCCTTGAGCAGCTATAGATTTTCTGATCATCCTGGGCAACTCAGCTTTGTTAATTAACACCAGAGAAAGGCAATGACACTATCACTACTATCTGACATGCCTGGATAAACACATTGGAGATTACAAGATGCTTGGATATAGAGAGAAGTCTTTAAACTCAGTTCCAGCACCTCATAGGACCTGGGCTGTCAAAAGCAATCTGAGCCACCCTTCCTATCCCAAACATACTCCCAGAAATACTTCAGGTCGCCAGGCCCAGCTGGCAAACACAGGGAATAAATAGTATCACAGCTGTTTTTTCTACTCTTACTGGAAAACAGGTAAGAAAGCAGGTTACTGAAACTTTTAACCTTCTTTGGGTGTCATATGGAAAAAAGAATGTTTTTCAAAAAATAAAGTGTTTTGATATGGGAGGAAAATGTCACTTATCCCAAATGTGGTCTTCAGACAGCAGTTCCACAACTAACCTTGACCTTTTCATTGTCAAATGCTGACTCAGTGCTGCACAAAAACCCCTCCTGCATATAAAATACAGTTCTTGTCTGACTAACACTGGTATTGACTGAGAACATCACAGATCACAGGATCAAAGAATGATTTGTGTGGGAAGGGACCTTAAAGCTCAACTCATTCCAATCCACCTGCCATGGGCAGGGACACCTTCCACCTTCCGTGGGCCTGAATTTTGTAGCCATGGCTATTTGTAGGAAATGGCACCTTTGCCTCTTCTCCCTGTTTTCAGGTTTACAATCATTGAAGGAAGCAGGGAAGAAGACCATGTAGGCTGATTTAAAATAAAGATACAAAACATCCTATTAAAGAATTCAGAAAACACAATGCAGTTTGAGGCTAACATTTTGCAGGGTTTATTTATTAATCCTTATTAACTCATTTCCTTGAGTCTTCTTGGGGAAAAATAAAAATGTTCAATAACTTCAGAAAGGCAACCAGTGAATAGAAAGCTACTAGTAAGTCTAGGGTGCTTAATGGCCTCCATTACCACAGTGTTTAACCATGTCATAATCTTTAATATTTATCATCTCTGCTCCATTGTAAAGCAAGAAAATGCTCTTATCACCATTTTACAGAGAGAGGACAAAAGCTGAGGAGATAAAATGACTGCCCTCAGGTCACAGCACAGCCTGTGGCAGAGCCAAGGTTTATTTTTCTTCTGGACCAGATTTTTTTGGATTAGTCAATAATCTGCACATGAAAAGACTCAATGATATATATGCTTGGGTCCTGATTCTGTAGAAGCTCATTCATGACAGTGTTAAGAAAACAAACCATGTGTCTGATTCAGTCCCATTTAAAAATTCCTGCTGAATTTAAATCAGTCTTGAGAAGCTTGACTTAAGCAACTGGGGTGTGTTTTCCCCTCAAAGTCAGCCATTTAAATGGATTAATTACGTAGCAGTTAACATCCATCCCTTGACACAACATTAAATTCTGCCCTGCTCTTTGAGTCCACACTGGTTCTGCCCTTACAGACCATCCTGTCACTGCACACCCTTGCTCCTCCTTAACCTCTGGGCATTCTCTGCAGCCAAAAAATCTTCAATGTTCAAGAAATAGGAAGCAAGTCTTGCAATCTTCTTTGGGCAACGAGTAATTGTTTTGTGCAGAGTTAATCAGGTACTAATGAAAGATAATGTCCTGAGTATAAAGAAAGAGAATATTTGCAGTAAGCAGTACAGTTAGTTACACTAACTCTAGGGTACTGGTGTACATCCAGAAATTCTCTTCTTCACCTTAACAGCACAGGGTCTTTGACAGCAAAACTCAGAGAGCACTAACATCCAAATAAAATTATTCCACTTCCAAGTACTGGGACTGAAGTCCCACACTGTATGCACTCTCATAATTGACTGCAAAGCACTTCCCAGTATCCTCAACAATTGGGAGATTTTTTTTTTTAAATACTATTACTCACAGGAAAGAGGCCCCTGTTCTGCAAGTGAGAAAGCAAGAGAGTAACTCCACTTAGGAAAGGAGCATAAAGCTATAAAAGACAGAGATCAATATTAGAAGATGGAAGATGCTGTGGGAGACAGAATTTTTTAATCAGCCTAGACTGAAGACTCCCCAGAGTTTTTAACAGAGGAGCAAGAAACAGAGGAGAAAAGGAAGATGCTGGGAAAATTTCTTGTGTACCATTTAGCCGTACAACCTGTCTGTCCTGTAATGGCCACTGCAAAATTCTCCTTTTGCTGTACGTTTTGTCACTCATAGAAGTGATATTGCAAGTCCGTATGAGTAAACTTGAAAGCCCCCTAGTACTGATGCTATTTATACATAAATAAGTTCTTTCAGCTTATCAGCCTTCCCACAGACTATTCATAATATATCTTACAGTGCCTTTAATGTGCACGACTGAAAACTGAAAAGCAGTTCTTGCACGCAAATGGCAACATAAAATATGACTTTTTCATTCCTCCTGAAGGAAGCCAAACCAGTATTTTGCATGTGGTGCTCCTTAGTGGATAGTCATTGTCCTTCCTGAGTTTGTTTCCAGCAAATTTCAGTGGTTTTCACTTCTTTGACTGAAACTGCCACAGTGTCATGAGCACCACAAATCTGCACAAACATTTTCAACCCCTGACACACATGCTGTTCCACCCATTTTGATCATATTTCTACCTCTCCCTCTGCCTGAACTCTAGTGACCCACTGTTATGCAAAGTCTGAAACAACTTGTGCTTTTTTGAGAGAGGTGATAAGTCTGGGAATAGACACAATGGAGCATCCAACAGACATGGCACATGTGTGTCCTGCAGTAACTCCTAAGTTACTGCTCAAAGGGACTGGTAAGGTGTCTTTGCTCTCTACCGGGTAATATCAGAAATATTTCACTGTGCATCCCAGACTCTTTTGCCCAGGGATGGGTCCAGGTGTCTCTCTGTGAAGGGAGACAGTCCATTTTTCCTTGGACTTGGAGATGGGAACTCCAGTCCTGCAGCTGCAGCAGAAGGATGTTAGAAGCACAGCAAATTGGAACAAATCACGTTAATTATTAAATTCAAAGACCCACTTTTGCCTTTCTAAAAGTAGATCAAGCCTCTATTTAATTACCAAGTCTGTTTCCTGAAGTATCCTAATTAGGATGAGGCTTCAAGGATCAATTTTTTTTCTAAGTGTTGGCTGTTATTTATTTATGGCCAGCTAATCTCTACTAGGTAAATCAACCTTCAGCACATAATGCTTGCAACTGACATAAAGAAAGAGAACATCTCATTAATGACATTTTGTTTTCCTAAATAATCAAACTTTCTTCTGACAGAAGAATTGTGGACTCTCAGAAAATACTGGATTTGGATGATTTGACTTGAAATAGTTATTTTGCCAAGCCTTTTTACAGTATCTCTTTGGGAATTCTTTTCAGGGCTCCTGAAATCATCTATGCTGAAAGACTTATTACAACTTCTTAAGAAGGATCTACATTTTCACACTGTGGAGTGGTCAAGTGGTCAAGTGGTAAGGAAATGCTGAACATGTCTTCAGACAAGCTTATATTCACCAATAACAAAGAAGAATTAATTAGAAGCCCATCTGATCCAGATGTGCCAGAAATTTCACACTGAAGTGTAAGGGTGACAGGTGCTTGTCTCCCATTAGCTGTTAATGGGAATTAGCAGGATGAACCCTTCAGGGATCCAAAAAGCCTCAGTCTACAGCAGTTTGTAAAGCATCTGTGTCATTTTACCACAAGTGATTTAAAGGTTTCACCTTCACACTTGTGCAGCAGACCCAGGTCTGTGGAAGGAGGAGAGTATTGGACAGCAAATGCTCCTGAAGTCTGTAACTGCAGCAAATTAATGTTTGCAATGGTTTATAAGGATCAGGCTGACTGCACAACCTTTTATTAATGCCAAGAAAACGGATGCAACAAATCACCTACTTTTTATGAAAATACTGCAAACAAGGACAAAAAAAATAGACAAAGGACTGTTCATTACACATTATGTTGTATAATGAAAGAGACAGGGAAAAAACAAACCTCTACTGGAATTCAATGGAATGGTAAAACAAGTACAAGTGAATGATTTTGTTATGCTGATTAACTACTTATTTTATACTGTCAGATTAAAAATTAAATCTTTCCACACTGTCACTCCTCAAGGTGTTCTCTCTCCCTCACCTTAAATAACAAATTCTGAAATCAGTTTTTTTTATGCAACTGTGGCACACAGGAACTGTGTCTGCAGCAGCAGCCTGACACAGGACAGGGCTTTGTTACAGGAGTTCTGAAGTCCATTCAGTGTGCAGGCACAAGCTGGGCAGTGGAGGCAGAGAGGTTTATTAAGGCACAAAGGCTTTTGAAGCTGGAGCAGTGTAGAAATCAAAGCAGTCTCTGCAGAGCTTTTTACAAGTCCCTTTCAAGAACTTATTGTCTTATTTCACCATTTTAGTAATTAAGTATGGATTAGGTAGTTTGTAAGGCTGAAGAAGATATGCTCAGACCAAAAAAAAAGGATTTCATGTCTTCCTAAGGCACATCTTTCAGGAGAAGTTGTTTTGTGAGAGCAGCATGACCTCCAAAAATACTGACATCTGGTTAAAAACTCTTTCAGCTTCTTTTTTATGTAATGGTCCTTGAAGAATGGTGAGGTGCTACAACACAATAGCTTAATGTTACCTAAGAGCTCACCCACATAAAGAATCCACATTTCTCCAGCTCTAGCTGTGCAGTTAAAGCACTACAGGTCTCTTAATGGCAACAGACATTAAGGCATAAAAATGCTCTAACCAGTACAATCTTTTCATATGTAGAAAACAAAATAAGTAGCAGTATGAAGCACCTTGATTACCTCAATCTATATAACTCAGATGTAACTCAGTGCACTTTATATACTGCTCTTTCTCAGTTTAAAACAGCATTTTTCAACCTTTTCATGTAAAGACTTTTACTTTTCACCAGTGATTCTTATGTAATGAATTTAAGCCTGCTTTCTTTGACAGGTGAGTACAATCCATGGATTGATCACAGGCTGGAACTGTCAGCCTGAAGGAAGGAGGGACACCTACCCACACTGTGTTTTTTGTAACAGCCTGAGCCTCTCCACTGTGTTCACTGCACTCACAAAGAGCTGGGCTGCCTGGGGGAGAGCCTCTTTACATCAGCTCTGTCTGGGAAAAGTTCAGCCTTTGATGCTGGAGAGGGACTCTTCAGACTCTTCTCACTCTTCAGAAAGAATGACATGCAGGGACAGATGTCCCCACAAGCTTCAGGTGGTCAGCCAACATACGGGCACTTGGACAAGATTTTGTGAAACTCAGAGAGAGAGGGAGATGAATGCACAAAGGAAAGATGCAGCAGCACAGGTGATGGAAACTGGAAAAAAAAAGTCATGTCTTTTTAATCACTGACAGCACAGGAAAAGTATTTCTCCCATGGCTTGAAGAGGGAGGAAATGAATCCCCCTCTCCCTTGCGGAGTCAAGTAATGTGTTGCTACTAGCAAGAGAGTCTCTGTAAAAATCAATGCTAAATATAGCTTTTGTTTGCCTAGAAAATAGATCATAAAAGTTATGAAAAAGCTTATTGTTTAGGAACATGGGTTACGGACATGGGAAGTGCTGAGTTAATGGTTACACCTGGTGGTCTCAGGAGGCTTTTCCAACCTCAATGATTTTGTGACTCAGCTCCCTCTAGTACAGCCTTGAATATCTGCTCACCCTCTTGCAGTTTCTCTATTTTGGCAAGCTATAGTTCATTATAATAATTTGCTTTCTTTACAAAATTGTCATAGAAAGGTTCTTTTTCTCCTTTAACATTTAGATTCTATCCAATTATGCTACATCACTTTGTCCCTTTAACTAAACCAACACCAGAAGGCATTCATGTGGGACAATTCTAAGGAGCTGTTGTTACTGTTTTTGTGACAGTAGAGACCTTGCTATGTAGCAGACTTAAAAGAAATGTGATCTATTTAAGAAGAACCCAGTTATGATGAGACACACGCTGGATTTTTTTTTTTAACTTAAAGAATATACTGATGCAGAAGACTATTAAATTCTGAGCTTGATTCAAAGGAGATTTTGAAGGCTTATCAGCAGGGGGCATTAAAGCGACATTAAATTCCAAATGCCACACTACCAAATAACAATGCAGAGCCTGTAATGTTTTATAGTTTTAATATATTTGGGGGTTCCCCTGTACTTAACATCATCTCATTTTTTAAAGCAGAGCTGGAATTTCAGGTCATTTGCTGGTAACAGTAATTTGGTTAATAATCTACTGTGGGCTTCATCCTGACTTTTAAAAGAAGTCTTTGTTCCTCGTTTGAGGAACAGTACAGTTTGAAAGAGAAGAGAATGATTTCAAGACCAGTAAATTTGCAGCCAGCAGTTTCAAAGGGGATATCACGAGCAGGAAGAATAGGTGGGTTCATACCTCTCGGTGAGTATTTGTTCACAAGCATCAGCTGCTCCTTGACATCAGATTGTGCATCCAACTTTCCCATGTTTGCACTCTGACCTTGCTACTGACCTGGAGAAAGGAGGTGTTTCCAGAAGGCAAGTTTAAATAGCAACATTTTCCCTCTCCACTGTCTCTGAAATAAAACCAATCACACTGATAATGTAAATTATTACTTACAAAGAATGAATCCAGGAGCTCATGTCAATAGGATTTTATCTTGTCTTAGTTTTCCAACACTAACAAACAACAAAAAGAGTATTTTTTCTTCTTAAATTAAACCTTATTGAGGACTGTTCACAAAGGTTTTCTGTCAGAAAGCTGATCTAGCTGTGAGCTGGTGACTGAAGGGGTCAGAGCTAAAAAGAAAGAGCTATCCACTGCATTGGCTCTGCTCCTTGGTCTTTTACTTAGGGCTGATTCTCAGATCCTGGCACACTGTGATCTCACTCTCACTTTGTTCTCACTAATAGCATAAAAGTTACTGAACCTGGTCTGACCTTCCTGGATTAAAATCTGTGTAATCTACATCAATCCACAGTCTGTCTGTATGTGTAGTGTACAGAAACATAAATCTAAAATTCTGACAGGAATTAAAGTCGTAAATTTTCCTTCCCACAATAAAAATCTGGACATTTAGCTCAATCTTTTAAACTAAAGTTGAGATTTTCACATGAACAATCAATTGCAGGAATGGAATTCTTACTCGAAAATTAAGAAAAGTTTCAAATACAAAGTAACACTGGGACTTTAAGCACTATTTGCAAGACATACACTTAAAGGATGGAGATCAGAAGGCTGCTTGTCTGCTACAGTAGCAAACTACTCTGTACAATTAGACAGGTCTTGCTTTCAGGGCCAGACTCTCCAGCTTTACCTCCTGTATCTGGGACATCATGGTAAGTTCCACACTTATTTCTGTCCCTCAAATACTCAAATATTTAATGTCATAGCTTTTTCTCGGGTACATGCAGACTGCTACCTTTGTTATGGCAAAAATCAGTCTGAAAAAACCAACGGTGAAATGAAATGCATTCCTTAAACAGCTGTATAAATCCTGACATTCTGAACTTCCTGTGAAATCACTGTCTATCTTCTGTGTATGAAAATCAAGACTCCTCTCTTAACACAAGTTGAGAACTACAATTTTCCTTTAAGAGCCCAAAAACAAGGGGTCTGAGAGTCTTTCAGATAAATGTCAGAATGAGATTTATACAAGGGGGGAGGAGAATTAAACTCTCACCTGCCAAGAAGGAGAATATATCACATTCTATAAAATTTGTTTTTATTTAGCACCTGAAGAACATCATCACCATTAACAAGTGTTGTTAAAACCTCCAAGCCACAAGTATAGCATATTTATCTTCCCTTGAGCAGGTCCCATGAGGATTTTCAGCAGGTGGCATTAAAGCTGTATCCAGTTCCAAATGGCACACAGCCAGGAAACTGCTGCTTCCAGCACGTAACACCTTAAAATGATCTACAAATTGTGGTGGAGACTAAGTAATTTTCTTAACATAAAAGTTTGCATTAAAATGGCATCTGTTTAGGATGACTGTTTTTTTTAGTAATAGAGGCAGAGCAGAGATGTGTTTTGACTACTCTGGTATTAAATGAAAAGAAACAAGGAGCATTTTTTTTCTCTCCTGTCCTGTCCATCTGCTTGTCTCCTCCATCAAGACACCTGCAGAATCAGCTCTTTCAAATGCAGAAAACACCACTGAACTTCAGGCATTTACCAGCACCAGTACCTTTACAGCACCTTTAATGACAAGAACAGACACATTTCTCAATGCAGCACCACGCAGCTTTCCCCAAGTTTAAAGACTTGATGTTGAAGCTGAGAGAGAGAGAGAGAGAGAAAGAGAGAGAGAGAGAGAGGGAGGAAACTGAGAGATACTGAGGTGGATACCTGTGATCACTTGAAGACTGACTGAAAAAGTGTTTCACTCCCAGGACTGGTTATCATGCCTATCCAGTGTTTGCCTCAAACCAACAGTACAAAATGCTGGGATCCTCTCCAGGATTTGTTAAGAGAGCTCTTACTGACTCCAGGAAATCCAGCATCTACAACATCAGTAAAAATTCTGTACTTCAAGAATCATATGAACAGCCACTGCTAGAAACAGCTGCCTTGGAAGAGCTTGTTTGATTGGAAGACTTGGAACATTTTTCACTGCTTCTTCTCAACGCAGGAGGAGTGCTTTGCACCTCATGAAACTGCCCAGAAGAAGGCTAGAACATAGAATATAATCTGCCAGGATGTTCTCAAAAAACTGGTGCCCAAATTGTGCTGGAAAAGATTCAGGGTTTGCTCCTCTAAACCATGCCCTGTATCTACCTATTGGTCTGCTCCAGCCTCAGAAACACCCAAATTCATAAAACTTGCTCAAATACTTGCATGTAGCCAAGAAATAAAAAGTCCTGGAAACTCAGAGCACCTCCAAAGAGTTGAATGAGAACTCGGTGTAGAATTTGCCCTTCTAACTTTGAACAAGATGTGTTCTTCTGTGAAAGGCTGCTTTGAGTTTGATTCTTTTTGGCAGCAATTTTTAACCTGGCCTACACTGACATGAGTCATCCAGTCCACTAGAAATAATGCAAAATCTTGTCATAGTTCATTGGCTACCTAGTTTCAGCAATCAAAATCACAAAACTGCAGCTTATTTTGCTTTGAAGTACCACAATCATTCCACAAAAATACATATATTTGACTGGCACACACATGCATTTTATTTCCATGAGTCTGTGTCCTCCAAAAATGCCCAATACAGAGACTGCTCTGGAAAGCTGAAAAGCTGCCTTTGGCTAAAAGAGCTTCCAAGTTGCCTGCAACGCTGATAATGGTTGACTGTCTAATGGTTTTTCACTGTACAAATGGCTCATAAAAGCTGTTAAATCCATCATGAACTCTAAAGGCTTTTTAATCTAATGACTATTTTCACTTACACAGAGGTGTCAGGACAATCTATTCTTCAAGTATCGAGAGGCAACAGATCCTGACAGGACACAGGATTCTGACAAGACAGACTTATACATCTTTTCAGTGTCCTTTTCATGATTGCTCTCTGGTATCTTCAGGTGGTACCTAAGCAAAACCGTTCATGGGGAGATGCAGAGGTATATTTTGATTTCTAATGTGTCCTTGTAGGCAGAAAAGCAAGCATCTCTGGAAACTGAAGGGACTGACAGTGGGAGAATTGAACCAAAAAGAGAACTAGGATAAAGCAAAATACAAAAGGAACAAAGATCTGCACAAAGTGAAAAGCAAACCACACCAAAACACAACCCTTACTTTCTCTGTGCTTGTTCTCAGATAGCAGACTTATGGATGCTAATGATGGACTAGGTGACATTTTTAGCAATGTGTTTGAGATGGATTCAAGGTAAAAGAAGTTGAGGAGCTTTGCCCACTCTGACATATAAACAAACACCAAGGAGTGCAACAGCAGCACAGTAGTACATATCATATACTCTCATTCCAGTGAATGGTTGGTTATTCTTACACTGTGTGCCTTTTCCTTGTCCAGGAGGTGATTCCCAGATTACTCCTTGAAAGAAAGGAGCTACCGATTTTCCAGCTCCTTTACAATCCACAAGCCACCGCCTCATCCACACATCATTGTTCCAGGAAGACCAAAAAAGCTGTAAAAGCCCATCAGACAGATCTAAAAGCTGCTGGGATCATATCTGGCTAAAGGAAGGGGAAACTGTTTTCCTCTTCTCAGCATCTCTGCCTTGCAAGTTCAGGGAACATCTCTCCAGGGATGGAAGCCTTATAATAAATTCATAGAGTGTGCATGGTTAGGAAGAGCAGCTCCTCAGAGAGCTCCTCATTCTCTCACCTTCCTCACACTGGCACTTGCCACCTTCTCAGACATTTTTGGCAGTACTTGCATCTCTTTTGTTCTGGTCATCAGTCTGCCTGTTGGGAGAGAATCTCAACGAGTAACCAAACCTGTCAGGTTCTTAAAGATGTCACTCTGGGCAATGCAAAAGTGAGCAGAAAGGAAGCCTAATTCCAAAGCAAGTACACATAATCCACATTTTTTCTTTAGTGAACACTGACTTATTTGCAGGTAAACTGCAAGCTGGAGAGCTATGAGGTTTAGAAGAACAGCAGTAACTTCTCTTAGTTAGAAAATCCCAAGGTAAACACAAAGCCTCAGAGAATACAAACTCCTAGACACTGTATATTCTTGGGCCCCCTTCTTGTTTTCAAACACGTGGTCCTGTTTCCACTGACTTTGAAAGGTGTTAGCACAGTCAGCCTTTTCTCCAAAAGCTCCATTATTTATGGACATTCTCTGAGCCCATGCTTGGGGTTAGAAATGGGCAAGCCAATTTCTCAGCAGTGGGTGCAATTTCTCAGCTGTGGTCAGACCTTCTGTCACAGCAGTGTTTCTGCAGCAGGGTCTCTCCCTTTACCAGCCACGTGCCAAAACCAAACACATTTCATTGCTCTTTTGCTGTGACAGAAAAAGTTCTGCTATGGGGACTTGGACAGGCACTCACATCCTCTATGTCCTTGCAATCAGAGTGCTTTCTGGTGTGCACCTGGATCTTACTTGTGTTCCTTTTCTTCAAAGATGACACTCTGATAGTTCAATCAGTTACAACAAATTGCAATGTTTAATTCTTTGCCCTTCTGCCAAGTTCTTTTTTTGTTATTATTAACTACTTCTTGCAGCAGTCTCTCTAACATTTTACCTCTTCTTCCTGTAGTGGCACTCTGACACGTTTAAGCCTTTTTGTAACCCGCCTCTTTTCCCCATATGCATCAAAACCCTTTGTCTGATTTTTAAATGACTAATGCTTCACTGTTACCTGTTAAGGAAAGGAAGAAATGGAAAGACTGAGCAATTGTGTTTCAAAACCAGAAGCTTTATAGAAGACTGCAATTATTATTACTAAGATATATTTTTAAATGTTTTGCTGGTGCAATGGAGCTGTAAGTCGAAAAATGTTTAGTTCCAAGAGGAAAAGATTTTTCTTTAGCTATGAAAAATTCTGCTCATAGTTTAAGGCCATTAAAGAGAGAAAAGACTTATGAAAAAGGGAAAAGGCGAGTATTCAAACAGCAGCTACTGACAAGCACTTGGGTTTTCTCAGGTAAATTTGAGACAAGTCACACCTTCAAACTGAAGCAAAAGTCAAGATAAAAAAGATCATATGCAGATACTGAGATCCTGACCCTCACCAAAGGAGTAACTGTAGGCAAGTCACCTTGTGCCTCCATTTCATCATCTGTATAAATAAAATACAGTTCCCCTTATAACCCATGAGCTACAGCAGTTATCTCAACATCAAGGAGACATGGCAAACAAGGGAACAGTTAAATGGAGCCACCAGCTACAAACAACTGAATAAGGTGCCAGACTGTGACCGAATTGCTCCTGTTGGCATGCACCTCTGGAGATCACCTAAACTGACTTCTGGCTTGAAGCTTCATCAGCTGAAGCAAGCAGCCCAAGTCCATGTCTAGTTGGGTGTTGAACATCTTCCAAAGACAGAGGCTCCACAAGTTCTCTGCATCATCTGCCCTGGAGTTCCATCATCCTTAAAGGATGACAGCTTTTATTACGCTAAATGCCATTTCCTGTTGCGGTTTGTGCCCACTGCCTCTGATCCTTTCCCTGGGTATCACAGGGAGGAGTCTCATACTGGGGAACCCAGCACAGATGCATCTCAACAGCATGTATCTTACCAGCACTGAGCAGAGGAGAAGATGATCCCTGCTGAAAATGCAATCTCCCTTCTTGCTGACCCAGACTGCCCTTCCTGAAAATGCCTCTTTATCCAGGACGCTCCACTCATCTGAGCTATCTCTCCACACCACTGTGACACCAGTGAAAGCATAGCCCTGCAAATGCATTCAGACCTCTAATTCCTCTTATTTCTTTCCAACAGCATGTATCTCAGTGTACAGACATGTCACGGACTGTAACCATGCACTTGTTCCTGGCTTTGAGTATTGTCAAAGGCTGAGCATGCAGCCCTGGTCTTGAGTGAGTACAGAATCACAGAACAAGTTCAGCTGGAAGGGACCCACAAGGATCACTGAGTCCTGGTCTTGCACAGAACCATCCCCAAGAATCACACTATGTACCTGAGAGCACTGTCCAAATGCTTCTTGAGCTCTGTCAGGCTGGTGCTGTGACCACTTCCCTGAGGTGCCTGTTCAGTGCCCAAACACGCTTAGGGTGAAAAACTTTTTCCTATTATCCAACCTAAACCTCACCTGACACAACTTCTGGTCATTCCCTCAGGTTCTGTCACTGGACACTACAGGGCAGAAATCAGTGTCTGCCACTCCTCTTCCCCACATGAGGAAGCTGCAGACTGCAATGAGGTCTCCTCTTGCTGAACAGACAAAGTGGCCTCAGCCACTCCTCATATGATTTCACCTCCTGGTCCTTCACCATCCTCACTGCCCTTCTTTGGACACTCTCTAACAGTATAGTATCATTCTTAGTAGTGCCTCAGTCTGCCCCAGGACTTGAGGCAGGGCCATCCCAGTGGACAGCAGAGCAGGACAATCCCCTTCCTTGCCTGGCTGGTGATGCTGGGCCTGGTGCCCCCCACAACAGGGATGTCCCTCCTGGCTGCCACAGCACTGCTGACTCCTGTTCAACTTGCCATGGACCAGGACCTCCAGGTGCCTTTTCATTCCCCAGTCTGTCCATACACCCAGGGTTGCCCCATCCCTGGTGCAGAGTCCAGCACTGTCCCTTGCTGAACTCCACATGGTTGCTGATTGCCCAGTTCTCTAATTCACCGAGGGTGTCTCTGCATGGCCTCCCCGCTCTGGAGGGGGTCAACAGCTCCTCTCAGTTTTGTATCATCTGTGATCTTTATGAAGATGTTGAAGGAATGCCTGAACTAAGCAGCCATGAAAGCTGGTCTCAAGATGAAACACTGAATCCAATAAATAAGCTGCCAACTGCTGGACAAGGAACACCTGCCATTAAACTAGAAAAAGAAAACCTGTTAATGGTATGACTTGCCTGCTATGCCAGCTATGAATCTGAACTTACTTTGTGAACCCTTTGTGCTGGGAACAGGCTGCTGACAGGTGGCTCCATTAACACCAACAGGCAGGGATTCCTCCCAGTGCTTGAAAAATCTGTCCTTTTCTGCAGAGGTGAGAGGATGGTAATTGGGATCAGTGGTTCAGGAACTGGTTTGTACATGGAATGAAATGAATTTTACTTGCCCATTGAGACTCATAATCCTGAATCCTGAGTGTGTGTTTGTGTAACCTGGCTGTCTCATGACGGATGAATGGATTGAGTCACAAGCTGTTAAATGTGGTGTGCCAGAGAAGCATCTGGTTGTGCTGTTTTCCCAAAATTGGATTGAAAACTTCCCCTGGCACTTCTTTACTTACATGTTTATGCCTGGTGGGATTCCATTTCATTGTTCTTCTCTTGATTAGTGCCCCTTCTGTTCAAACCATGCTGGGTCCTCTGCTCAATCCTCATCCTTCACTGGTCCTTCCAACCTGTTCCTCCACTTCCTCATGTGATTGTTAGTCACTATTTCCACTCCCACCCCATCACTCTCAGTTTAAGCTCTCCTCTGCAGGTTGGCCAGGCTGCTGGCAAAACTGCCTTTGCTCCACTTGGTCAGGCTAGATCCTCAAGGAAGTTCCCATGGACACAGAAGCCAAACCCTACTGCTGACATCAGCTGGACAAATACAGGTATGGGTCATTCACTTAAGAGCTGGACTCAGTGATCCCTCTGGGTCCCTTTGAACTCAGGCTTTGCTGCTACATGTGATCTCAACTGTGGACCCATCAGATCCATCCAGTCCTTTTCAGACCCTCCTCCTCCTCCTCACCAGCAGTATCAAGGAAAGCACTCATGGGGCCTTCACTCTCCACAAGAACATCTCAGCACTACCACTCACTGTTTTCTCTTGCCACATGGTTCAGGTTCAGCTGGCTCAAGTACTTCACTGTGCAGAGCTCTCGTCCAGGGGGCTGCCTCAGCACTGAACCTTAAGCTGCAGATCTGCACATGGAGCAGAGGCCTTCTCCCCCAGGGCAAGGAGACACCAGCTTCTAACCTTCATCATCACTGGAGTTTCTATTTTCCAACCCTGATAACAGAGACTCTGTCTGTTCTCCTAGTTGAAGATTCAGGGTTTGACAAACCTGTGCCAGTGTCTCACTTGACCCTCCTTGTCCAGAACTCAAGATCTGCAAGCTCAGAGTCCCCTTGGATGAGGAGTAGCTGACAGAGCTGGCTAGAAGCTGCTGCTAGCAGCCATGGGCTCATCTAGCTGTCCTCACAGGCACCCTGATGTTCCTCCAAGGGCTTCCAGGACTCTGACAACCCATAAGAAGTTCTTAGAAGATAAAAAAGTCTCAGAGGAGAGTGGAGAGGAGCCAGTGCTGCGTCACTGGCTGTGTCTGGCAAATAGGGAAATACTGCAGACTTATTAAGTGCTAGGTGCACTAGTTTTTACTTTCATTTTTATGTCAACTACTAAAGCTATTGGTTGACATAAACAAAAATACAGACATCATAAGAAAGCTGTAAAACTCCCTGACACCGGAATTATGAGTGCCAGCAATTTACTATGGCTTTTTAATAAAAAAACCCTGGGAAAAAAATCTGTAAGAAACTAGTAAACAGACTGACACTCCCTCTGACCAGAGGATGCAGCAACACCATGTCAGAGACGGTCATGATACAACAGTCTTGTTTCATACCCTTCTCTAGCTACCTCCTGGTTATGACATATGTTCAGAGCCCAGCTGCCAAGATAAGGCTCCTGACTGCTTTATGTTCTGGTGGTGAAGGATGCCATCCTCCTGGGTGCAAGGGTTGCTTGGGCTGGGGACAATGCAGCTCTTTTGTCTCTGTTCAGTCAGCTCAGTATTCTCTTAATAGTTATGAAGCACTTTGATGTCTTTAGATAGAAAGATATCCAGTGGCACTGGTAGCGAACAAATCACATCATAATTGTCATTAAGAGAGGTACAGAGAAGGTGATGAAAAAACACTCAGCACAGGCACAGGAGCAGTCTTGCTGTATTTTTTATTTTCACTTAAGGACAGCAGACAAGTGGAAAATACCCCAGGGAAAGCAGAGCAGGACCCCTGTGCTGCAGGTCTGGCAGGTACCACAAACCCTCAGTGAGACACATACAGAGCCACAGGGGCTCCCTGTTGTCCTGCCTTTCCCTTACAGTGCCCAAGTGCAGAAAAAATCACTGGGAGGTATCTTTCAACTCTAAAGTTTCCAGGCTGTTCTTCTGAAATGCTGTGTACCAGCTCTGATGGCTGGTATCTCCAAGCAGCTGACGTGGCTTAAATCACAATGCAAAGAACCTGCAGCTCTCCCTGCCGAGTGTGCTCCTCCTGTGAGTACCAAGCAATGAAACCTCCAGGCTGGTAGATGAGGCCTCTCCTAAAAGCAAAAGTCATGCTGTACAAACCAGAACTGCAGCTTCCTCACTTTCCTGTTAGTCTGCAACATCTTGCAGAAGCCTTAAAGGTGGCAATGCCTTGCAGGCACAGATGTGGTAAATTTATGGGGTTTGTATCAACACACAACAATGAATCTTAAAAATCTAGCATAGACAGTTCTTTCCTAAGTGAACTAATTGGGCATGGATCTACTAACATGGGATCTACTACTGGAGTTTCAGTTAATATACCAAATCAAAATTTATACTAAAAAAATTAAATTCCAGACTTTTCTGATGGAAATTCCTGATGTGTTTGCATTTAGCTATTTTGTGTTCCAATACATTTGTGATGAACTGCTGTGAAAGCCACTGGGTCCACCAGTATCAAGGTAGTGTAGAATTCATATGTAGAAGAGAGAACCCCAAATCTAGCCTTACTCTAACAACACTGACCTTATCATGTCCTTAGATGCTTTTTCTGTTGCCTTGTTCTTCCTGGTTGAAAGCTTTCCATCTGAGCTGACAACCTTGGAGCTTGCTGGAGCTCTGAATCTTTGTCATTCACTGAATAGCATTTATTAAAATTCATAATTCTTGTGTGTGTTTCCAGATCCATTCTATTTAATAGAGTACTGCAGGTTTACAGTCATTAGACATTGATAAATACAGCACTTACTGCCAACAGAAACTATCTGTTGATACCAAGATTGCAGGACTCTTAGACCAATCATAAAAATCAAATAGAGACAATGTTTTAAATTAAACAGAAAACAATCAAAGACATTTTATTTCACAGTCTTATTAATATGTATAATGCATTATGAAATCCATTTTATTTGCCTCCAACATTTTCCCAGCTGAACAGGAAGCTTTTAAAAAACCAATTACCACTTTGAGTCTCTTCTGCTGCATGCAAGTCAAGTTGTGCCTGAGCCAATCCTTTCATACAATTCTTTATCACTGGCAGGCAGTCATATTAAAAAATTAATAATGACTGCTTCATTTTTCAGAACTTGTAATCATCTTGCTATGCAACTTTGAATGCAAGGTAAGGAAGAAGAGAAAACCTGGGGTTTGAAAATTTTCGTAAAATCCTACCAGGTTCTGGTGCTCACTTTTCCCCCTTTCACTTAATGATACCATTCCCTTTTCAATGTTAGCCCTGTCAAAACAAAGAGAAATATTCAAAGCTATTTGCTATGGCTATTTGTCATGACAAGGTTTGGATATAATTCAAGAATGGTCATGTCTAACCTAGATTTAACATTACTGATGTTCCTCTAGATGCTCATTTAACAAGTCTCCACATACACTAAGGGCAGTTTAATCTCCTTCTTACTAAATAAACCAAGTCTTACTAAACCGAGGCCTGGCAGCAGGAGACACGAAGGTGCACACGTGGCTTCTGTAGGCAGCTGAACAGTGGACAGAATGGAGAAGAGTGCAGTGGAAATCACTCACTTCAGAATGCAGACAGTAGGAAAAGGCAGCACAGCAATACAGCTCACTCGGTGCACAAGACAGAGAGAGGTGTCAAGGCTTGAAGAGGAATCTTTCTCCAGCACGTTGGTTTCTAAAATATTTCGTGTGGACAAGGAAATCTACATGCTTACTACTGGTAATCAACACACATTTTCATATTGGGCATGCCAATACCTCGGTGAAGTTCCTGCAAGAAAAAGGCAAAACTGGGCAGACAAAACAGAATTCCAACTGCTCACAGCTCTAAAACTCAAAAGGGAACATTTTTACACTATTCATTCCTTTATTGCTTTCTGCTACACATTCTCTTTTTTGTTGCATCCTCCCTTCTCTTATTTCTGTCACCAGGCCTGTATTCCTTTTCTTTCACACCGGCTTGCATCCCTTCATTAGAAAGAATATTAAGACAAATGTTTTCCTATGAGGATACTAAAAAACTAAGCAGGTTGCCTGTAAGACAATCAGAAAACTCATCTGGACAAGGCCCAAAGGAAATTCACCCAGCTGCTGCTTCTCTGAGCTGCATTGTGCCTAGAGACCTGCAGAGAACCTTTCCCACCTAAATCATTCCGTGAGTCTATGACCTTTCTTTTTAACTCAAAGGAGTAAACTTGGGTTTATCATTCACTTGGTTGACCCTGGCTGCCTTTCTTGTCCAAACACATCTAGTTTGATTTTTTTCCAAGTCCCAAACAGCTTCAGTCCTTTCTACAGAAAGATGATTTCAGTAAGAATGAAAAAACCTGAAACTTAACATGTTAAACCAATGCTGGTATTTATTCACATGATACTAGCACTGTATAAACCATCTCTATTCCCATAATTTGATCAGTTTGAGAGTTTCAGTATGTTCCCCATCAGAACTGATTTTTGCGTTGGCTGGTTTAAATAAGATCATAAAGATCCCTGATGACTACTGACCTAACTAGCTGCAAGTCAAATATTAGCAGAACTATAAAACCAATAAAAGTACAATCTGCTATCCAATCTATTTGAAAACTTAATTCACTCCATTATAACTAGAATCATATATTGGTCAGGCTCTGATAAGAAAGTAGACTACATTTATGCAGCACATTTACAGATTTGCAATAATCTTATAAAAAGTGCAGCATTAATTTGAGACTACAGGAAATCAAATGGAAATTCAATCAATACTTCCACTGTGAAAAAGTACCACAAACTATTTTGAAGCCTCTCCAACCTCATTCTCTACGTGATGTATGCAAAGCTCACAAAGAGTTTTGAGAAACCAAGTTATTTTATGTATGGTGTAAACTAAATAAAGATAGTATGAATTCAATAATGTTGTACATATACACATAATAATTACACACTAAATTTCTGTGTTCTAGTAAAGTATGTAACAAGTATTGATACAGGATTAGTACTATTATTGGAGCTCCTGCCAGGTATGCAAAGTCTGAACTCCAGAAGTCATGATGAACAACAGATTATTGATTTTGGGGACAGATATGCAGGATTTAATAGGTGGGAGATGGAAACACAGGGATAATTTGGCCATTATAAGACCAAGTGTAGCTATCCTTCAAGTTAAAGAATGCACTTCTACTGAAGTTGTGAGAAAACTGACAGCAACTCCAGCAATAACTGCATCATTATTTCCGAGTTGATTTAATCCTACTGCAGCATATTTTTCATAGGCATCATCAATAATTACTCTAGAATCCTAACAAGTGAATAAACCCCTAGAATTGTGAAAAGTTAACAAATTATTCAAATGCATTTTAAACCAATCCTGCTACATGGGTTCTTCCATTCATCTGCTCCTGTGTTTAGGTGTCCACGTTTTTTAGAGAAATTTTTTCCTGTTTAGAAATGCAAATGAGCCGGTACTTAAGGAAGACAATGGCTGAGCCCGGCCGGTATGTGGGTGCGGCACCTCCCTGTCTGGGGGTTCCTCAGGAGGGGACAGAGACACTGCGGGGGGCGGAGCTGGTGGGGGCTGGGACACAGCCCGGTCCGCTCGCCGGCTCGGCCTTCCGGAGCCCCGGCCTCGCCCTGCTGCTGCTGAGGCTGCTCTCGGTTTTCCGAGGAGGACGCGCGTGTAGCTGTGACCAGGGGAGAGGAGCTCGCTCATCGCCGCGGTCCAGCCCAGCCTGTTTTCTCCTGCTGCGGCCGCAGAGGTTCGTGTCCCGTTGGTGTCTCGCTGAGAGGGGAACTCTTTCCACCGGGGATCCCGAGATCCTGGGCCCGCCTTTCTCCCGGTTCCGGCCGAACCGCGTGGCCGCCGCTGCCTCAGCCGCCGCTGCGCCGGCCCCGTCGTTTCTTCAGTGCCGCTCCGAGTTCCAGCCGTGCCAGCTCGCAACCCCACCCCGCCTGCCGAGGCGTCCTGGGAACTTTGTTCGTCTGGGGATTCCGAGATTCGAACTCTTTTCTCCCGGTCCCGGCCGGACCACGTGGCCACCGCCGCCCCGGGCTGATGGTGGTTTCTCTGTCCTGGTTTGTTGTCGCTGTTACAGTCTTTTTGCTTGTTTACCTCATACAAATACTTAGTAAAGATCTGTTATTCCTATTCCCTGTCTTTTGCCTGAGAGCCCCTTGATTTCAAAATATTATTAATTCGGAGGGAAGGGGGGTTCACATTTCTCATTTCAAGGGAGGCTCCCGCCTTTCTTGGTAAATACCTGTCCAAACCGGGACATTAGGTCATAAGGGAACTGATAAGAGAAAGAAGTGCATAGCAGTTTTTGGAGTACACAAATAAGCAGAATTTCTGCTGGTAGAGATAACAGCCAGCCATGGGGCTCTCAGGTTGTGCAGTGTGACGTAGATCTTAATCCCAGTGGGTGCTGTAAACACGTCACTCAGAAGTAAGTTTTACACACCACTATAAACAATCATTTAGTTTCTTGAACTGTGAAACAGCTCTTTAAAAATCGACTATGTTACCAGTAAAATATTGATCAACCATGCACCTAACAACCATTTCTAAAAATCTATCTGCAATAGGAATCTTGACCATTACATCACAGTTTCAAGACAAAGATGCATCTTACCTACTGATTCTTTAACTTAAAACTGGAGTGTTCCAGGAAGACCCAACACAATTTATCATTGTGGATTTATACAGATAATTCTAATTCTGACCCTAGCCTGAACTTCTGAATCAGAGATATTATTTTAAGCATGGCATCAAGCTGAAAGACAATCCATGAAGACTCATGAACTCTAAAACAAAGGGTCAATCTGTAACCATTATTGTAAGCACTCACCATCAAGAGTAATGATTTCATGTGTGTTAAGACCTGAGTGCCCATTTAGCATCATGTGCACAAGATGCAACAAACTCTGAGAGCATCAATTCCTACTGTCTCACTTATTTTCTGCAAACACATCTGTATTGATCCATCTTCATTCAGTCTCTTCAACAACTCTACTGAGTGCTTGTCACAGTTGTGACAAAGTGACATGTGCAAACCTACTTGTGTAAAAAGCACA
The DNA here is from genome assembly GCA_013398075.1 of Notiomystis cincta. NCBI lineage: Eukaryota > Metazoa > Chordata > Aves > Passeriformes > Notiomystidae > Notiomystis > Notiomystis cincta. Next base: position 54,425 of record VZRX01022606.1, on the reverse strand, counting down.
TGATCTGACTTTAGGAATGGGATCTGCAAACTACTTGTGCTGTATATAAGACCTCACAGAAATTTCTGGTGAAATACACCAGTGAAGGAAACATCAGAGAAGAATTGCTTATTGCAAAAATGCTGGGATGTGGGAATGAATGGAGAAGCAGCACCAGATGTCCCTTGAGAATGCCCCAGGAGTTACAAACTAGATCATGAAACCTGAGATGCACTGGCCAAGTGAGTCAGAAATACAGAAACATAAAATACCCTTTCTCCAAAAAGATTTTTATTTTGGTTGCTACATTCTGCTGCATTCATAATGGATTTATTTATTTCATGTTACTCAGGTACTGTCAACTGGATTATCTATTTGTGCTTTAGAGGGAGAAGATCTCACAATTTAAAAGCTATTTGCTACCCACACAAAGGCACCAAAATGTTGCCAGAAGCTTGGAGAAGTTCTGAGTTGATGCAGTACCTTAAGTTTGTACAGGATGCACAAGACTTGGCAGACTGATTCCTAAAGCTGGTATTAAAACTCAGTTGGAATTTCTAGAGAGCAGAAAATGCCAATATTCTTTCAAAGCTAAATCGCTGTAAATAATCTTTTTGCTATAAGGCTGATGTTGATGACTTCACCCTTGAAACACTGCTAAAACAAACCCTCCTTTTCAATGTCTGGAGTGGCTGGTCTGGAACCAGTAATCAAGTCCTGGTGAAACTGGGCATGATGCTTAAAAAGACCCATTCCACTTTTAAAAACTCTCCTGATGTCAAAGCCACTGTCAAAACGTTGGGATGAGTTTGGTATTTAAAAATATGCTTTAAGCATCTTCCTTTGCTCCTACATTTTTCATGTCTTTCCTACTGACCAGTTCTGGAAAGGCTTGACTATTGTACTTGAGGTTACTTAAACTGCATTTTTGAGTCCCTATTGATTCTTTTCCACTATTTGCAGAATCTCATGTAACTTATGAAAATTATCATGATAAATATATACAGCGATATTCCTATAGACCAAAACGAAAAAAAGTTTATTCAGAGATGCAGACCAGAGGAAATGGTGCAACTGTATCACAGAGCAGTCAATAATTTGATAATATAATGCACCTTCCTTGATCTCCAAATTTTCATGTATCTGAGCAAATAAATAGCTCAATGCACTTTTCCTTCAGAAACAGAGCAAATCCAATCTCCCTAATTGCTGAGTAATTAAAAAGAACCTGCACAATTCCTTCTCTTAGACCAACATATTATAAATTACAGTAGTTCTCAGAAGTGTGGCTAGCTTCAAAGCACAGTGTAAACAGGTAAAGCAATATGTTCACAGCATTCTTCCTTACTACCAAATCCTTTTTTTTTTGTTACTCATAAAGACAAAGAACTTTTGGTACCTTTAATCCCTTCCTTGGAAAGTCTACTAGAGTCATTGGTCAAAACCCTAAGATGTTATTCAGGTTGTCAAATTAATTATTTGCAACGGTAAGTTTTCAGGATAAAGGGAAGGATAAAAAAAAGGCTTCACATGTCTGCAAGCCGGAGTAAAATCCTTCTTTCACTTATGTTTTGAAGAAAAATTCACTAAAGCACCTAATCTCTCATGGCAGCTCCTTAATGTTAATTTTGAGGTCCTCAAGAAGCTAAGGAGAATCAAATAATAATCAGATTTATTTCACAGTGCCTACTTTGGCCAAGAGTTTTCTGTGCTCTCTGCCTAATTGTGAAGCACTTAGAAGGATTTTTTTATAGTCAGGTAATGTGAAAGCTGCTTAGTAATTCAACAAAACGAATCCAGTGTTCAAGAGACACCTATTCACTGAGATTAAGCCAATTTTACAATATGGAGTTATCCAGTCACCTGGAACAAAGGAGGTTTTTGGAGGACAAAGAAAGAAAACGCTGAGGAATGACTCGCAAACATGGAATATAAAGAGATTTTTAGCAAGAGCAACAAGGAGAAACAGATACATATGCTGAGTGAATGAAATCAGGGACAATGAATCCCAAGAAACAGAAGTGACTGAAGCACAGGGACTATGCAGAAACATCACCCTGCTCCACGAGGAGCTCCCTCTGAATTTGCACGGCATCTGTCAGCAGCAATTCTCTCAGCTGGCCTAAGTGGGGCTCTAATGACAGGCAGTTTACACAACACCAGCACATGACACCTCCCTCGGGGCACTTTGTCCTCACAGCATCCCAGTGGGGCAGCACAGCACATGGCATGGATGGAGAAGGATGGAGAAGGAAGGAACAGAGTCACTGAGCTCTGCAGCTGTTTGGAAGTTAGCTCATCCTGGGATGTTTTTCCAGTTAAATCCTGACAGGATTTATTTTGCACTCTCTAGGAGAACTGGATATTATCTTGACAAAAACAAAGTATTTTGAATATCCAAATTTTCAGTCTTATGTCTCTATGTCCTTTATGCAATTTTAATGATACCATTAAAGCTCTAATGCAGCCAGCAAGCTTTTATGATGAGAGAAGTGATATTTTTAAAAAATAAACTAATAAAAAGTCACTTCCAATATATGCCTCTTACAAATGTAACTTTGAGGACTACAGCACATGTAAGATGTCAAATACTGCTCAAAATTAGAGGGTACCAGTGAGTACACCCAAATGTACAAAACCTTTTGAATTTTCAGAACACCTAACCAAAAAATTATAATAAAAGAAGTGCCACATACGTCATGAATGTTCTAAATTCAATGATTTTTCACAGCTCCCTAAGCAGCCCTGCTGTGATGCTGATGACAAATAGAAGTTCAAGAGGCACTTGTCTCAGTTACACAAATGATTTCAGTATTGCAGGAATTCTCCTGCTACTCGGTAATTCAGCTGTTGGCTTGACTACACGAAATACTGACAGGAAAATGTATGTGGGCAAGGAAAAAGAATGCTTTCCTTCAGTGCTTCTGTAAGTTGAAACCTTTTTAAATTACATTTGAACTGATATTTGAAGATGATTCAATCTTACAAATCTTCAAACATAAAGTATCAAAATGTAAAGGAAAGGGTACCCATTGTAGAAACAGAAATCCTGTTAGGGCTACAGCATACCTGCAGTTCAAACCTAAGTTTGTACCAGAATAGATGTAGGATTAGAGCTTTTTATTTTTCAGACTTTTAATTTTATTCATTTAGGGGAAGGGGAGAAGCGCTTTTCCTTATAAAATCCTCAGTCCTTTGCAATGTCCTATATATCGGGCTGTCAAGAAGAAACAGTTTCCACTCTGCCTGCAAAAGCTTTCCCAAGGGCAAAATAAGATTTAGTGTGAAAAAGCAGGATCTTCAGATTACAGAATTTAAAGATGTCCAATGTTTTAAGTTTTAATGGTGTTACATATTTGAGTCTGTCCCTACTACCTTGTCAAAGTCAGGATTACAATAATCCACAATGAAGCACAATGAAGCATACACATCAGTCATATATCAAAGCCTTTTGGTATTCAGGAACTCTCTGATCAATTTAAGACAATTTAATTAAAGCTTGTTCCAGAAAATTTTAGTGTTTTCATGTGCAGAGACACAACTCACATGTGCCCAACTCCTTCAGGAGTAACTGCACTTGAAAATAAATCCTTCGATAACTCCCTGAAACAACTCAAGCCCTTAGGCCAGGACTTGCAGTGTGAGGAGGAGAAAAAATGAAGTAGCAAATGTTTCATCAGCAGAAATTCCAGACCAAATTTCTCCTTTTGCTGCCTAGAGAGCCATTACAGCCCTAACTGTTGTTGACTCAGGAAAGGATTTTCTTTGCAGGAAGAAAAGGATACTGCTTCTTCAAAAACCAGCATTCAAAGAGATACAATGGCTCTGAAGTTGCTCTCATGCCTTGCCCCTGAAGTCATGTGTAGTTGTGGGGATGCTGTTTACCCACAGTATGAAACTTTCCTTCCAACATCTATTTGCTAAATGCAATTATCACATCGCCTTGCACTTCCTGTCACTAAGGATAAGCGTCAAAAAGGCTGTGGAAGAAAGGACAACACTTTGTTCAAAACAAATTCAAAACCATACTGGACTCTCTCCTACACCCCCCCTAGCCTGAGTGTTCTCCTAGAAAGCTGACCACCAAAACGAGATGAACAAAGACAGGGCAAGAGTACAGAGCATGGCAAACAGTGCTGGGTGAAGACCTCAGGGCAGCTCACCAGTCTCATGGGAAGAGAACTGGGATTTGTCAGGCATTGTCTCCCATTTCTATCCCAGGCACTGCCCAGACCTCAGGGAACTTAGTTCTGACAATTTTTTCCTCACCTGCAGAAAACTGGCTGTACTTTTATATACAAAATATGTGTCTGCCAGTTACGGTTTTACCTTTCCCCACCTTCAACCAGCACACATGTAGATGCTTCATGGAAGGATGTAATACAGCACTCCTTGGATCAAACCTTGCAAAGTGGGATAGCAAAATAATGGCACAGCAGTTTTTAGTGGTTTTGACACTGCTCTGTCCCAGCAGGTGAAGGAGGGAGGACATGCTCCACCAAGAGCTTTGGCAAACAAAAGGCCACCCTAAGTGAAAGAGGTGTGAGAATTTTCCTCTGTCATCCCAGATGCTGCTTCTCCTACTTTCTCTCATGCTTGCCCATCACCCATGAGACCACTTTAGTGACCAGTCATGGCCATCCACAAATCCTTGCACAGGCTGCTGTGCACTATTGGCATTTATTGAGACAGATCCAGGGCATATCAAAAGCAGCTCTACAGACTTTGCTGCACGCTCTGGGTCCATCACTGCCTCCAGAGAGATCTGGAAGCTATATATTAGGGCATCTTTGCATTACTATTTAACATCTGCCTAATGCAAACAAGTTTGAGAGAAGCCTCCTCTGCAAAGAAAGGCGGGGAAAAGGAGAATCTTAAATCTCCTGCACATCCTAGCTAATTGTTTCTATGTTTAACAAAATGCACTACACCAAATCTTCACAGACATTTGGTGACAAATGCTAGACTATAATGACACCTCTTATAATATAATAAAGAGTCATCCAGAAGGCTGCCTGCATTATTTGGGAGAGGGACTCAGATTTGATAAGTGGACCAAAATTAGTTTAATGATTCCCTATTTAGCCTTTAAATCCAGTCATAACGTGACATTGTGTTTCCAATTAGGCAATGAAAATGTTGATTCAACGTTTCTGTCATTTCAGATTAGACATCACATTTTATCTCTTTATTATTATAACGTTCATATTTTGAACATAAAAAGGAATTTGTAGAGTCAGGCACAGGGTTTAAGTTTTTATAATGAGCCATTCATCTTCAGGTCAGGTTCCATAATAACTAACTGCTACAAGTTAGTTCAGTGGGAGGAAAATGAAATGGGAAAAAATGGAAATTAGAGCAACAGCTGAAACTATGTTGTATTTGTACAGCCTGAAGCATAATGGTATTTAAAGTGTCCAAACTCCTTGTGATGCCTCATTTCTACCTCTGCCACAATTTCATGAAGGCACTCTGCAGAGTAGGCAGTTAGCACGTACCTACTTGGCAGGGCATCTGACATGACAATCAAGGCTCAGCATTATTTTCTTAAGAGCAAATATCTCAAAACTTTTAATCACAAGACAAGAATCCAGTGGGGTAGGCAGCACACTAAGGATCAAGCCTGTGATAATTTTTACTATCTTTTTTCCATCATGATCAGCTGGCATGGCTGCTGCTGGATTGTTTTCCCACAGAAAAAACACTGTCAGGAAAGCAGGCAACATTATTTTTAGCTGTCCTGCTTTTCACAGCAGCAGCAAGGTGTCACACTGCTACTCAATTCTCATGGTTGCTTCAAAGCAACAAAAATAGGGTCTGTCCTAACCCAGGTAATCCAGCACAGGGCTTGGTGTCTGGGGCACCTCCTCTGAAAAAAAGAGCACTTACTTTAATCTCAAAAGCACAGCAGTGGGAAAAGAACAACACCTCCAGTGTGCCTTAAGATTTACAGGGACTTTTCAGACAGAATGGCTACTATCAATCATCTCTGGACTTCTAGCAGGAAATTAGATTTCCTGTTGTTTCATGCTACAATGCTTGACACAAGTCTATGAATTTGCAGTCCCAGTAGTGCCACATTAAAAATCTATTCTGTGGACAAAGAGGAGAAGAACGTTTTTATCAAACATAGCAGAGGGAACATCTTTTCAGACACTACCTCTTTGGTTTTGACTGATTTTTAATTTAAAGTTGTGTTTTAATCAGCAAATCACGTATGTGAAAGGACAAAGAATGTACATTTATGGAGCAAAAAATCCTCTGTCAGTCTTGTCTACAGGAGGAACAGTTTATGTCACTGTCATAGGCTGCCAACCCGGCCCATCATTCATTTCTTCAGAGGACTAAAAGTCTTCAGAGCTGCTTGCTTAAGCAACAAATTTGAGACATCTCATGCCTGGTTGTTTTTACTGGTGCTTTTCTGAGGTAATTTCTGCTTTTCCCCCATTTTTACCCTTTTCTTCCCTAGCTGTTAGGATAAAGCAGTGACCCATTGTCTCCACCAGAACAATAATTATTACTTTGAAAGTTCCTAGCACTTCTCTTTTGGAAGAGCTCAAGTTACCTCAGGGCCAAAGAGTGAGCATTCCATCCAAGCTGCATCAGACAGGGGGCTCTGAAGGTGGTTATTCACAGCCAGTTATCTCATATTTATTATCTAAATTTGATGGAAGCTTTCATCCTCCCTGGAAGCATAGAGTTCCTTCCCTTGCCAGGAAAACCCATCCCAGCCTTATAAGCACCAGCTGAACAATCATGGATTTGAATAATGAATGTTGGCCAGTCTATCAGTGTTAGGCTAAGTAAAAGAAGAAGCACAAACTGCCACTTGTATGGACTAAAATAATAAAATAATAATTAAATAATAATTAAACAATAATTAAAAACCCCACAACACCAACTGCTCTGAACAAAGACATGGAGCATTAACTGTAGATTCACTGCTAGACAATTCTCAGCCCTTGTGCTATCCAAGCTTCTTCATCACACTTAAAGGTCAGGCACGCCTCATCTACATTTCATGTTCCACCTGAACAGAAATTAGAGCTGAGTGCTGTTTCCCAAGGCCATGAACCATCAGACTGTGAGATGAGAAATTTCCTTCAATAAGGTTTAGTCCCGGTGCAGCACTGAGATGGAGAGAGGCTGAGAAAAGATGGGAAGATGAGCAATCACCTGCTGCTGACCTACACCTGCAGCTGCTGCCCATTCTCTGCCAAACACCACAGGACTAGCCAAAAAACCAGACAGAGAAGTCTTGGATATAGTGTCTCTACCTGTTCTTTCATGCTTGTACCTAAGATCTGGATAACTCATGCAGGACTTTTTTTCAGGGTGATCTGATGGCACTAAGTATGGAGATGATATTTCTGTCATCAAGTAAGAAAGCATCCTTTCCTACAAATAAAATGGCTAACAAAATACCTGCAGGAAAAAGCTGCCTTCTACATAGGCTTGGTAGCTGAATGCTGCACTCACCTCAACAAAGATGAAGCAGGGGATGATGGAATAACTTCTCTGGGTATTGCTTCCTAAAGCCATTTCTCATCACACTTCTTGGGGCAGCACTGTTCAAAACTTTGTATCCTGAAGAAGAAAAGACAGGGGTATTTCAGTTTATTTCACTTTTTTGCAAACTCTAAAATGAGGTTCATAACACAGAGTACTGACCTAACAGACCAAAGACACAGAATGAACATCAAGGTCTAACTGTGTACAAAATACCCTGAGAAGGTTCTCCCTTTGCAACACAAGAGACAGACAGAGGTTACAAGATACATCATATACAGATCAAAGGCTGATAAGGAATACAAAAGTTTTCCTTGAATACAATCCACTCCCAAGCAGAAGATTCTTTCTCAGAATTGTAAAATAACATTTTCAGCCCACTGACCTGTCCACACTGTGTTTTAAACCAGGAGATTTTGGTAATTGACTTGTAAACTTGCACTTTAAGAAACATACTTACAGTACACATGAACATAGTGTTTATCTGTATAAATCTGCTCAGGATGACAGCATGTGTTATGCACAAAAACTCACAACCCATAACAAGCAATGAAAGACTGTGCTCTTTCCTGCAGAGCCTTTCTGTCCTGATACGAATTCATACACTAACACACCAAACTCTACCCACTTAGCATTACTTTGGGCTACTGGCTATTCTAATTAACATAACTTTGTAACACTGTGCTAAGACACCCTTTTCGCATGAAAAGTAGAAAAAGCAGAGAAAAGAAGACTCACACAAATAAATTTCACTGACAGTGTCTTTTTCTGCACGCATGAGGCAACACATCAAGAAGCTAAGTCTGGTTTAAATGTCTTCACAGGGAGATATAGAGTAGGAGGGAAGGTGGAGTTGGAAAAGAAGTGTGCAGCGCAGAGCTGCCAGGTGCAGGATTGCAGAGAGCATGAGACACAGGAGAGAATCAAAATCCTCTGCTATCATTTTTCACCTGAGCACATCAGCACTGGGGGAGTCCAGCCTCACTTCCAACACTCACAGAGAAACTCTGCCCTGATGACAAGCATCTCTGTGTGTCAGGGCCAGGGAGGAGGAAGGAGGCAGAAGCTGAAGTATTTTGCAGAGGATGCTTTGCAACAGCATCTTCCTGCAACTCTTTGACCTCACTGACATCTGGGTGGGAATTCAGGCCTTGGCATATGGAGCCTGTGAGGTTCACAAAGGGGTCAGTGCTTTCTCACCAGCTCTCAGCAGGGTTACTGGAGAAATACCATGATCAGCACAAGTGAGTTCATCTGAGGTTACCATGGAGGAGCTGGATCAGCTGCCAGTGCTTGCCAGCTGCACCATGATGCAGGCTCTTGTCTTACCATCTATGAACTACTTAACGTACTCCTTATCTCAGCTCTTCACAGTTTGACCCAGAGTTGTAAAATACACAACGTGTATGATGGATTTAGGCTCAGCAGAGCTACTGTGGCCACATACAGAGGCCACATTCTGTGTCAAGAATAGCTTCTGAACTGCTCATCATTGAGAAATGCAGTTTCAGGTCAAACAAAATAGTCAGGAATGTCATCTGTGACATGCCTCAGACACTCCCATCCTACACTCTTAACTCATTCTAAAATACAAATATTCTCAAAACACCTTGTTTTCCATAAAGACTTTACTTATAAAATGGGTTTTATCTCAGAGGTTAGTGTCATTGCTTTAAAAAAAGACAAGGTAGTCCAACCCCATTTGCAAAGTGGAAAAAAATTCAGTAATTCATTTTTTAACAGCACTTTTAATACCCCCAGCTCTTGTGCCATGTGGCTCTCCCTGTAACTTGGCAAACACATGCAACCTGGTGGAAGAGCAGGTTAAAGAGTCAGAGCAGCTTACAGAGTATTATTCAATGAAACTTTTCTGTACCCTGGAGATACACTGTCAGCAAATCCAGTTTTTAAAATGGCTTAATGCAAGGATGTTAATACCTCAGCTCCTTCATGAATCCTTTGCCAGACTAAGGTTAGAAATAACCAAGGTTTTCCATACCACCATACTCTAAGCCATGCCTTTGGTTCCAACTGATGTGTGTTCCTAACCAAAGCAGAGGGTTGCAAGGCAATCCAATAATTTAAAACCCCTTCACAACAGATGATTGAAAGCAACTGAACAAACAGGTGAAGAAACTGAGGGTTCATAGTCACATAAAATTGTATGCTATAACACCAGGGGACTCCTGATGTTCCAGGCACGTATCACTATGCCTGTTCTTTTAAGCCTATTGTGCCAAACTGCTTTAAAAAACTGCACTGCCTATGGGAAAGCATTTTACATGCCAGCTTCCCTCCTGTGTGATGACACATTTGTGTCAGGCTTAAGCAGTAAGAGACCAAATGGTTGCCTGATCAGCTAATTCCCAGATTGTGGGAAAACTCTCAGCTAGCCAGTGCTTGTTATAGCTGGTCTTTTCATCAGGTTACTCGACAGAAGAGTAAAGGCAAGCAAAGGCTTGATCTTGGTGGGAGCACCATCTTCTGTCTCTCTTCAGCTGGCAATGAGTCCTCTAGGGATACTGACTGCAAAACACAGATTACAGCAAACCCCAGATGCTTCAGCCTGCATGGCAGCCAGACATAACCCGGTTTTGCCCAAAGAATCATAATAAGAGGTAAAAGAACTTTTCATTAAAAGTCTTATTCTCTAAGCCATGAAGATCTCTTCACATTGTACAAATTTGCATAGTGCAAAGCTCTAACCAAAGCATTGGCAAATCAAAGCTATAGTATCAGAACCATCCTTCTCAATTTATTATTTCTATTTTTATCAACTTGACTGAATTGCTAAGGAACTCACATGAGCAAAACTGTAAGAGTCTTTTTAGATCCCCCTAGCTGTGACCTTTTCAGGCCTGGTATATTAGCACAGCACAAGAGTAGAACTTGTCAAACATATTCTAACTCATTAAGGATCACTGTAGAGGGAATACTAATAATCTGGAGCCCTGGTATTATGAGGTGCATCCACTCATTAAACAATATATATAATTATATAATGCAACATTTGTGAATTAATTAAAATTAGTTCTCATCTTGCTCCATTTACCTCACCTGTGCATCTTCAGAAAGCCCCTAATCTACAGCATAGGAGGTTATTGTCTGGCATCTCCTGGGAGAACAAGTGGAGACAGCGAATACAAATAAGTGAATTGAAAACTAAATGAAAAGGACAGCAAAGAAAAAGAGAATTCAAGCTGAAGAGATTTTCTTGCCGCAGGGATCCATCCAGGGGAATGGCTTTTAGAATGCCCCATTCAGGTATGTTCTAAAACCTTTTATGTGAGCATGTGGCAGACAGCAAGAAGGACGTATCTAGGACAAACTAGCATTCACTGAGCCTTTATAGTGTAAGTTCCTGCACCAGACACATTCAACTGCTGTTCTGTGTGATCAGTCATCAAACCAGATAATTTTTGTGGTCTATTCCTGGAGACTGTGGTCAAACCTATGTTTTTCAAGCCATGTCCAGCATAGGGAGGAAGATAAGATGATCAAAGCATTTCACATATCGTTGCAGTGGATATCTGGCCATCTGAGGAAAATACTCAAATCAACAATCCAGATATGCTAACAGGTCCTGTTCATCATAGTTTTCAACTATGTTTCAGTGAATCAGAATCAGTGCATATTTCTTTTGCAGGAGCTCAGAGACCACCAGCCTGAGATCAAGGAGCTGCTGCACAAACCACAGCAGCAGCAAAGCCACTGGCACATGTGGGACACCACCTCACACCAGAATCCCAAATCTTCTCTAACCAGAGATGAGGAGGGTAACCACTGGTCATTTGGTACCAGGATGTGAATGCAAACACCAAAAAAAATGGATTTAAGTCTCTCAGTTTCACAGTCTTTTCAGCAGCACCTAACACTGTTCCAAAACACGCTGTAAATATAATATTAGAAGGAACAGCAACTATTTCTGTAACAATATAAAAGATACTTGAAACATCAGTATTTCCCATTGCAAATAATTTGAACCTTATGTTAGCAATTTGCAAACCTCTGTTGGCAATTGGCTTCAAATTATAAAGATTACTCTCACTGAAGTAAGAATTCTGTTTACAAGTTAAAAAAGCATCACCAAAACCTCTGCACCAGTCCATCAAGGATCAGTTTGCCCAACTGAAAACAAACTGCATATGTCAAACCTCCATTCCATTAAGGAAACAAAACTGATGCCACTGCTAACAATGATTTTCCAACCTTTGGCAAAGAACTATATCATTATAATCACTATATATTATGCTATCTCCTATAGATCTCATTGCAAAGCTCTATTTCCTGAGGGGGAGAACAGTTGAAGCAATTTGCCCAACATCACACAGTGTATAGGCCAAAGAAAGACACATTATTCTCAGCCCCCTGTCAAGTGCTCTGTCCACTTGACAACACAAACCCTGCACTTCAAATGAACTTGGCTAATTCCTGCACAAGAACCACACAGTCCTCATCGTGTATTTTAGTGATACAGATTTCCCTGACTGCTTTCTGCTGGAACCAGCAGAACACATGCTGCAACCTTACAGAACAAGGGCTGACCAAACATGTGCTGAGGGGTGACAGCCTCACGTTCTCTCTCTGTAACTTCACCTGGCACGTCCAAAGGCACCTCATTATCCCACTGCTATGTCTGCATGAGCACACCTGTAATTCTGAACAGGTGGTAACAGGACAAGAGAAGGTTAAAATGTTTTCCCCAGAGCTCTCCTCCACATAAACCAAACCCATGCACAAGAAAGGGTCTAAGGAATAAAAGGAAAGATTTTACTGCGAAAGGCGGTCAGTATTTTCCAGGTACAGACCTCTTTACTGTTTTCAAAGTAGTTGAAACCACAGTGGTGGCATAAATCTCTCCAAAAACCGAACTGTGTGACAAAAAGCACAAATGACACTGCAGCATGAGGATCTGCTTGTCCGCCTCGCATCCAAACACAATGCAGACCGCTTGCTCGAAAACAGTAAAACTAAGAAAACAACATCACAGCTGGAACAGTTAAAAGGTACCAGACAACTGGACTCAGTCTGCTGTCTCAAAGGCCCACAACACACTAATTTTTACCTACAAATGAGAAAGTTATCCTTTGGATCATGCTGCCCCTGGGGAAGTGTGTTCTACACACAATGGGGCTTGGCAAAGAGGGGAGACATTTGTTTATATCATCAAAGAACCCTTTACTCATTCACCATGAACTGAGAGGCAGAGAGCCATCAACACCACGGCCACTAGACCAGCAACAGGGTGTCAGACTGAAGACACTGTCCTGAGTCATGCTTCATCTTCAGCTGTTAACTGTGAAATTGTCTAGCGGCTGATCATAAACAAATAGTGTGTGCTAAGCTTCAGGCCCTGGCTGGTGGCTACTCCAAGAGCACTCCTGTGTAAGGAGCACAATGTCCCACTCTGCCAGAACACTGCAAAAAGGAGCTGAACTGATGGAGCAGAAGCTCAGTGTACTGAATCTAGATCTCATCCCAGAATACAATTTATTATGAACTCTCCTGGTTTGTAGTTTAGCTACACCATTCAAATAAATTGCCCTGTCAGTGAAACTGCTTCTCACAGGTGTCTCCACAGACTGCTGGACAAGAAACTAATTATGTATCACTAATGACAGCAAGGAAAGGAATAAAAACAATATGCAAAATAAACCCACACATATTCACCATTACAGAGAAACAAATTTTCAGCATTTAAGGCAGAAAAACACTTTCTCTGATGAGAATTCTGACCCTTTCCTGCTAGCAGAAGTCACATCTTCACATTCAGCACTCATAATAGAAAACCATGTTATGGCAAACAGTGATATTTAAGTAATATAGGTCACAGCATACCTGAAATGATAACTCTTAGTACAAAACCCACCTGGTTATGAAGAGAGCTACATGAATAACTATCTTGATTCCTAAATTCAGTCTCTTAAAAATGTGTGGCTAAATCCCTGGTGCCAAAGCAGAGTTTGATCCCTAGAAGAAAGTAATGCCTCAGATTTCAAAAATTCTTTTATGGTTGTTTTCCCTTGCTACTAGCTTCACGTAGAAAATTATCCCATATCTGGGTGATAAGTAACAATACAAATCTATGGATAGGCAGACTGATAAGGATTCTGATCCACTTACATCTTCAAGAGAGTTCAAATGTTATGCCAGCATAGCAGAGGCTTTGTAACAACTTTTCACTCTGTGGAGGAAAGTGAAATCTCAATGCCACAGCTTCTGTCAACAAAATTTCCATTTACACCACTTGGCCAGAATCTCATAAATGTCAAACAGAACCCAAACATATCTGTGTGAACAGCAGAATATAATAATAATCCAGAAAGCTAAACAAAATGGCCACAAGTCATCTCAAACTCGTGAACCTCTCCCTGTCCAGCAGGTCTGAAAGTGTCATCATGGCTGGTCTGTTCCATTTGGTGAGACACTGAATTCCTTCTGAAATTTTTCAGTGTCTCACTTACTTTTTGTTGGTTTGAATGAAACTTATCTAAATGTGGTGCCATATCAGCAAAACCATATGAGTAAGAGGTTTTACCTGCTATAGCTGATAATGCTTCTCTCTTTCTTGCAGAAGGGTTAGCGGTATGTTAAAGGACTAATTTTGGGAATCCCAATATTAAAAATGTATTTCAAAAATACATGCCGCGTGGTGCTCTTGTATGCCGATCTGCTGAGCCTATCCAAGCAAACTGCTGATCCACACATTTAAGTGCAAGGATGAAGCTTCTGCAAAATGCCAGCTACTCTCAGGCCTCAGATGGACATCTGTGAGTAAATTTCCAACCCTCTCTCTTCCTACTACCCTTCTATGACAACTTAGGAAGCCAACACTTCTGGAGTGTTCACACAGGTCATAGTGTAAAGACAAAGAGGCAGAAATGTTGAGGTGAGTAAGGGAAGGAACAGAGCACAGCAATGCAAGACAAGGTAAGGAGATGAAAATCAGATGATCTAGGTGGTTAACATTTATTACATTTATTTCCAATGCTTCTTTTTTTTTTTTCTTTCCTTCCCAGGGGATAAAATTCTGCATTGGAAATTTCCTCTCAAAATTATGGTGAGCTGGTTTAAAAACTAGCAGCGTAATAGGCACAAGTCAGTGGACTCTGGATAGAAAGAAAAAACCCATTCATTTTGTCCCCTCAGGGCTCAGCAAACTGTGTGAATATTGATTGCAAGCTGTAATATTATGAAAGTAAACAAACAACTGCCTCACCACAGTGTAGCCTTTGGCGAGGAGGCCCAGGGGCAGGGCCTCTTGCTCCTGATATTCTGGTATTCATACTGGCAGTGGAGCTGTCAGAGCACAAGCACTGCACAGACTCACAATCCTGCAAACCTGGCAGCAAGCTCAATCTTACATGGATCTTTTGTCAGTTCACTTTATAAACCTTCACCTTCATCCCTTGCCAAAACAGTACAAAGACTTCTAGCATACCTGCTTTCTACCCTCCTACAAAACACCTTGGCAGAAGCTCTCCTTAATAGCAATGAAAGAAATTTTGCTTTGCTTTCCTCTTTTTTTATCTCTGTGTCTATTATGCAGCCAAAGAAAGCCAAGTATAAACCCCATAGCCCTAATTTGCCCACGTCTAAGGACAGTACTGTAGTACAGCTCATGCAGTTTATGTGGGCCTCATAAACACTATCTGGATGTAAAGCCAAGAATTTAAGAATTTATTGTTAGACTACAACAGTTTAAAAAAAAAGAACTTATTGCTCCAAATCAATTTATTACTATAAAAAAATATAGCCAACTATAACAAAAATGTTTCTGAATTTATAGACCTTGTAATATCTCTCCCTTCTGTGTAGTGTTATGCTATCCACAGACTCCTCCCTGAATCCTGCTTGGTCTGGAATGGGAGAGAGGGTTATGGCAAACTGTGCCTGGCCACAGCTTTTCTCCAAGAGAAAGGCATCAGGGCTGATGGTGAGAGCTTATTCCTCTTTAGTCTACTGAACACCCTACCGGTGGGTGGGGTGGCTTGGTTGCAGCTTGATTGGCTCTGGTACTACCTTGTGTTCACAGTTTTCAGGTCTCTGCTCTTATTCCATGTCTATTATTTTCCATGCTGCTATTCAGACAATTTTTAAAAGAAAAGAGATTTGTTAGTTCTACCCATTAGGCAGAGAAACTGATGAAGATTATTATAAAAATAGGCACTAAATTATACAACCATACAAGAGCAAGCTAAAGCTAAAACTGATTAAGTAACACCTATCATTCTTTCAGACAACTGCTGTAAGAGGAAAAGAGCGGAACAAACCTCCAAGCAAGCCCTGACAACTGAGATCTGACAAACCCTTGTCCTCACAGAATTATCTCAGAACCTGTGCTGCTACTACAAAAGGCAACAGCATTTGTCTGGCTACAAGGCCATAACCCAGATTTTGATAGACAAGGATGCCCTAGAATTTGTTAGACTGAAAATAATGGTCTTTCACCTATGAATCCAGCAAGGCTGTTACAAACCCTTCTATGGATTTGAGCTCCTGATTAGGGCCAAGCCTTGGTTTTCTTGGAGGTTTGTGCTCTTCCCTGTGTAATTTTGTCTCATGACACCCATAGAAGCCTCAGAGAAGCTCACACAGGCAATTGTTTGCTGTATTAGGCATTTTATTTTTAAAGGCAATACAGTCTACACAAACAACTGAACTGTTACAATTAAAGTAACTCAGCCCACAAAGATGAATTCTGAAATTCCTGTAGCTGAGACCTTAATGAGTGTGATGTTACTGGAATCCCATTCTGTAAGAGAGTTTTAATGAGACATGAATCTATTTCAGGTCAACTGTATACAGAAAGTTAGCTTGTAATAGAAAAAAAAAGCTTTGTGGACACTTACACATCAGCATGAGTGTGTGTGCATACAAATTCATATAAACTCAAATGCAACTGGAGCCTGCAAATTGCATGAGAGACTAAGGCTGAAAATAAAGGGAACAATTTTGCATGCCATCTGATTTGGTCAGAATATGATTAAACAGCCATTTGAACACCAAAAGCTGACAGAAGCATATAAATATGCTGTCATGTCCTGTGCTGTTTGCTGCCATCCTTTTAAGCAGATCATCAGAACATCATGTCTTGTTTAATAGTCCTCCACTGCTGATGCAAAGCTCTCACCTCTAAACCACCATTATTCTAATTTTCAAAAATTATCTGATTAGCTTTTAAAAATAGAGAAATTCTTTCCAACAAATTGGTATTAAGACTGCATATCACACATACATACAGCATTTTTGCATAGAAGAAACTAGTTTTTACAAAACCCTGTTATTTTCTGCCCATCCAAGGGCCACCAATTTATACACTGCTTTTTAAAAACACCCCAAATACAGTATTAGACATAGGTGCAGTCATCCCATTCACAACACTGAAGGACTTATGCCCTCTGTTAAAGCTCAGTTTATGACGGAAAGCAGTTCTAGATTTGGCTGACCTAGGCAGAGTCACTGCTTCTAGTGTGCCAAACATCACATTTTATAAATGCATAGGACTTCATTTCTCTCAGTATGGATACACACATGTTCATTTATAAACCATTTTAAAAAGAATTACATATTGAAACACTGCATTCCCATATCCACTAAGCACAATCAGTATTAATAATATGAAATATATGTATTCTTACAAAGGAAATAGTTTTCTGATTTGGAGATTAATGCAGTTTTAAATTTGATCTTATTTCTCTGCTTGCCTTAGTTCACATTTTTCTCCTGTCACCTCAGCCATGAGAACTGACATATAATAAAAATATTGCATCACTCCGTTCGCATATGTGACAGCACAAACAAAACAGGAATAGGGAAAAAGAAGCCAAGAAATGCCAAGTCATCAATATCCATGGCACTGGAATGGATTACATACTGCAGAAATAAAGCACCCTGGCTGCTTCATCTTGTATGTCAATCCCTTCTTTGCTCTGCTATAGGCAAGTCCTTAGCCCCTCATTCTCTCTGGCTATCTGCTCCCTTAGGGTGCTGTCCTAAGAGCAGGTATCACACTCTGCACCTGCTACCCAGTGGTTTTGGTGGTTTCAACAGACATAACATCATGCAGCTGCTCCTGGGCCCTTTAATTCCTAGTTCATTTCTTTGTTTATTATTGTTGGTATTAATTACTACCAGAACCACAGGCTTTCCCCAGTCTCCACATTTTAATTTTGTGTGAGCCCCAGGAAGACAAGAGATAGGCTGTTGGCTGGGATTGGGGGGCACTGGGTTTTATTTCTTTTCTTGTGCTGACCTCGCCCCTCCAAATGCCCCAGCATGATATTTGCTGAAGCACTGTCCTGCTGTTTCCACTCCCTCCACAACCTTGGTGCCAAGCAAAGGTACCTGCCACAACCTCCTTCCCCTCATGTGTACTTTGCAAAGGCAGCAGTTTGTACTGCTTCTTTGCCTTTTTCTAGCCCTAGGATTTTTCTTTAGCTTATAATCACCTATTTTCCTCCTAAAGACTCCTATTTCTCTTACCAGGGTTCTGCCTCTGGGCATGTAGTTCGCATATTCCTAAGCCCTAAAATTAGATGCAAGACCATTCACCACAGCTGTTCTATGTGCAGCATGCAGATCTTGGCCACATCTATGGTTTACCACAGTAATCTCCAAACTTTTGCAACTGCAAACCATGCCACAGAAAAAAATCTGAGACGTCCACCCCACCTTCCCAATGTACCAGCATCCTAACATATTATGCAACTTGTAAAACATACAGAAAAAGTAAAAATTGTAAGCTAGAGATGAAATAAACATAGTTCTAAAAATTTATGAATAGCACAAAAACATTTTCTTTTGCACTCCAGTGAACTGTTTCTGCACCCCTTGCTGTGCCTGCACCCTGCTTTGAAGACCACTGGTTTAACAGACCACAGACAGAGGCTGACAATCTCTTCTGACCTAAATATGCTTTTATTTGGCACATGCCCTTTCCTCCAACATAACCCTCACATTTTCGTATTACTTTTAAAGCTTGCAGAAGCCAATGTGCCTCCTCAGAACCATGATTTGTGGCTGCAAGGGATATATCTATCTCTGCTTTTATAGCCACCCACTGAGCAGCTGCAGGGAAAGCTTGCACAGCATTTTCTCATCTAGCCATGGCAAGGCAAATACTTCATCTTCATTTAAGAAGCCATTCAGAGCACGTATTTTTATTTCAAGAGCCCAGTTTCACAGGCAAGCCTGTTTAAAGTTTTGGGGTCAGCTCAGTAGTTTCATAAGAGACAACTCTTTGTCTCTCATTGAACTTTACTCCTTTATTCCTGCAGTAAAGGGTGCTCCAAAATTCTCAATGAAGAATTCCAGCATCTCCTTAAGAGGAAAACCAGAAGTTGTGAATTTCTGCTCTTCCAGGTGAAGAATGGGGTTGAACTGGATCAAGCCACAGATCTCTGTCCACTCCCCCCACCCCTTTTGGAAGGTGCTTTGGTAAGAGCTTGCGTGAGGCATTGCATTGCCTTAGTGCTCCACTCAAAACTTTCCTACCTTAGCTCCACAATCTCTTAATGGAGTTGCTTATGGGTTTTTTGATAATTCACAGCACTTTTAACTTATTATTTCACTGCAAAACTAATCTTACATTTTACTCTCTCCAGATTTACATGCTCCATCTTATTTTCTCTCTCTTGTCCTTCGGCTCCTAGGTTCCTTGTTCTTTGCCACTATTCCTCTGCACATCTGGTTTCTTCACAGGACAGTAGTTGTATTTTTTCTGCCAGGTTTGCAGACTCTTGGACAGTGTCCAGGACAGTCCTGCAAGAATCTGGATTCTGAGAATTGGTACCATTGCATAGCCTACATCCTTAGGTGTCCTTTCTTTTCCCATGAAAACCAAGGAAGTGACCATTTAGGGAGCTGCATGAACAAGCTTCCACTTCCACTCTGGTACAGTCATAACATGAAGATGATGTATCCCTGTCTTCTCACCTTTCTGTTATAGATGTTCCTGGCTTTTCTATTCTTTATCAAACTTTGCAGAAAAGTCTGCTCAAAGTAAAAATTAAAATAAAATTTGGGACCTAGCTATATTGAGGGATTGAGATGACGGGATTATAAGAACTGCGCATTTCTTCTCGGAACTTCTAGTGGAGTTATCAGTGTTGTATCATCCCATCTATAAAGCCAGTCAACAATCCTATAACACAGCTCAACTTAAAAGCCATCATTATGCATCTGCTTCCCATTTTAAGTGGAGAAGGAACAAGCAACACCAGTGACAGCTAGCATCTTGGCCAACAGAGCAGAAACCGACCCTGACTCCTCCAAAACAAAAAGGTGCTTTAGCCTGTGTCCATTTCTCCACAGGAAACACCACAAAAGACATCCAAACTTTGCAGATGAGGCACCTGAGGGGCCCATGAGACATTTTAATCCCCAGCTGGTCTCAGCTGCTCATCATTTAGAAGTGTTCAAGCACAGACCTTAATGCAGCCCTCCACTGCCAGTGACAAGTATATCCACTGGGAGATGCCTCTGCTCCTCCTGCAGCTGGATGCATTAATGATCCCTGCAGAGAACACAGCTGCCATGGAAATGGTCAGGCCTGGATCTTTTAAAGCATTGCTGATATAACTGTACAGTCACCAAAGGCTGGGACAACACTGCCATAAATAATGGAGCAACAGCTAAGACTGTCTCAGTTTTACTAAAAATTCAGCTCTCACTCTCAATCCCTGGATTGAAGGTACCAGAGCTGTGTCTCCATGCACATGTGTCTCAGGCACTAAGAACAGCTGTAATTACAAACTGTTAAAAGTAATGGCTAACTACATTTGCAGGCTACACTCTGAACCAAGTACTGCCTGTCCTCTTAGAGCTGCCAAAAAGCCACAGAAAAGCTAGACTGCGCATTCAGCGAGTTCAGCAGAATCACAGTCACAGGCCCACCATCTTATCCAGACAAATTTCCACTGCTTGGCAATCCAGAGTGCACTGATCTGGTATTAATGAGTCTGCAATCACTCTCTCAGTGTTGCTGAACAGGAATTGGACCCAGAGGACCTCTCCCTGTATGCAGTAGCTGAATATTTTTACCTGCTCCTACTGACAAAACTGGAGTGTCTCCACATCCCACCTCCTTGCACATCCTGGCACAAAGGAAAAAAGCCAGCAGGAAATTGACAGGGAGATTGATGACAGTGGGGAGGAGAAGATCCACTGTATTGAGTTTGGTCCCTTGGAGCAAAGCTCACATTAATAATGATTGGCATAAAAGAGACCCATGATAAGCAGTACAGCAGTTATCACAACAGGAGGCACGTGCTCATAAAAAAATGACTGTGACAGCTAAACACAGTCAGCTTTCCCAAATGATGAGTAACATATGATAGTGCTTTCCAAGTATTTGGAATGTATAAATTACTTTGCAGCTTTGTCCTGATGAGCATTACTTCCAAAAGGATTTTTCATTTCAGGGTCTGCTTGCAAGGAAATATTAGAGCTCCAAAACACTGAACAACACATGCAGCTTCTGATAAAGAAATGGAAGTATTTAGGGTGTTCGTGATAACAAGTAACAGGATGAAATCTAAGAAAGAGAAAGTTGTGACAAGCATCAGATTTAATATATCACACATTCCTAGCTTGGAAAATTTTGGAAATACTTCAGTACACTTGCAATTGTGACATCTTTTCCAGCCTTAATGATTGTATGACGTTGCTAAGCACACCAAACATACAGAACCAGAGAGGGCAGTGCTTGCCAAGAGACACAAATAGCCTTTTCCCACCTTTTAACCTGAGTGAACAGGCATGTAGCTGACATCTCTCCAATTCTCAGTGACATAAAAATATATGAAAAATTAAAAAGTAACCATGTTAGCATCTCTCACAGAAAGGGCTACTAACACTTTCTATGTATGGTTTTGATCACAGTGGCATCCACACACATTACAATTCCAGCTCTGGGGGCCCCAGCCTGTTGGAAAAGACCAGAGGAGGCCACTGTGTTGATCAAAACACCAGTGCTCCTCTCCTGTGAAGAAAGACTGAGAGACCTGGGGCTCTTCAGCCTGGAGAAGAAAAGGCTTTGGCCAGGCCTTTCATTACCTAAAGGGAGTTTACAAGAAGGCTGGAGAGGGACTTTTCACAAGGGCATGGAGTGGCAGAACAAGGGGCAATGGCTTTAAGCTAAAGGGGGGAAGATTTAGATTAGGTATGGGGAAGAAATTCTTCTCTGTGAGGCTCTGGCACAGGTTGCTCAGAGAGGCTGTGGAATCAACATCTCTGGAAGCATCCAAGACCAGGTTGGACAGGGCTTTCAGCAACCTGATCTAGTGGAAGGTGCTCCTGAGCTTTACAGTTCCTTCCAACTGTAAAAATTCTATGATTCTACAGTGCAAAATAAGCCCCACAGCCATTTTAAGATATCTGCAGATCCACTACCCCAAGCTAATACTTGAAACTGCTTTTTCAAATTATCTTTGTGTCTCTCTCAGTGATGATTTATGGACATATCAGGATTGACAGAAAACCAGAAAACTTAAAGATGCAGTCAGAAGGAGTTCTATGACTTTTGCGTCAATAGCTGCACTGTCTGGATGCTGTTAGTGTGTGCCAGTGACTTCACTTGGGTGAGATTTCCCATTTTCTTTTTATCAAGATATTGTTGTCAGAGGAATAAAATTCATTCCACTGTTAAACTAGCATGTTCCTTATCATCAGGCAAGGTTTTATAACAGGCAGGAAAAGACAATTTGATTTATGTATCTCTCTATCCAGAATTCTTCTCAGGGGAAGTCCTAATCTGTACTATCTAGCAAGCAAGAGACAAAAATAAAACATTTTCAACACACAGAACTTTTTTAGAAGGGCTCCTCACAGACCTTAGACAATTTTGTCTCAGCATTGTTATGTAAAAACATCACTAAAAATCAGACACTAAAGGTATGCACAACTTCTATCTTTTGTACTTTCTCTAAGGTTACACCAATGACTGAGAGGAATGTGGCACAAAAGTCAGACAGACTTTAAAATAAAGGCCTCTATATCCCCATAGATGTGTTTGCTTGTTGAAAGTTAGTATGACTGGAATAAACTCTGATCAAAAGAAGTTTGCATTTCTCTGAGTATGTTGTTTTCCCTGGAATAATCTAGCAGATTTTTGACAGTCCAGGTAACTCACCAAAATAATCTCAATTAAGTTCTAGAAGCTGTTTTCAAAAATCCATGTGACTGCTAAAAGGCAGCCAGCCTTCTTCAATATCACCACCTCAAATCATATTAAAGGCACTCAGGGCACTGAAAGAACCAACTGCACATGTTTACTGAAGACAGAAGCCAAGCCTTGTAGCTAAACCTTGAGTGAGCTGTGTGTTAACACAAAGACTGATAATGGATCTAACAAAGTTAATTTGAATGCCCGGGTAAGTTTGATTCTTCTGACATGGACACAATCTCTGCACGTATCAAGAGCAAGGAGAGGACTGTCAGCCATTTTCAGGAGTGCTGCAACACAACTATTAGGATTTGCATGAGGAAAACATGAATCTAAGTGAGGGGAGGGAAGAGGGAAGCAGATAGGGAAAGTGCCAGAAGAAAAAGCAGACAAAGAGTTAAAAAGAAAGGTATGCATTAATCACCAGAGCTCTGCAAGAAAAGTTTCACTGAAACAGGAAAGATAAGCTGCCAAGAGAGTGAAGAACACATCTGGAAACAGAAGATATCCTGCTAAGGAGAACATATGAACTGTGAAATTCAGTACCTTTGCACAATACTTCAAAGAATGTAGAAAAGGTGAAATAAAATACAATGATGTGAAAGATCCGTGCTAGCATCCACTTCTAGACTATGAGAGAAACATGGGTCTAAACACCATCGCCACTGCCAGCCAAGCAGAGTCCCAGAGATGCAACAAGGCTCCTGAGAGAGATTGATCAATAGTTAACTCATGTAAGCTCAAGTCAGCTATTGAGAATCAACAAATGTTAGTCACAAGCCTAAGAAGCAGGATGCCCCTCGTCAAGATAGGAGAGAGAATGTTTGTTTAGAAGCACCTCAGAAACCACCGAGTCATCCAGTGAAGGACAGCGCATGCTCCAGAGCCAAAGGTGGAAAGTGCATTGTGAGGAAGACTACTCGCCTTCCTCAAAGAGACCCCCGAGGAAGAAGAGGAGCCTTCCTCAGTGCAACCACCAGAGTACACAGCGCATGCGTGGCACGTATGCTAATGTATTAATGACTTCCGATAAGTAATTTGTATAGCCACTCCTATCCCATAGAATGTGACGAATATTCATGAATTTTACCCATAATAGTGTGCTGTATGGAGCGCTCGGTGTGTGTGTGTGTGTGTTAGGAGGAGCGATCCCCCACGCACCCGGCGCCGAAATAAAGCAAATACCCGCTTCTCGGACTCTGTCTCTGAAGTGTCTCTAGGCTCGGTTTGGAGCGAATCACTCCCTCCACCTGGGAACAGGGTCACCTCTCCAATTCACACCTGAGCCATGCTGTTCTAATACACTCATTTAACAACACAGTACAAATGTGCCTTAATTAATGGCCCACTACAGAGGAAGGGCTCTGCTAATAAACTGAGTGAAACTCATCTCGGCAAATTTTTACTAAATCCACAAGCTTTGCATATAATTCAGTGAATACAGAAAACACCAAGATGACTGATGAGGCTGACAGACTTGAAGGGCAGAATGCCTTCCACAGAGATCTGGACAAGCTCAGGAAATGGGACCCTGGGAATCTCACCAAGCTTAACAAGGTCAAGTACAAAATGCTGCTTCTTGGTCAGGTCAGTCCCAAGGAACGGATTGAGAGCAGCCCAGAGGAGAAAAGATTTGGGGATGCTGGTGGACAGGAGGCTGGACATGGCCCAGCTACATGTAGTGGCAGCTCATGGGGCTGCATCCATACTGTGGGCAGCAGAGGAGGAAGGGGATTCTGCCCCTTTGCTCCACTCTGGTGAGATCCCACCTTCAGAGCTGCCTCCAGCCAGGCATCCTGGCACAGCAAAGACATGAACCTGCAGCAGTGAGTCCAGAGGAGTCCATGCAGATGCTCAGAGAGCTGGACCACCTCTCCTAATAGAGACAGGCTGAGAGAGTTGGGATTGTTCAGCCTGAAGAAAAGCAGGCTCTAGGGAGACCTTATTGTGACTCTTCCATAAGAAAGATGGGGACAACATTTTAGTAGGGCTGTTGACATAAGAAAACAGTTAGTGGTTTTAAAGTGAAGGAGGGTCAATTCAGATTAGGTATTAGAAAGAAGTTCTTTTACAATGAAGGTGGTGAAACACTGGCACAGATTGCTCAGAGAGGTGGTGGATGCCCCATCCTTGGACTTACATTAAAGGTAAGGCTGGACAGGGCTTTGAGCATCCTGATCTACTGTAAGATATCTGTGCCCATGGCAGGAGGGTTGAATCAGAGGGCCTTGGGAAGGTCCCTTCCAACTTAAACCATTTGATGATTCTACAAAGATAACAAGCACCTTGAAGAATAAATTCAAAGAATTAGAATTATAGAACCAGGGTGCTGATGGCTCATTATCACCTCCTCTGCTTGATAAAGACTGAGGCCACTAACTAAAGGACCCAGAGGGTCATAAGAAGGGCCAGTATGCAGGAGAAAGGGGCAGGTACTGGCAAGTGTATATATAACAGTTTTTACTCAACTGATGAAACGGAATTACTTGAAAAAATGCAGATAACTTGCACTGCTCACATAATTTCTACCAGAGTAACAACTAGTGTGTGCTGACTAAACTGTTGAGACACAGATTAGAAAATAACCTCTTGGGTCTACATAGAAGGTATATTTCCTAAATCCTATGTGACAAAAGTGTGATAGAGTGACAAAATATCTGATTAATTAAAAGAAAAAATCTTATCAGTCTGAAATGGTTATTCCTTTTCAACTTCTTTGAATTCCTTCCAGAGTTACTAGTCAGAATATTTCACTAATTGGGGTGACAGAGTTTGATAATACCCAGCACCTTATACTGTTTCCCATTATACTTTAACTTGATCTCACCTCAGCAGTTTTTTCTTCAGTTTGAATGTCTTCTCTTCTCCACTGCATTTTCCACACCAATTTTTGCTTTGGTTGATGTTGTTATTGATTTTGCTCCTAAGTCATGAAACCTGATGCTTATCCATAAATCAAAATATTTTAGAACAACTTTAAAATGGGACTTTCAAAGACCCTTAAGTAAGAAATGCCAAACTACATATATGTAGTCTAAAATAATGAGAGAAATAATAATAATAATTTACACTATTTACTTCGAAAATATTCTTTTAAAGATAATAATCCTCGATGAGAATTTCCTGGTTTTTTTATCTTTTGGAGTGCATATCTTCCTATCACAAAGCTTTTCAATGAAAGCATTGTGAGTGGGACTTCAACAAAAATCAAGACAAAGACAGAGATTATGTGGCCACTGGGAACAAAGGTTTTAAGAGACCACCATGAAGTAAAATTCTACAAACCCATTCTGTATAACCTTATCATGAACACAAGATGCTTTACACATGGTCCTTGGAGACCAGAAGAAGAATGGAAATGCTTGCATTTCGTTCTGGGTGGTAGCAGATCTCTGCCCATTCTTCAGTGCATGCAGTGCAGGAAGGCTTTTTTCTTCTGTTTTTAAAGGTGTAATAGTGCCAACAGAAATGCTTCTGTGGGAGCTCAGCTTTTTGACCAGCCCCACATTCACAGAAAAATGGTGCATGCATAGAAAAATGTCTGTTAAACACCACTTTCACAAATGACATTTTCTTTTGAGACACTGCAGAATATGGGCTGACGAGAAGAGGCTGCCTGATTTAAAACCACTGGAGCGAAACATGATTGTTACTGTTTACCCATGTACAATTACCAAATGCCTTCACTCTCTCATTCACATTTACCAAGATGGCATCTGACTAACAAAACCTGCTGTCCTCCTGGTGTTATGATAATCAGAAAGGTGAAGTGGAAGGAAAAGTTTAGGGGGGAAGAAGCGGGAATGTCAGTCCACTTGCTATTATGATCCTGCAGTAAAATAGCAGATGGAAAATAAGTGCCTTACCCAGACAATCTCATAGAAGTATCCTTTATTCACACACAGACCAATGTGTGTGAAAGGAAAATGATTTAAAATCAGTACAAATTTTAGGGAACAGATGCCTTTGCTTCACCTTCAGTTTGGATAAGCTGAATATAATTTAAAAAGTGCTATGCTCTAAACCAAGAGAAAGAAAAAGCACACAGAAATTCCTCTTGTCACTATCACAGCCTTCACTGGCCCATACCACAGAGACTTCTCAGGCTGAAGACACTGATCTTTGATTCTTGAGGCTATGTGCTAAATGCTGCTGTTCAGTTAGTTGCCTCCTACACTGGCAGTGAAAGAAAAAAAAAAAAGGGTGAAAAATGGTGACAGCAACCAACTAGCTGTCAATCTTAAAATGCGGCAGCTACGTTTTCTTTGCACGCTTTTTAAAAAATCTTTTTAGGTGCAAGCACAGAATAAGTGTAAGTGTAGGCTTGCACTGAGACTCTGAAGTGTCCTCCCAAGGGCCATGAAGACATTTCACCTAAAATTAGATAATATAAAATAGCAGAGAACATTCTGCAATTCCATAGAGCCATTAAAGCTCAGAAGAATTTAACTCTGCAAAGGCATTCTTTTCAAACCAGAACATCTCAAGAAAAAGCTGCTTGGCATTTCAAAACCCTTTCCACTATCCTGAGCTGATGGAATACATGTTTTGTGCGTGCTTGTCAGACAAAGAAAGAGAAGAAAGAAGTCAGAGGTAAAAAGAACTCAAACCTCTGGAAGCTATTCTTTTTGAAAAGAGTTAATTTGATTTTCAGCTTGAACACTTTTAAATGTGCTATGGCAAAAAGCCTCTTTAATAAGCTAAAAACCCCTAAAACAACACAACAAAAAACCCTGAAAGATTGACCAAGCTGTAACTTTCAAAATACAAAATTAACCATATAAGCATAGTTTTTATTTCCTCCTTTTTCTCCCACTTTCCTCTTGAGAGTTTAAGCTTCTCACCTGTGGATCAGCAGTGTTTTTTAATTATGTCAAATAGCAACTTTTCCATATATCCCCTAAACTCTTTCAGTTTAAATATTTAGGACTTCACAAGTTCTCAAAACCAAGCATAGGCTCAGTAAACCTTTATTTGGGTTGGTGAATGCCTGCTCTGTCTATATTTAGCATTAATATTTTATGATCCTTTAACAGTTCCATTCTAGGAAGCAGAAGGAGGGTTGCAAAAAAAAAAAAACAACCAAAAAACAAACCCAAAGCAAATACACCCCTGAATCTCTTTCTAAAATGGTAAGTTGTTCTGCAGGGGTAGTTTTTACCAATTGAGAGGCTCTTTTGACTAGTATTACTAAACCTCTCACCTTGCCTCAAAAGTCATTGAAAAAGACTCCTTTCAGCTGTTGTAGATCATGGCAAACACAGAAAACAGCTCACCCTTCCCCAGGCACAGTGTATTTCCCCCTCACTATTACCTCTGGGAACAGGTTTTAATTCTCTGCTTGTTCTAGTCTTGTTACAGTTCTCCCTGGAGAATTTGATTTGCTACTGCAAGTGAAATGCTTTATCAAAAACAAACAGAGCCAAAACAAAACCTCCAAATATTCCAAGAATTCTGGTCTTTCTAAGTACTCTTTGCATTGATATAAAGATCTTGCATTTATTCCCAGGAACATTACTCCTGTATCACTTTGAAAACAGTCTTCCTCCCTCTGTTCTAGTTCTCCTCCCTCTCTCTTCTGTTCCTCCTCCTTCCATCTCTCCATCTTTCATCTTTCCTTATTTTCTTCAGACTGAACAAGCAAGGCACCAGTCTGTCCCACATCAAGGCAGCCCCTAGATTCTGAATGTAAAGAAACAACAAAACCCCCGTGCCCTTTGCCCACCCACTCTCTTTGACAGAGTTAAAACCTCGAGTGACTGCCATCCTTAACTCACAGACACAGTTACTGGTGAGCCAAACCCCAAATCACTTCTCAAGAGATGGGGACAATAAGGTAATTTCCCTCATTTTTCACACCCTCAGTCAGCAGTTTCAGGTTTGGATCAAGGAGGCAAATATGTCTGTTAAGCTCCTGTTTGTAGATAAGCTCTCTAACAGGCAAATCAGGTACCCTTTAAAGCAGTTGCTGCCTTTTTCTGATGATGAAATGGCAGGAAATGCAGCCACATATTTGACTGCATATCTGTCCTAGAATTCTGATTTTGCTTAGAGCTCAAAACTGAACAATATATTAGGCCTAATTCTACACACAATACCAAATTACTCTCAGATTCAGTAACAGCCAAGCTTCGCAGCCTTTTCCAACTTAAGGGTTTGCAACAAGATAAAAGGCATCGAAAGGCATTTCTCATAAGAGTAACTATTCTGTTAAGCATACCCCTTTTTTGGCACTATACAGGTTTCTAATGCATGAAGTCATGAATCTGTCACCTTGAGGGCACATTCACAGTGATGGTGAATATAAATTATTCCACTTCACAAGGAACCCAGATTCTCATTACTCTGTAGCTGGTAACAACCATTCTTAACACCTACTATGATCCATACTATCAGCAAGAGGGAATTGAGCATCTTTTAAAGAATGCGTCCTGTGTGTTTTGTGCATGCACTGAAACCAAGACCCTGCCCCAGAAGGAGAAACAAAATATGGCCTTGCCTGTAAGCAAATACACCCTCAAGCACAGTATTTTAAAAACCAGAATGTGCAAACCTTTAAAGCAAATATCTCGCATATGATTCCTGTTTTCTGAAGCCACTCTGTAAATCCCAGGGGTTCACTTAGCCAAGGTAGCATGAACCAAATGCTGGGCCATGTGGTGTCAACAGACGGGCACCGAGGCAGAGCCAGGAGAACCTGTAGGAGCTTTAGCTCTGATCCTCAGTACAAAATACAGCCTCTCCCAAGATAAGAACCTTTGCTGCTGGACCTTAGGCCAGACCAGACCTGTAATCAAAGGATAAATCTTTAAGGTAGAACTTTAAAGTCTTTTTTAAAGAGAAAACTGCAAAATGTTCAGGAAGTGAAACTAGAAACTACCCTTCTAACCTACCCATCAGATTTTCTTTATCATCATCATCATAAAGTGCTCAAAAGAGAAGTATTTACATGCAAAAAAGGTGAATTCTTTACACTCAGTGAACTTGCAACTTATCTGATTTGGTCTCAGAGAGGCACAATATCTTTCTTTCATGAACTGCCAAAAATGAAGACTGTTTTAGTAGGAATAAAGTGGTGACACTATTTAAAGTGGTACAACAATTTCAGTTAACTGAGAAACTTTATGTTAATAATATTTGCTCTATCTCAGTACTAACTGAAAGGGCAAAAAAGCAAAAAGGAAGAAAGGAACTAGAACATTAAGGTGTGTTTCACAGCAGATTTCAGAAAAACAGTACAAAGTCTCACATGTAACATCAGATTCTCCTAAGTAATGGTAATGAGATTGAAGAAATGGTTGATAGACTCACAAGGCTTCAGTTTTGCTTTTGAGAACTGCTGCATACATACAAGCTTGTGTATAAGTCTATGGATAATTTCAATGTTGCTTACTTCTGCTCTCTTTTCCTCCATGTCCCTATGCACAACTTAAGAATCAAAGAGTCCTTCAAGCAATAGAATTCCTGATTATAAAAACTCAGGGTGCCTTTCTTTTTAGTGTTTGCTATCACAATCAAGCATTAAAGGACAGTTAATTGAGGATGCTGCTGGAGTGCCATTTTCAAAACTTGTTCATTTGCCCATCATCAGCAATGCTGGATTTTTTTTCCCTACTGCTTTCTTTTCATTACCACATAATCATTTTTCAAACATCAGTCTGTCAATAGTAATATTTCTGCACCTAATATAATCATACAGTGCAAACATATTTGCCTGAAGAAGGCAGAAAGCCTGTGAACTCCTAAGAAATGCAGAGACTGCGTTCCCAAGGTTTCCTCACACTCTATGTACATAGAGGTAAAGTCTAACAATGCTGCCAAGATAAAACTTGCCCTCAATTTATAGTATCATCTTTTTCATCCATCATATTGTTCACTGAAGACAAAAGCACTCTTTAATCTTTCTTTGTGAACTCCCTATGTAGCCTCTGTCTTGTAGATGTAATTCAGACCTGCATTTCACAATTGTCAAATGAATGAGCTGGCACCTGCAGTTTTTATTATGTGTTTACATCAATGCACTGAAAGAACAGGATGTGATGTTTTATAAGCAACTACAATAAAAATTTTTAAAAGCCCCACCAAACCAACAAAACCCCACCAAAATGAAAATAAGCCCCCAAAACTCGATTAATATCTAACCTAAGACCTTTTCAAGTCAATATTAAGACTTTACTTTTCAAAAGCAGTGAATTTATTAGGGAAATGAGAAAACCAGCCCATAAAATCTTGTTTCTAAAATGGAAAGAAAATCCTGAAAGCAAGTTAAGACCCAAAGCAGAAGTAACTTACATATCCAGGAGTCAACACACAAAATTGCTCTGCCTTACAATATGATTAGAAACTTGGCAAATACCATCATGAAGAATAAGCCACTGCATAATTAAAAAAAAAAAAAGAAAAAAAGTGCTTGAGTAGATGAAGTGCTTCATTGGAAATGTGTGTCTCCTATATTTACAGACTTACAGACTCTTGAAAATCATGAATGTCCATTAAGAGATGAGCAGCATGGGAAATAGAAACAAAGTCTCCCACATCCCAGCCCAGCATCCACCACTATGATACCATGAAAATTAGGCAATAAAAAGAAGCCTATTTCTAACTGTATTCATTTCTCCTGTGATTTGCTGACATAGTCAAAAGTGCAGTTCAGAATCCAGCAAATTAAGACGTGAGGAGCTTTAAAATGCTTTCAGAGCTGCAGGCATAGCCCTTCATTAAATTGCCACAACAATCTGCAAAGGTCTTACTGGAAAAAGATGCAAAATAGGAGCCAGACAAACCTACCTGATGGCTCTGGTCTAGAAAGGTTTGAGAAGAGTGCAATGTGCTGGCAGAGCTGTGATATGGACATCTAGACTGAATGTACAGAAAGATAAAGGCTGGTAAGTTTTCCAGACAAACAAAAATGCATGAAAGAAAGATTTTAGAACAGTCTTTCATGAAATTTTCTTCAAGTTTTCACCCATAATTTGGAAGACTGACTGTAAAAAATTTAACATATGGGGTAATTTTTAGCAAACAATCTTGAATTTTTTTTCTTTCACTTGGTAACTTTTTAGTTAATCATTTCCACCTTTACTGTTCATTTCTTCCTTAAATCACAGCTCTCTAGTAAGGTGAAAAGATAACAATGGAAAAAATATAGCATAGTGAGTAGAGGAGAAAAACCCCACCACTAAAAATCAAACTAGACTGAATGTCCTTCCAAGTCTGTGCTTATTTCAGGAGAAATTAGACAGATTTCAAGTACATTGAGATTTTTGGTATACATTCCTGTAAAAATGAATAATAAGTGCCATTCCATCCTGTGCCTTCTTATCACTGATTTTTCTGCTGGTTTTAACTAAGCAGATGTTAGTAAATAATAAACTTTTTGTATCTATTGCATTAGAAAAATGAAGATGAAATATTTTTCACCCCAACAATTCACTTATAATCCTAAGTCACTGCTTGTAATTTCTAAGACTCAACTTTGGATGTGGCTGTTATGCAAGCAAATGACAATCAAAATGACAATTATTTTAAATAAGTGCCTTCATTTATAGCCACACAGTGCCCACTGTCCTCCTCTCCTAATTAGAAAGCATAATGACCAAGTTTATATTGGTCATGTACAAGAATTAAAGAGTAGAAAAGGCAAACAGAAATTCTCACTTCTGGCAGCTATGTTTGCAGTCAGCTCACCATCTTCAGAATCACTGGACACAGTAAGTAGATGCAGTGGAGCCAATCAATCTTGCTCTCTGTAAAAATCAGAGCAGCTGCGTAATTACATTCACATACCTGGTAACCACTTCTGAATACTCCAACTTGCTGCCCTTTTTAAAGCCACTTCATTTTGAAAAGTCATGTCATTGTTTCCAAGTGGAATTTCTGAACAATAAATCTATTCTTTTCTATTAGAATTTTTTTTTAAAAAGTTTTTATCGTGTCTGAAACAGATGCTCACATTTTGAAAAGGATGCCATTGATTGTACAGATCATTACACAACAGGCATTTCCTGAGCCTGCTGAAATCAGTTGGCAAAACTGCTATCAAAACAGGACTATATTCAGTACAACAATGCCCTTTCTTCTGTAGAAAATATCTGTTATCTGATGAGATTTTACTTGGCCAAGGTATCAACCCCATCCAGTGAAATCCCAGAGAGTTCTTCCAGAGAGAACGGTGAAGCTTCCCACAAACCCTTTGTGCCAACAATGCAAGAAACCCAGAAGTAAGCATGGAAATGCTGTCATTAACAGTTTCAGAACACAAAATATATGAAGTCCCATACGAAAAAGTGTACACTAAGCAGATTTTGCTACTAATTATTTGATTTGACTGCAGGATTTTCACATCTTTGGAGAGATTAGGAAGATTAACATTTTCAAAATTGTAAGTTGAATTGAGGATGTGAAAATATTACATGAGTTACTATTTTGCTTTATATATTAATAATTCCAATTAAGATCTGTCAGTCTGAGATAGCTGTGTATATTTGCTCTAGCTATATTCACTTTTGAATTATTCAAGGAACTTTTGTTACACTGTATTTGCTTATAATGTATCATAGAATTGTTCCATATTGTGATTTCCCATTATTTCCATACTGGAAGACTCTCTTATCTCAAATCAGGATTCCTCTTTCCTCTGCACAGCATAACAGACACAAAATGGCTATGATTCGCTAATATTCATACATTAGATCTAGAAACAGAACTGGCAAAAGGATATACTGTATCCTGGAAAACCAGGAAACTTGTATTTTCATTCTGCATTGGAACTTGCGTATGTTTTTAAGGCATAACTTTCTTAAAATAGCCCATTTTCAGGTCCAGAAGTTCAGATTCATGTTTTCATTTTCACATTGACATCTTTCTCCCTTGATCCACAGACAGAGGTGACCAACTATAAAACATACAATGATAGTAGATTAAGGTATCGCATTTTTTTTATTTGATTTAATGGAACAGGGTTCTTGTAAGAGCTCCATAGAAAAGCATTTTTGTTTCCACAAGCAGGGAGACAGCATCTTCTTCTCTTGGGAGGAGAGATGTCTTCTCCATATATGAAAGAAAAGCCAATGGAATTTTCTACATGCCACAGTATTCAGATTTGCATATTCCCTTGCACTACAATGAAGTGGCTAGTATTTAGGAAAACAGTTCCACATTTGACAAAGCAAAATTAATAACCCACCAAGCCCTACCTGTTTGACGCTTCACAAATAAGCTCACGAACATATTTATTTATCACTCTCTCTTGTTACTGTACTCTCTTGTCTGACTGTTCAGTATTCCATGGAAATTGGCAGATTTTCTGCAATGCATTAAAATAAAAAAAACAACACGGCTGGAGAACAACATAACCAAGTATCTCCAGGCTTACACCTGTTTTTGCTGCTCATCAAGCAACAGCAGCCTCTGGGAGTTCCTGCCTGCCTCGAATCCTCACTGTGAGGGATGGCTGCTACTGCTAAGGAAGGAGATTTTGCCTCTGAAGGTAGGCATCAGTGCTCCCAAATCAGTGCTATGCACTTCTTCTAAAAGGCCTGCTCTTCCTATGCATTTGAGAAACCTGAGTGGGAGCCTGGACAGATGGTGGCTGTTCCTACTCCTGGCCTTCCACTGACTTCTGGTAAGTCACTTCATCTTTGTGCTTCTGGCATTTTATTTTTTGTAATTGACCATTTGTAATTCCAAGGAGATGTGTCCAAAGAATTCCATGAGCCAGCTACTACACTGTTGTCCCTCAGATAAAAAGAGAAATATGACAGCCAGGCTACAGCTTCTCACATAAAGCTGAATGAGATGCAAGCAAGTGATTGTGTGGGTTTTTGGCAAACCTATCAAACTCATTTTCTTCACTACAGATCTCCTAGAGAATGGCAAAATTATACTCTTCCCAAGATATTTTAGTAGAAAATTTCAGGGTGGTGAACACTATTGCAGCACAACACTTCTTGTGACCCATTACAAGGGTTACACTGCTGAAAAAAAAACACAGCAGAGAAAGCAAGTCCTTTCCAGCCCCACTTACTCCTATTGTCTGACACACTGGAGACAAGTGCCAAAGCTAAAAGGGTAAGTTGTGACACCATGATGAGAAACTCTAACTCAAGCTGGAAAAAATTCATACCATATCAAAAAAACCCCATAGAGATACATCTTAAATTCCCTATTGCACAAGCCTCTAAATTGCAGTCAGATTTTTAGGTGGGTTTTTTTGGTTTTTTTTTGTTTTGGTTTGGGTTTTTTTGTTTTGTTTTAATATCCTATCTTCCTTCCAAAATGCCAGAAAAACTGTCCAGTTCAGTTTCTGGGGGAAAAACCCACACACCCCTCTAAAAATAAAACCAATTTAAAAGAAAACCACACCCTACACAGACACTCCCTGTTTCTCAGGCCAAATTTAAGTCTGTCTCTCTACTCAGATCAGGAATTTATTGAGCTCATGGAACAGCAACATTTTCTGTTTGTTCTTCCTCAGTTACATGACCAGAACCCTTCTTGCTCCCTTTAGAAGTCCAAACTACTAAGCTAGAAGCAAGTGACTGTCCATGACAGTTATAATGGCATCAAGGACCAAAACACTAATTTCACTGTATTCCTAAACTCATGTAAATACTCAAGTCTGGTAGTGGCCAGATAGGACATTTAGTAGAAAGCATTTATTGAGAAAGGTACTTCTGAAAGTGACACAGAGTCATAATATTAAATAATTTAGATCACCTGGGTTTAACTTTCCCACAGACGCCTTTCCATGTATTTGAACAAAACTCAGTTCCTTCATGCTCCATGGAAGCTATATTGCTATATTCTCCATCAAATAAAGGAAAACAAGTCTTTGCAAAGCATCCAATGGATATGAACACTGTGTACTAACACTAACAGTTACTCTGCAACCAGACAAAAGAATTCAGATTAACTGTGACCCATAATTGCAGTACAGAATGCACCTTCTCACAAAATACACACAGATCATGCTCTGTGCAGGTTTGTTTTCCAAAGTCAGCAGCTCTCTGCATTGTAAAAAAGAAGTGATGCTGTAATTGGTAAAGAATGTAAAGCTCTGTTCTAGATAAAAGCAAAACCAATCATGTTGCCCTTAAGCTATTGTACTGACAGAGTGAAACTGCTCATTCCTAATCAATGTATTCCAGCCTGTCCTGTTCCAAATCATGGCACTATTAAGCTACCTGTTAGTTCACTGGTGTGAAATTCAGGGTTTTTTCCTTCCTACACAGCCTCATTAGTAGTAAGAGGACTCTAAAATTTTTTTTTTCATTAAGGACTTTCAAAGACAGTCTGCAAGACACTTATCATATGCAAATGTTTTGGTACAATTTAATACCACAAACTGTAGTATTATATTCAAATAACACATCAAATCTCATTTGGCATGCGAGAAAATAAAATTAAAGGATGAGTTTCGATGCATAAACAGGATAAATAGATAGGATTTTGCTTCATCGTATTGAATAATTACAACCTGGCACAGTGCCCACATCATATTCATTATGAAGAGACTACAGTGTACAGCATGCTGCCAAAGACTAACTTTCTCAGACAATGGCTAGATGACCGACAAATCAGAAGTCTTACAGATTTCCTTGCTGTTTCTGCCTTGCATGTTCCTGGAAATTTGTTGAACTGCAATCCCTAATTGTATTACCTTCACTAACCAGGACTGTAAATAGAAAAGCTGCTCATTACACTTGCATTGTACAAGTGTTCACAGTGCCCTGTCTGCACTCCTTATACCTTCCAGCCTGCAGTGGGTTCCCCTCCAGGCCTGCTCCTCAGCCTGGTGTAAGGCCTGAAGAAGGCTGTCATCTTGTTTGCACCATAAGGAAACACAGGGTTGTTCCCATCCTCCTGCTGCTGTGAGGCTGGGCCATCTGTGCAGTTTAAAAAGAATTTACACTTACCAGATCTCTATCTTCTGCTATATTTTTGCTTTGGAAATATGCTTCACTTCTGGCATTGTCTAAACTACTTTATTCTGGTCTAAAAGAAGCATTCTCAATACCGAACACTCTACCTTATTAATAAAAAAAATTTAAAAAGCACCAGGCACCTAATCCACACACCGTAAAAGGGAAGGATTCAGTCCCTGACCATGAGAGCCACATCATCAGTCCTGCAGCAGATGCCACTGTTGGCAGCATTTGCTTGCCCTGCAAAGTCCACAGAGAATATGAAGTCAAATTTGTCATTTTCAAAATGCAAAATTTTTTTGCTTTCTCACAAAATGTTTTTCTGCTGTACTTTTTCCTCCTTCCATGATACCACATATCCACTCCCTCATATTCTGGCCAACTATCAGGTGATTCCCATGGAAGTACCATTCATGAGAATGAAATTCTTGTGAATTCAAATGAAACATAAAGAATTTATAACATGCCCATGGATATTGCTTTAGAATATCCTTCCAACCAAACCAGTGGGATAAGATTTTCAAATGAAGGTGACATAACCTTTATGGATTTTTTTGTTGTCATTAAAATGAAACTTGAAAGAATAAATAAACCATAAATAGCTATACAAAATCCTCTTTGGGAATTTTCTGTAGCAGTGGTGAAGACAAATCTCATGCTTATGAATGATTAAGTCCTTAACAGACCTTGGAGAGGTTTCTGGTCCCAGGCCTGTCCTGAGAAGGAGCAAGCAGAGGTGATGTGTTTCCCAGTTGTTTCATTTCCAAAGGGAAGATGAAAACCCCTATTTCAGACCAGTACCATTAACCCAGCCTCCCACTTCTTGACCACAAGCAATTTCTCCATCAGAGAGATCCATAAAGCATTTTTCTTGCTTCTTACTGGTACTAAAGAACTTTTTTAATGATGGCTAAACTATAGCAATATAAGCATTCCTGAAAATTATGTGGCCAGCTTGGGGACAAAAGGAAGTCTCAAATTCAACACAGACAGAAACAAAAAAGATCAGAACTGTTAATTCATATTACAGAAACTCCAAACACAAGAGCATCAGGCCACTGTCAGCTGAAAACTGCATTCTATCTTGGCTAATCTAGTAATTTGTCTGAAAAAATATTTAAACCACAAGCACAACCTTATGCTACTTGCTCTGCATCTCTTCAGTGATGGACAGTAAGATGACTTTTTGATTAAAAAAATCAGGAAAACTCACAAAAGAGGCCTAACTGTCTGAAGAGACAGAAGACCTAGCTGTGGATCTTGTAAGAGATGCTCCTCTAACAGAGATTTTTAAGTTCAGAAGATTGTCCCCCGTAGTAAATTCTTTACGTGACAAACCTGAACAAGACAAAAACACTCCTGTTTTAAGGCAAAGCAAAAAGTCAAGATTCCACCTGTCTAAAAGACAGAAGATAAAGGCACACTTCCTTTTCCTTTGATGGAATCTGAACTCAAAAGTTAACCAATGATAGTCAGGCACTGTTCTGACACTAGACATGACTGACAGGTCTGGTACTGGGCTTTTCATAGGCAACTTAAGACCAGGCAACTCTCTACATCTAGCCAGATCACTTCAAGTGGTCTAGCAAGATCACTTCAAAACACCTGCTAAAATCAATGAAAGCTTACAAAAATAACTGCAATTACACCTTGATCTCTTAGCACATATACTGAGGGTTAAGGCTCTGTTTGTTTCAGTTTCGAACAATCTCAGTACATTTTGATGTTCACTGAAAGGAAAAAAAGAATATTAAAGACAACGCAGATTTTTAAAATTTTTTTTTGTATGGACAGACTGATCATAAACTGTGTAATGCCTTTTTATGGAGGATTTGAAAATAGTGTGAGGAGGCTTCTACTGAAGCTAGAATTAAATGGGAGTACTTTGCTTTATACACAATGTATATGCACTTGCAACTTTCTCAAAGCCAGAAGTGGCTCCTGTGCATCGCAATGAAGCTAGAAAGAGAAGCACTAGTATTCTAACAAAGCACACCTTGAATAACTATTAATGGTCAAAATAAAACCAGTCCTTTACTACCTTGAAAACACTGTAACATTTGTTCCTAACCTGGCCTTAGGCATTACTCCTTCCCATTAGGAAAAAAAACCCAAGAACAACAAACCACTACACAAATGAATTCTAACTCTAATGGCAGCTGCCTGTTACTGTATTTCCTGTTGTCATTTATCAATCATGGCAATTTTAAAAGACATCTTACTCTAATTTCATAGCAACTCTCAACTCCTCTACAGCATTGTTGAAATGGCTGAAATATGAATACAAAAGAGATCTTTTAATGTGCTGTGCTGGTCTCCAACTCTAACTATAAAGCTAAAAAAACATTTGGCATCCTACTCTGATTTCACCCTCTCAAACAGCTGTAAAAGATTGTCTTTCTGTTAACAACAGAGGGGTAGGGACAGGTGCCCAAATTGGCATTTGAAGGCAAGCAAAGTCTGGAGATGAAGAGTGACCCAATTAAAGCATGCTCCACTTTATATCTTAGAAGATATTACCCCAGTCCAACAGCAGAGCATCAGTTTTGAAATTCGAAATTGCTTTACTGTTTGCTCAGCAGGGTAATCAGATGAAAGGGATCAGAGACCTGAGCTGTGACTGGGACCAGAATAAGTTATTATTTTCCAGTAGCTTAAGCAGACAGCAATGTCCTACTGCTTTACATCATCACTGCAATTTACAGCAGTTGTGCCCTTTTTTGTCTTTCAGTGACAACATTTCCACGATTGCTGTGTTTGAAGGGGCTTTGCTCAGTGTTAGCAGCGCCATTTGAACTCTCTGTTGACTGAAATAGTATATTATTGTCATCACCTGTCAAGCAACTTGTGCTTTTTCTGGAAACTTACACTTTTGATGCAAGCTGTTAGCAAATTTATGTGGAAGCTAAAGCTTGGTATTTCAAAGGGTACAAAGTGGAGTATGACAGCAGGCCTTCGGTGACTGCACAGACAGGCGCCTGACAGAAAACCTCCACCTATCACCAGGATCACAGTCTGCTGTCACTTCCACCTGCAAGCTTGGAAACACCATAATTGACACTGCAGAAGGACACACAGCAGCACAGCCGAAGGGGGAATGCAGGAGAGCTGCATTTAGGCATGCATCACTGCCCGAGGCAGGATCTGTTCACAGGCCTCGTGCACCGCCATCACAGTGCCCTGAGGGTCTCCAGCACAGGTAAAGTGGGAAAATCAACTGCTCTGAGCCAGTACGTGTTAAAAAAATTAGGGGTTGCTTTGTGGGTAACCTTGTGTCATAAAAAGGTAAAATCTGTATTTAAAGTCACTTTTGGCTGGCAGAAGGGGAGGGAGGGAAGGAGTGAAGGGAGGGAGGAAGGAAGGAAGGAAGGCAGGAAGGCAGGAAAGAAGGCTGGCTTCACTGAGGGTGTGTTGCGGTTTGGACAGGTGTTTACCAAGAAAGGTGGGAGCCTCCCTTGGAATGAGAAATGTGAACCTCCCTTCCCTCCGAATTAGTAATATTTTGAAATTAAGAGGCTCTCAGGCAAAAGACAGGGAATAGGAATAACAGATCTTTACTAAGTATTTATATGAGGTAAACAGGCAACACCTATAACAGTGACAACAAAACCAGAACCAGAGAGACCCACTGACAGCTTTCCCTCAGGTGTAAGGCACCTTCCCCCTTGGTGCAGTGAAGGCCCCGGCCGGCAGGGGCGCTCGGGCTTCGCTGGGCAGGGCAGGTGCGATGGTTCCCCTGCGGCTGCAGGGGGCGCTGTGGGGCAGCTCGGGGAGCAGATGCCAACGGCAGCTGGACCCACAGCAATCCTGGGGTGGTGGCTGAGATGTGCTGGAAAACCCCATNGCAAGCTCCTATCCCCTGGTCATAGCCACACGTCCTCCTCTGAAAGCCGAGAGCAGCAGCAGCTCGAGGGCGGGGCTCCAGAAGGCCAAGCTGGCGAGTGGACCGGGCTGTGTCCCAGCCCCCACCAGCTCCACTCCCCACAGTGTCTCTGTCCCACTCTGAGGAACCCCCAGACAGGGAGGTGCCGCGCCCACATGCCCGCAGGTCGGTGACATCCATTGTCCTCCTTAAGTATCGTCATTAGCATTTCTAAAGAGGAAAAAATTTCTCTAAAAAACGTCGACAGGGTGATACATCTGGTCAACATGGCCTTGCCACGAAAGTAACCTGGGATCTGCTGGCTGTGATCCAAGAACTGTTTGGGAGAAGGGGCCCTATTTTGACTCTGTAGCCTCAGCATTCACATAATCTCTAAGCACTTTTCAAGAAGAGTTTCATATAAATCAGCACAGATAAACCTGAGATCAGTGACTTTTCTCATGCAGCTGAGGAGAGAACCAGATCCTGCATTACAATTCAGCAGTTTTTTGTTTCATTGAGATGTTTTCCTAGTGCTAAACAAAATGTGAAATCAGATTTTTACAGTATCCAAAGAGATCCCAAGAATGAAAGAGATGTTTATTCAGAGAGTGAAAGGCGCTTCCTTAGCAGAGTTCTGTGGTGGATTAGCACCTCCCACCCCACACACCCCTCAGAGAAGCTGGAAATGATCAGGGCGTGCTTGCTCCTCTCTGCCCTGGTCCTGGGCTCTTCCTCCAGGCTGAAACATGCACAAGGAAAACTGTCCTGGACTGCCACAAGACCTGCTCCTGGGGCTGTTTCGTGCTCACCCTCCTCCTGCCCCTCACCCTTTCCCCCTGGTTCCTCTGCTCCTTCAGCAATTCCACCTTTTGTTGCATACTTGGCAGTGTATGGCTGGGGGCTGGGTTGGTCAGGACCAGCTCCAGATGGCTACAGGGAGTCACCATCAAGCTTGGAGCTGGTGGAAGCTGTCTGGCAGCAGGCTCAACCAGCCCTGAGCATTCCCCAGTACAGACATGGACACTGATCACCCTCCAGCAGAGATCCTGAAACTGAGCCCAGAGAGACACAGATTTATCTGGATATTACAAAGGATGTGATCAAGGGGGAGACACGAAGGAAGAAAATCAAGCTGACTGTTACAAGACTTGTTTGCTAGGGAATGTTTAAATCACAGCAGGACTGGAGGAACCAGCACTCCCAATCTACTCATTCCGTGGCCGTAGATGTTGTGGGCACTAATTCATGGCTTTCCTCTCTGCCAGGGCTTGCAGAAAGAGAATGGCT
The DNA here is from genome assembly GCA_013398075.1 of Notiomystis cincta. Classification (NCBI taxonomy): domain Eukaryota; kingdom Metazoa; phylum Chordata; class Aves; order Passeriformes; family Notiomystidae; genus Notiomystis; species Notiomystis cincta. The sequence continues at coordinate 12,694 of VZRX01022606.1, read as the reverse complement.
GCACACACACACCCCACCCTCTCCCCCTGCCATGCAGCACCTGCCCCAGACCTTTCTCCCATTCCCTATCTGCTAGTCCCAGGAAATCTTTCCCCAAGCTGGAGATGAGACAGGTTAATAACCTCCTTGCTCTTTTCTGTTCTGCAAGATGGAGGAAATCACACTACCCTTGCACAAGGAGAAAATGATGATGTGTCTCCAGGACATAGGGATATAGATGATTTTCCTTCCATTGGGGCTGACTGTATAACACACTAAATTCCAGCTACATGCAACAAAACAAACAACTACAAAGTTATGTAGCTGTAGTCAAAGAAGAGACATTGAGTGACTGCACCTCTGTTGGATTTGACATAAATGATGCCAATGTGAGCAGGCAGGTAAACAGGAGCTGCCCATCTGCAGGAAAAGCAGAACTGGTCAAAAGGCAGCTGCTTTGCCTTACCTGTACCCACAGACTTGTGATGCCTATGCTGCCCTAATGAGGACTCCACAAGAGCATTAAAGTTTTGCTTTTGACTTTCTTCATTGACTTCAAGGGAATTGAGGTTTCCTGTTCAGGATTCACATTGCAACAAGCCTAACCTCCTCTACTGAAAAGCCAGGGAATGCATTAACACTGTGCTTTTATTCACAATAAGAGACTTGTGTGGTATTAAAGGCAAGATGCTTTGCAATAGAAGCAAATGGAGCACCTAGACTGGTCCCAATAGTAAGAATAAATAGCAATAGTGAGTTTGGTTTGGCCTGAAGAACTTTTCATTCAAACCAAATCAAATTTTCAGCTACACAGAGCAATATCTAAGATAAATAAAATATCTCATTGTTAAATCCCAAAGAAAAGGCAGTTGAACAGAAGGTGATAGCACTGTCCTTGGTTTTATTAGCTCTGCCATTTAGAAAGGTCCTAATTCAAGAAACCACATGGTTTTGATGCAACCATTTAAGTTCAGACTGTTGCACAATTTAAAGTAAGGATGTGTTCAAGTAGTTTGTTAAAACTTCATACATCATTAGAATCTCAATATGCTATACTCCAAACATCACAATATTCCATGCTATTACTAAGCAGTGCCTATCTTTCCTCAGATGTTTTTCTTTTGACAATACTGTGCTGGCTATTACATATATGATGCAAAGATTTCAGATCTCTCCCTCTCCAGTCATTGCCATGATGTTTCAGTGCTTGGGTCAGTCTTCCCTTATGGAATGGTTTAGAAGCAGTCTAATATGGCAGTGACAGTGGCTCCCAATTGTGACAGTACTTCTCTATATAAGATTTTCCATCTTAAACTCTTCATTTACCGGTATCTATATAAATTTCACCATCAATTGCTATGTGAGGAAGGTTAGGCCAAGCCTGAATGTTTCAGAAAACCTTGACCACAAAGCCCAGCATACCTGCTCAAGTGACAGTGCTGTGAATAACAACACACACTCCTAAGCACTCCTTGCTACTGTTCAGTGAAATAATGCCTCCAAGACTGCAGGCAAGCTTCTTCACATCCACATGGCTATGCCTCTGCACAAACAGGTTTTCTAAACAGATTTCAGCTCTCGTCATTTCATGTGCTTTTAACATGTCTAATTTACAGTCTTGCAGACATGCTAATGTTTGAACCTTTGTTTTTGTCACCTATTGTTGCTACTGCAAACACGAACCAGAAATTGGTTGGAGATAAAACCAGAATAACAGTGGCCCATTCTGGGGATTTGGTCTTCGTGTGTAAGTTGTGCTGGACCCAAGTAATTTTGGATTCATTTATGAGGAGGTCCCATCAGAGATCCTGTTGTGAAACAGGGGACAGAGCAAGGTGACGACAGCAATTAGATCTGCATGTAATAGGCACACAAAACACCAGAAAACCAAATCACGTTCATATACACAAACTCATTGTTTCTCCAACAAGTCCATTAGAGATCACTGCTCCTAAGAACGCTTTACCCAGGCAGCCTCATGATTCTTTTTAGGTCTCCCTACCCTCCCTGGGCAATACTGTCCTGTTCTCCTTCCCTCTCTACCCTGCAAGGGGGAACACTGTATGTAGCCTTTGACACACGACCAAAGATGTCCTGCTGTGCCGCCATGCAAACCCATGCTTCTCTCTCAAGGCTGAATTTGCATGCAAGGTTGCTCCTCTGAACCCAGATCCCAGCTAAAAGCACAGACAGGTCATTTGCCCATGTGTCTGGCCACTTAAAAGATGCCTCTTCTGCCACTGGAAATATCAGCAGCTGCTGATCCCATGCTTACAGCTCCTTAATAGCAAGAAAACATAAACATCTTTTCAGCAGGACGTGCTTGCTTCCTTTCCAGGGCTAAAACCCTCTGCTGACAACCTTCCTTCCCTCTATCCAGCAAGCAAACCCTCTGAAGAAGGACAAAACATTAAGTCCATATCCACGCTGGCATTTCTTAACATAGCAGAAAAGGTTTCCCACAGAACCTTTTAGTTGTGATTAATGCTGTGAAGACATTGGTAGGCAAAGCATGGCTGGGCAAAAAAAGCACAAAACATTTTTCATGGATGTCACCTCCAATTAATAGATAAATCTGCTTCAGCTATTTCCATCTCTCTCTCTCTCTCTCTCTCTCTCTCTGCTCATATGGCTCTCTAGGGAATTAAAGCCTCATAAATATACACTTGTTTTTCTCTTCTGTACATAGAAATCACATCCAACTTGGGAATTTCTTGGATTGAAATGGTTGGACGTGAAAGACTGTTATAAAGAAGTGCTGTATATGTGCTATTCCAGGGCGGTGTTGTACCCTTTCCTGGAAACCTTGCTGTATTACATGGATGTAGTCTGGCTGAGAACTGGACCACCAAAGAAAATGAATGCAGCTCCAGCTGGAAACTGTTTTTGATGGTCACCTTCTGAACAACAGTATGCTGTCTAAGGAATGCAAAATATTTATCTTCCAAAAAGTCATTGGTCAAAAAAAAACCTTTTACACCAGAAAGGTTGACTTTGTACTTCTGAATAGCCCAGAATACTCATTGGTGTTAAAAAAATTTGCATGTAGCATTTTCACTTCAATGACAAAGCAAGTTAGCTTTGCATATGTGGAAGCAAGAAGCAGTGGGTCAAAAAGGAAGAGTAAGACAGAGCAGTTGCATCAAAAAAAAGGCAAAGTCCTTGGGTGATCAGACAGCAGAAACAGATTTTATCTGCATCTTATGTAGAAGATGAACCCCTATTTGATATGACACAAAAAAATCATGAAACAGGAGAAAATCCCGCTTCCAACCCATGCTTCCAGGCTGTGCATGTATCCATCAATCCATCAGGGATCAATGACACATTTAACCTCACCTTCTGCCACCTGAGATGCAACTACCTCACAGTTTTACATACCCTACACTCTTAACAGTCTGGTTTGCTTTTAAAGCTACAGCTGATGGAGTCATGTGTTACTATTAGAAAGGTGAAATTAAGTAAATTTCTCTAACTCACAGTTGCAGGGACAATGCTCAGTAACAGAGGCATAACACTAATAATATTCAGGGACTATGAAACACACAAAAGCCAAAGGAAAACCAGCTGAGAAAAAACCCACTGTTTTTTAAGCTCCCAGAACAAAACACAGCAGCTACAAGCTGCAAAACCTGGCAGCTAACAAGTCTATCCAAATAAAAACAATTACTGAATCTTCCTTATTGGTATAGGGTATGAAGACTTACTCCATTCTCCGTGTCCTCACGACTACTTGCAAGCTAAGGCAGTGGTAGCAGGTACTGTTCTTCAGAGGTCTAAACCGGTAATGGACTAGGAACCCCCAGTTTAGCAAGGTCAGAGGCTGAGTTATAGTTGAGCCTGTGCTCTTGAAGTTGTAGAGTATTATTTGCATCACCATATCTATTCTTCTTCCCCTAGACACAAATCTTACCATTGCCTGGGATCTCCTTTCTCTTCAACCCAGTCAAGCATGAGTGAGGGAACAGGGAACCACTACAAGGAGCAGCTTTCTACTTAACCGGTCTCTGTACAGTAAAACAGGTCTTTGTGGACACAACTGGAACAAGAAACACAGCGGAGGCTACTCTACGCTATGTGAGTCCAGAGGTTGTGGCCTCCTCTTTTTGCCTCAATTTTCTTGCAACATAGTCTTAAAGAGTTTCTTAGGTAAGGTTTTAGACAGCTAAAGATATATTGGGAGTTAAAGGAAGTAACAGCAGGTAAAATAGCACCCTACTGTTTGTATATATTTTTATGTTTGGTTTTGATAAATCCATGCAGTCAGGACTCACAGCACATGTATGGAAGCCAACAGGAGTTTACCTGTGTTAATCAAGAGATTAACATGACATGCTATGAACTCTTAAAAATGTAAAATATTTTGTAATAAACATAATCCAGAATACATATGAGATTAAATCCAGCCCTACTGGAAAAAGGAAGCAACTTCATCTGGTGTAAAATAAGTTGCAGTAGCAGAGCTCTGCAAGGAAGACTAAACAGTGGGACCACAGAATAAGGCAGCTGAGAGCATCTGAGGAGTCTGAGGGATGGCAGATGAATAAAGAGGACAGCAGGACAGATACTGAATCTCACAAATGCAATCTGTACTGAAACTGAGGAGAGGTAGTCAGTGTAGCACCACTCTTAGGTATCCACCCAAGTGTTGCAGCCAGTGCGTGAAGTATGGGGCCCCCAAATGGCATCTTATCATCCAGTGCCCTGTGTCAATCAGTGGCGTAATCTCAATCACCTTAAATCTGACTGGAATCACCTTAAATCTAACTGTATCAATTCCTTGCTTCCCTCTCCATTTGTTTTTTCTAGTTTATCTTCTTATACAGAAGAAGACTTCATCTGATGTTAATGCCCATATTCCACATTGAACACATGAGATTTTCTTTCATCTCTTGCCAACTGTCTCTAAGAGATGCCAGTCAGCAACACACCATGCTTCTGGCTTAAACCACTTCTTTCACCCTATGGGCTTCAGAAAATAGCTGAACATGGAACAGCATCTTTTAGAAAAATAGTGAATTTCTGACAAGCACTCCTCTAAACAATGCTCAAAGGTTTATTTTCTATATACTCACTTATGAGTACCTCACTGTGTATCTCTTGCTCAGCCAACAGAGAAACTTCCAAAATAATAAGCCAAATTAACAACATTGTTCAAGAAGTAAAATATTTTTTAAAAATTGTTAAATCAAGCTGGAATTTCTTGGAGACTGACACGAATAATAATAGGATAATTATTAATGTACCATGTGCTACAAGCCTTCCTTGAAAATCCTCTCATTCCATCTTACCAAAATAGTACCAAACTCAAATTATTATCCTTGTTATGTCAAGGTACAGCTCTTGTATTCTCTAGGCTCTACTCTTTTCCAGTTAAACTGGCAGGGCTTCAATGAAGCCAGGGTTTTTCTCCTGACTGAGATTTGAGCATCTATCTATTAACTGAAAAATTTCTGTCCTTGCCAAGGTACAAAATTAGCTATATCTTCTGTCAATGGTTTTCTTTCCTGGATGCAGAAAACCGCCTGTTTTTCCACTTGTAGGCTTCAAAGCAATGCCAATCAAAGCCTGCCAGAAATGACAAAATACATATTTTAAAGTTAGTCAAGCAAAATGGATTAAACTTCAAAGGTCCAATACAATTCAAGGTATGCTGAATTCCAAGCCAAATCTTGGTCTCTAATGTCCAGTGGTGCCATCACTCTCAGACAGGAAAGAAGGCTAGAAGGAAGACTGGGAGAATTGTGACTGTTCAGCCTGGACAGAAGAAGGTTAGAACTTAAGAGCACCTTCCAGTACTGAAAGGGTCTAGAAAAGATCTGCAGGGGGACTTCTGAGAAGGACATGGAATGACAGGACAAGGGGCAATGGCTTTAAATGGAAAGAGGACAGGTTTAGATATTGGGAAGACATTCTTGACTATGAGGGTGGTGAGGCTGGGGTAAAACAGGAGGTGTTTTCTCTCAGGATGCTTGTTTGGATCAGTGGTCACAGAGGACCAGAGCACAGTAATACCAACGAGAAGGAGGGGCTAACAGTAAAATCCACTCCATCAGTCCATCTCTTTACTGTGTGCTAAGATTAAGCAAGCACACCAAAATGAATTAAAACCTTAACAGAGAAACCTGATTGCTCTGAAAAACTGCATTTCTAAAACTAATCTCACCTCTAAGCTTCTGGGTGGCTGTGGGGGTATTTCCTATGAAACATTTTTAAGGCTGACAAGAAGAGTGAAGAAGCACTGCTGTTCATCACAGAGAGGTAGCTACACATCACCAAAACAGTTGCCAGTGGTGCAGTGTTCCTTCTTTTGCATTTAGGGAAGGGCACTCAGACTTTGCTTTGCCTGACTCCCCCACTGTGACTGTGGTGAAATGGAAATGCTTCACAGCACGAGTGAGATGTGTTGTAGATGTTAGCTTTGGTATCACTCCAAAAGAAGGCCAATGCAAATACATGTACACTGTGAAGTGAGAAGGGACAGAAGAGGTTAGCTTTGATGCTTTCCCAGAGAGAGTCTAAGTCAGAGGGTAGAAGGTAAGTGCGGAGAGAGGTTTCAAGGGTGAGTCTGTAGCAGAGACAAACTGAATCCCATGGCACAGGCAAGTGGAATCCATCAGAGAACCCACAGGGCTAAGTTCTGCCCCTCTTCACAAGCTTTCACAGAGATGAGAGAGATGCAAGTGTCAGTGGAGCCTGGCCTGGCATTTCCAGCTGGGCTTGTGTGCAGCTGTGGACGTAGAAGGTAGATAGGCACTGGCAGCAGAAAACAGCACTCACAGCAGGTCCTGGTGAGGCAGCTGTACACATGTCAAAGAGCAGGTTTTCCAACAAAAAAGGAAAACACATCCTCACAGGAATGGCAGAGATGATAAAAAACACTGGAGTACCAAGATATTCTCCCACCTTTTACCTGCAGGAAGACTGCAGGCCTTCCAGAGGAGAACCAATTTAAGTGACACTGGTTAATATTCCACTTGAAGTCTGTGCTCATGTGAGGAGAGGGATGGCAACCATGTCAATTATGTAACAGCCTTTTTGTGAAAAGGAAATCCGCCACTTAGGAACACACCGCCATGTTAAACAAAATCTACAAGAGAAGATTGTATGGCACATGAAGAAATTTAATATAATTTCATATAATTTCACATAGTAACAATTTTTCTTCTACATTTTTGAATTCCTACAATTTTTTCCATTTCATCATGCATAGAGGGGAACTGCCTTTCAGTTTCATGTCCTGGGTTTAAAAACACATGCATTAGAAGAGTACTAGAGTCAGCTTTCTTGAAGTATTTTTCATTTTGACCACGGTAATTATTCTTTCCTCAAAACCTATTTTCAAAACCACTCTAAAAAGGACTATATCTTCTTACTTAAAAAAAAAAAGACAATTGACCTTAAAAATATTTCTTCCCCTATAGTTTTGAGAAAGAATATTTCTATAATTGGCATATCTCATTAGCAAACTCAGCTATGCTGCAATAGTAATAAGTGAGTAGCAAAGCAAGACTAAAATTTTTAAGTGCTTTTTGTTTCTAGGCTAATTTTCCTTATATTATCTGGACCCTTGAGGGATACAGCAACCTGTCCTATTGTCTCAGCCATGAGACAATAAAAAAAACATTCCTCAGCCAAATTTCTCTGTTACATTCCCACTGCTTTTGAAAAAAGTACTGTAATTCTTTCATCCAGTCTCTCCTTTCACTTGTGCATCTAGACAACATATACCCACCTCGAGCTTCTTCAGGCTCTGAAAAGACAACATTAGGATTGATTTTCTCAGGTACCCTATTGAGGGTGATGCTTATGAAGCAAGGAGTCACTGGAAGTACGAGCAGCTTGGTTGCCCAATCTGTACCCACTCAAACTCAGCAGCAGATAAACTGTGCTTCCAGCCACAGATACTGGGACTGCTACAAAAGCATCAGAGCAGTCACAGATGACACTCAATATCCCACCTGACAGCAGCAGCCTCCAGGTGCTCAGCAGGTGATAGCAAACTGCAGGTAATAAACTTACCTACAGCCTCTCCCTAATCCTTCAACAGGCAGACTCGTGACCTAAACTCATCCGAGTACCCACCCTTTCTACTTCTGTCAACCTAATTTATATCGCCAGCACTTGCTTTCTGGCCAAATCACCAAGAAATGAAACTTCCGGAAAAAGTCACTTGTTAGCAGCTCTTCAGTGTGATGCCACACATTCCAGAAAGCTCCAGGTCTTTTTGTGTAGAGAAGCTGATTTAAGTTGATTGTCTTTCTGTAAGATTGTGAGGCTGGGGGCCAAGAGTAGCAAAGTAGAGTGAAGGTGACAGCAAAAGAAGAGGTAAGCATACACTGAGGGCTCACTCAAAACAGCCAAACACACACTTAGCTGGAAGAGAGATGCCTTGATAAATTGGTGTTCACTGTTTGTCAGCATGCACAGCATATGTGCTTTTAAACGATTTGTACTGTGATAATGTCTCCTGGAAAACATTTGAAATCAAGGCAAGATAGACCATTTGTTTAATTATTTACTTTAGGCATTAGTCTTTTTCATGTTAAGCAAGACAAAACTTAAATTTTTCCAGGGGGGATTTAGATTGGGTATTAGGATGATTGGTCAAGCACTGGAACAGGTTGACCAGGGAAGTGGTGGAATCGCTGCTCCTGAAAGTGTTCAACAAACATGGAGATGTGATGCTTAGGGACATAGTTTAGTGGTAGACGTGGCAGCGTTCAGTCAAAGGTTGAATTGGATGACTTTAGAAGCTTTTTTCAGCCTTAGTGATCTATGGTTCTGTGTTTGAGGGAAGGGGAGCACTTTTAAGCAGTGGGCCAAACCCTGACCCAACTGAGTCAGTAGAACCAAAGTTCTTGAACTAAGATCAATAGAAACAAAGATCTAGTAAATTCTATGAAAAAAACATAGAAACAGTAAGGGGAAAGGTGGTTTGAAAGTCTCTTGTGGCATAGGTTGTCCAAATGTGAATGAGTTGATGTCAAAAGGTCTATAACACAGAAGTGGATACACACTGACTTTATTTGCCATCTATTTTTTGTTCCTATTTCATTTTCAGGTCTGTAACAATTGCCAGGATGGCAGCTGCAAGTTTTATCTTTAGAATGAAGATTTCTGAAAAATTAGCTTTTTTTAAAGAAACACAACAATTAGAAAGAGTTTGAGTGCCTGCATTAATCACTGTTTAACCTGAGCAAACCAGAAATCAGAGGAAAACACAATTACTTTTCTATTTGGCATAATTTCATCCCACTTAATCCACCTAATGCTGTGCAGTACATAAAATCTGGGCTATGTGCACAGGGTTTTATTTCGCCCTTCACATGAGACATGAGCCATCTCCTGCTATAAACCTGTCTAACTCCACTGGCTGCAAGGAACCACAGCATTGTCATCAGATCAGTGCCATGAGCTGCACGCAAAGACAGAAAGACAGAGGAAAAGAAACGTGTGCTTCTCTGGAGTATACTTTTAAAGCTTAGATACCTTTTTAAAGGATGTTCGTGAGACAAGATGTGTATTACTGTGTTTAGAACATCAGCAAAGGAAACTCCCTGCCTGCTTGCATAGGAGGTCAAACCAAGAGCATGTTCTGAGTGCAGTGGCAGAGCAGAGCTGTAAGTGCTGTAGACACACCAATGAAAGAGCTGCATGGCCATAATCCTGATGTAACAGCTCTGCAGTGTAGGGCTGGTATAGAGATATGACATTCTGTGTTAACATATGCATGAGTTGGTAAATTGTTTGAGCTTGGTCCACTATGGAAAAGCATTTTGATTTCATGCTTTTCATTTCGGCAAACACTTTTATTGCAGCCAGTTTTTCAAATTGTCAAATTATCTTTCTGAGCAAATATAGTACTGCTACAACACATAAGAATGAGTGAGTCAGTAAACATTTGGTTTTTCCATTTCCTGAGGTGTTTTGTCTGAAATAGGAAAGCACTTTTCATATGCAGCCTTAATGGAGCTAGCAATTGCTCTGGTCAATGGCGAAGGACATCCTTTGTAATGAGTACTGGAAATATCAGTATTTCCAGTATATACTCCTAGGTGCAAGACTCAAAACTTAAATATAATTGACTTTGTCTGTTTATCCTTATGCACCCCAGGGCCATTTGGGCAGGACTCCATCTTCTGCTCAGCCTGGGAAGTATAAAGAGAGACCAGCTCTCATTCCTGTAACATCGTGCCACTGCCAAAACAGCTGATGCTCACAAAATCACTACCTTTAACACCATTCCATTCCACTCCATTCCACTCCAATCCATTCCTTCTCTACCTCTACTTTACACCATTATCTTTTGCCTTCTCCCCTCCTCCTGAAATCCCAGCTCTGAGATAACTCATACTCGTCAAACATGGATATAGTGTGCATACATTAAATGTGGAGTTTTGCACAACTTTCAGCATAAGTTACATCCTCCCAGCACCTCAGCAGTTGTTTGCAAGCTGTCACTGCTCAAATGTTCATCCATAGTTTACAGTAAACTGATAAAACAGGGCATGAACTGCTTCTGCTACACTAATGCAGAGGGAGACAGAAGTCCTGAAAATTAGTTTCCAATTTCCACCTGTCACTCACCTGAACGGAAATACTTCCATTACCCACTGTGCTTAACAACTTATCAACAAAACTTTCCACCAGGACAGCTATTTGAAGGCTTAAAAGCAAAATAAATTTAAAAAACTACCATCTCGAATCACTGATGGCTTGAACAAAACTTTAAGTCTCTCACTGAGGCCCTTAAGGCTTAAAAAACTCAAAAGGTGCAACTGCTGCTAAGTATGCCTTAACTAATACTTCCCAGTAATCTCAGTTTGCTTTTCTGACACAATGTAGTGACCAAGGAAGTTTTAGCTTCCTCCTTCTGTCATCATCACAGGTAGAGGAAACCAAAACTGTAAGAGACAAAAGTGAATTAGGATTGAGAAGACCAATGTAAGGAAGGCCAAGGCTAAAAAGTTGATTATCCAAACAATGTAGTCAGAGGACATCAGACTGCTCTGGTAGCCAAGCTGGGAACAAACCTAAAAAGGACTTGATGTTTGGCTGTTGAACACTTTGACACTGAATACCTGTAAGTAAACAAACCCCAAGAGAGCTGCACAGCTTGGACAGTCACACTGAAGTATTCATTTAAAGCAGAAAAACCCTGGAAGTTCTGGTACATGAAATGTTGTTGAGAAGGATGAAGGAAATGGCCATGACTGGTTTGGGTCCTGAACTGCACAGCTCACACATCTGGCTTGAGAGCAAAGGGCATGGGTGGAGGAGAGGAAAATGGGTTTTCTATTACAAGACAAAGGAGATGACAAGGGACAAAGCACCGCACAAAAAAACCATGCTGGCCTGATGTCTTGGAGGATTTGGCTAGCCTGATCTCCTTCCTTCATCTCTCTCTGCTCATGAAGCCATTCAATGCCAATCAAAACCGATACAGGCACTGATGATACCATTTCACAATGATACCATGATGATACCATGATGCACAAATCTCAAAATGTGCTCTTCTGTCCTGTGACTTGATATGAGCTTTACTTGAAAAAGTGGTCCCACTATGCACTCTCTGATCAGACACTGATGGTCTGACTCATTCACCTCTTCTTGTAGATTTTATTCCTGATTTCTATTTTCCTTATAGAATGCTTTATAACAGAGATAGATAGATAGATAGATAGATAGATAGATAGATAGATAGATAGATAGATAGATAGATAGATAGATAGATAGATAGATAGATAGATAGATAGATAGATAGATAGATAGATAGATAGATAAACTTCCCCTTTTAATTTACTTGTTAAAATTAGCTGCATTGCTCACTTCTGGTGAAGATCATCAAAATAAATGAAATCCTACAAGCAGTAGTAGTCAGAATTTTGCTATGGCTATCCATCCCTACTTTGAATAACAAGGAAGAGGAATGGCAATTTTAAAATTATTGCTTTTTGCTGTTCCACAACACAGTAGTATTTTTAAAAAATCATTCCATCTCATATTATTGTAAACAGCAAGTGTGCCCTCCATACACTCCATGGTAAAATTTAGTATGAGACCTGTATAATGGGATTTAAAGCTGAACAGCTGTTTTGCTAACCCCCTATGTCAGGGCAAACATCTTAGAACCAGGAATCAGCATGATCTCAGTAGGAATTTTGAAACCAGAAAATACATACCAAAGGAATAATGAAAAGTAGCCTCTTACTCAACAAATCATCTTTTAAAAATTACCGTTTTTTAAAGTCCTCCTGTCTTTGTAACTCACATTGCTCACACTTAGAAGCCAATTTTCCTGCCCCATAAGAGGAATAACGCAACCAAACACCTGCTCTCCGGTGAGTGCATTTTAGATCTGTGAAACCATTTCACTGACTTATTCAGCCAAGAGCCCCATGAATAACTTTGGACCAGATTAAGTCGTCTTTCATGACTGTGAGATACATCCATCAGATCAAGTCTCTGACAGCAGCAGGTATTGTCTCCACTGTACAAATGAAGCCAAGGGAGTAATTCCTCTTAAGTAAATGAAGCCTTACCATTATAAAAGGATGGCAACATTAGAAAGTGTTAGATGTTAGTTTCTCAAGAAGAAATGACTGAAGAAGACTGAAGGGCTGTATGTTAGCCAAGGCAATGGGCGGTAAGCAAATGAAGACCTAAAGAAAGAAAACCAAAAAGCAGTCTGTCTGTCGACGTTTTTTAGAGA
>VZRX01022605.1:0-23623 GCA_013398075.1 Notiomystis cincta | reverse complement strand
TGTTACTTAGACAGGCTTCTGAAGTGTTAATTGTGATATTAGTGCTAAATGCACTGAGCTGTCTTTTGCATTAACTGGAATTGTGACTCACTGAGCTGACTAAATCACTACATGTTTAACTTCAGAACAAGGCAGAGCTAATGTATTTCGAAGTGGTATTTGATAAGCAGATTATTCCACTGCCTACAAAAATCCATACTAATAATTAGACAAAATTGAGTTTGAGAACGGATTGCGTGGCGTCTCTCGCTGACATAAACAGCTCCCACGCTCCTCTCTGCATTTTGCTTGGTCTATTCACTCTGCAGAATGTGAGCACCTTACAGCAACCACAGCCTCAACATCGTGTACTGGACTTTGAGACTCCTATTTTAACTTTCTATCACACCATCGTAAAATCAGAACAAATACTCTTATCTCTTATTACTGCCATTTGCATGACAATTCACCTAAACATGACATAAAATTCCTTGTTGCAAATCTTTATAAAATCATACAACAGGAAAAGAAGTACTCTCCCTTTTCTCACAAGTCACGTCAGATATGGGCAAAATCCACATGGATAAAGAACAATCACACTGCAGGCATTACATCTTCTTTGTTATTAAAGGAAAACCATTGTTTTGAAAATCAAAAAAGGTACTTGAAGCACAAAACTCCCTCACTGAATGGTCCACATGGCTGCTGGCATGGCTTTATGCAAGCTTTTATGGCACATTTGTGCCTTGCCCCTGAGCACAGGTAGAAGTGAAATCAGTATGTCTTGTTGCAATTCAGTCTTCCCTGGCACTTGCAGTGATTGTGGGGGTATGAGACTGCTCATGCTGGAGCAATGGTGCTGGAGGAGGTGCTGTCCTCCCCTCTTGCAGGCTCAGCTGTGCCTTGGAGCATTTTCTCCATGTAATAGCCCCTTGTCCCAGCATCCTGGGGACCAGCAGAGGCAATATGTTGGGCATAAATATTCACCCCCTCCATGGTGCCCTTGGCAGAGCCTGGCAGCTGACTGCACATACTGCTGAAACTCCACACCTGTACATCCATCCATCACTGTGATGGAGGGGCACAGACAGCCCCAGGGCACCATGCCCTGCCCTTTTGGCCCACTCAAAGTCCTTCTGAGCACTGGTGCTTAGCAGTACATGGTCAAGGTGATCTGACTGTGCCAGAGCTTGGCACTGTCAGCACTATCAGCACAGATAAAACAAACATACCTCCCTAAAATACTTACTTGTTCCTGGAACTTTGTTCCAGTGTGATTGACAACTTCTTTAACTGAAAAAATGGGGTCGTTTTACCCTTAGATTTTAGCCTGGGGAAAGGGGAGCCTTAAGACACCAGTTAGTTTATTTTATTTTAGTATTTTTCTAAAAGCAGTTTCCTTACATTGAAATTCCCTGTAAGCACCCAAGGAGGAGGAAAAAAAAGGGCTGTTGCTTGGATGCTGAGTCACTGAAAGGAGAGGTCTGAGGTGGTGCGAGGATGCGTTGCCTGGACGATGTGGGCTGGGGCTGGCACTGCAGCAGGTATGGCTGGGAGCCCCACAGCCCTGCCAGCCAGCCCAGGACTGCTGCAGTGACACAGGTGGCCTGAACTGGGCCCTTGAGAGCGATGGCAGGTGGGAGCTCACATGGGGATGGCAGTGTCAGGGCTCAACCTGCAGCAGAGAGACCCTGATGGGCTGTCCTGGACACTTTCTCTGGAGCTGATTGTGTGAATCACTTTCAGATGTGCCAGAGGGAAACTGAGGCACAGTGAAGACTGTGGTTAGCCACTGCCTGTATTAAGCTGAATCAAACTCCTGAGCTGGTTGTGTTTCTACATTTATGGGCTGAGAATGGCTCTTTCCGTGGAGTAAGAAAGAAAACAGCTATAAAGTGTGCTCATGGCTGTAACCCTGCACACACAAGTTTTGAAACACAAAAGCATATATATGATCTTTGAACACAAGGCTTTGCTTCTCTACACACATTCAGGTGGCTGAGGTGGGAGAGTAAGGGGTTTTTCAGATGCAGCTCTCACCTGGAACAGAGCCAGGCAGCAAGCAGGTGTGTTTGAACAACATACTTTTTAAAAACACAAGTGACCAGCTTTGGGAAAACAGAGGTTTCAAACAGTACTCTTTGTACTTCACCTAACTAAATTGTGTTTAGTTAAAAACAACCCAAACATAAGTCAGCAACTTGACTGATGTTAGTAAAACATTCACTAAAATTATTTAGCAGAAAAAGAAGTGGAAGCTACCCTGCTTGCTTAGGACTTGCAGTCCATAGTGGCATTCTTGCTTTTGGCTTTTCTAAAAACAGTTCTCAGTTTGTAGCCCAAACCAGTACAGTATTTACACTGCAGGCTGTGGATATATTAAATTACTTTCTTCAGCACTAATAAAGTCTGCAAATATATGTTTTTGCATAGCCTTTTACCACAGTTACAAAACAATACACACACATATACACATTCAAATTATGTGAACTGCTTTAAGAAAATCAGACATATTTGTTTCGGGCTGTTGAAGTGCTACCATGAGTGGAGATGAAATGAAAAAGAAAAGGCCAACCAAAGCTTTTGCAGGAGTTGAGTTACGGAGCGAGGGTGTTCCTGAGGTCAGGCAGCAGAAGTGTATTCTTGCCCACTCTTGTTTGGCATTGGTGTGACACAACTGTTTCCTGAGCTGAAGTGCCAGTGGCTGAAGAATTTTAATAGCCTGATGAGGACTAAGTGTGGTGCTGAGTGGATTTTAGCCTTCAGAGAAGTATACTGGATCTCACAGACCTTTTGGAGCAGTATTTGCTGTAAGGTAAATATAGAAATGATAACTCTAGGCTTCATCTGGTTTTGCCCACCAACAGGATATGGTGGAGCTGTGTCTTCAGTAGTGCCTGTTCAGGCCCCAGCCAAGGGGCTGCTGCTCCTCTCCTGGGCCTCCCTTATACCACTCTGGCGCTTGGGGAAAGCAGGTGTGCCACAGCAAGACTTGAAGCAGCAAGGAGAGCTGGGTCCAGAACATGTCACTGCTGCTTTTCACGGCTAGGGGCAGTTTAGAACTCAGATGTTGCACTCCTCTTCCTGAAAGATGGGTTTAGTCAGCACTTGGGGCATCCCTAGATGTTGTACCTCTGCTTCTGGTAGTGTAACTCACACATCCTCTCTGAGATCTGTGACATTGCTCTTTACAATGGGGTTTTTTGACTTGGATCACTTGACCAAAACCAAACCAGGAAGCAATTGCACAAGTTAGGGTAAAACTGGTGCTGTGGGACAGTCAAGCAGCTGGTGGCAGTAGTCTGGTAATATGGCACAGCTGGAGCCAGAACTGCAGGTCTGTGTCCTCACTGACCCCTTCCATGCTTTGTCCTCCCCTCTGTGCACTGGGGACAGCAACTCTTACCCACCAGCACGAAGGGCTCTGGGAAACAAAGAGGCAGAGCCAGAAAAAGTCCTGATGCTATTATTCACTGATACAACCTTTGGCCTCCAGCAGCTATTTGCAGAATGAGTGTTATATGCCTCTATTTACAGAAGGCTGGACAACACTGAGAAATGACTCTGTGCTGAACTGTGACTCAGCCTCAGCAGATGACCAACACAACCACCCCTGCTCAGGTGAAATGACAAGTAAATTAACTTGAATCTCAAGGCCATTTCCTAACAGTACAATTTCCAAACTCTGGCTTAGGAAATGCTGCTGATGAGTGAACTGCCACTATTGTCTGACCTTTACTTATTGGCAGAGAACAGACATGTAATTACTAACTAGTACCAGCAAAAGTATCCCCTTAAAGGTAAAGCTATCTCTGCAACCTGCAGGTGACTGGCTCACTCTCAGCTAGCAAACCTTGAAGTTCAATGGCAAATGCTAATCTTTACATCACTGCTGTTCTTGAAACTACCAGCCAAACTGATTCAGCACTGGGACCGAAACCGCAATTCCTCGGCAGCGTGTGCAAATCTGTGTAGCGGTCTCACCTCCCCTGCCTGCCTGTGCATCACCCTCACATTAGACCCAGCACTCAGAGAACTTCCCACCAGCTGCTGTGGTGACAGAATTGGCAACAAAACATCCAAGACTTTGGTCATACAAGGTCAGTCAGGAATTCTAGCAGAAATACAAAGATCTGTATGGGTATTATCTCATATTATCATATGAGTCCAGCAATCAAAGGAACCAGCTCAGTCTCACTCTGAAGACTGAAACCAGACTGAAAGGGATCATTTCTAGAGTCTTAAGTCTACTTTCCCCTCATAAATTCCATGCTACTTAAAATACAACTAAGGAAAATCTACTTTAGCCTAATCCTGTTTAAAGCTAATCTGACCTGGTCTCCTAAAAGCATTATCAAAGTCAAATAGTCCTATGCACAAACTGTTTCACAGGCTTTCTTGGGAACTTAGGGTACAGTCATCATGCACCCAACTTCTCACTGATCCACTAAAGAAAAATGCAATAAAATCTAAAAATGTTTTCCACTCAAGGAAAACCCTAATCAGAAAATGACACAGGTTGAGTGGATTTTAAAAAATATATATGTGTATTGTGGTAAAGAGTAGATGAACAAGAATGAGGAATAGTGAATTAAATTGATTTCCTTTTCCTCAGATCTGTGCTACAATCTCACTGATACTACCAAGTGAATATTCTCTTTTGCTGTATTTGTAAATCATTGATCAGGCAAAAATATGAGACATAGGCACTGTAGATCTGCAAAGGTGAAAGGTCTGAGCTTTAGGCACCATTTCTTCACCAACATGGTTGCCCATGGAATAGCTTGGCAAATGCTTTGTGCATCTAACACCTCTCACAAGATTATGGCAACAAGGTCAGCAAACATCACCAGCAAAAAGCTTTCAGACAACAACATAGATTAACTACCAGTCAGCAAGACTGCTATCAGTGAAATCTGAAAGTAAACCAGTAAAGAGGAGTCCAAATAAACATCTCTAAATAGGCCCAATTAACATTTAATGACACCTTTCAGACACTGGATAAAGAGACTGAAAGATATGACTGCAGTGGAAACATTAAGCTGGCAGAAAAGTTCTGCAGTGAGCAGGGCCCCATACTGAATCATGGCTTCAGTTTATCTTTTCTTTTTTAAATTTAATTATTGTAGCACCTAGGAGCAATAGGAAGAACCTAGAAACACACGGACTAGGAAAAGGCTAAAAGTGAATTCCCATCAATAGTGCTCACTGCCCTATCAAAATAAACTCCTGGTAAAATCCCCAAATAAAGCACTTAAAAAGTATTGATTTTTCCCTGCTCAAACCAAGCCATGTTGAGGGTGGCTTGATATGGAGGAGGGTAAAATCAGTTCAGACACAGCCACATTGTACGGCAGCTTAGCAAGTGATTCAGTGGGCAGCTAAGGTGTCTTGAGTCCAATTAGGCAAGTACATTTGGCCACTATGCAGTCAGTGAGTCTAACTCCTTCCTTGGATTTCAACATTTTTCATGACACATGCCAGTCTTGGTGGTTAATTTAGCAAATATGGCTCTATCAATAGAGAAGATCATGCTACACTGATACGTGGTACACACAATCCCCTCAACATTTTTTAAACCTGCATAACCATGAAAAAAAGCAAACAAAACATAGAACTTGATCACAGAGGAAGATAATTGAGAAATGTCACCTGTGCATGGATGAAAAATAGCATCACAGAGCAACAGTAGTAATTTAGCATTTACAGGCATCCCAATGGGAACTTGAAAGGAGAAGAAGGGGGGTTCTGGAAGTGTCTTCTCTTGACAAAGAGAGTAACCTGTCAAATGCCTACAAAGAAGGAAGCACTTCACCCTGCAACCCTCTCAGATGCCTAGAGTTACTTAAGTGAGACCTAAC
Source organism: Notiomystis cincta (assembly GCA_013398075.1). NCBI lineage: Eukaryota > Metazoa > Chordata > Aves > Passeriformes > Notiomystidae > Notiomystis > Notiomystis cincta. The sequence continues at coordinate 17,783 of VZRX01022605.1, read as the reverse complement.
CTGCCTTGGACCAGGACTCATCACACAATAATTAGATATCACAGAATATTCTGTGTTGAAAGGGACTCACAAGGATTACCAAAATCCAACTCTTAGTCTACATTGCATTGCTTGTACTTAGGTGCAAGAGTAGATACAATTATCCCATTTTTATTTTGTTTTCTCTGCATAGTGAAAAACCTCAGATTGTGATAAGCAGGCTTACTGCTGCTTGGAAATAAATGCTGGTGAACTGGTTGTAGATACAGGGAGAAAAGAATGAGCACCAGAAGTTTAATCAAGATACAGATATCTCACTTAGGTGGTTTAAGTCAAAGTAACACTCACCTAAGAAGCTCAACTTCCAACACTGCTACAGTGCTGGCCATGACCTTGCAAGAGAAACACACACTGAAATTAAATGAAATAGGCATTAAAAAAGAATTTGTCATCTGCATCATACCATCTAGTACAAAAGGCAGCTTCTTCAGGAAGCCATGACACTAGTAATTTCACTTTTTTTTTAAGTAGCAGATTTTACCTACGCAAATAAAACAGTCAAGCCATTGCCCCTGTAGGTGTTGATTCTTGCATTTATTTCAGTACTCTCATCTTTACCCCTATTTTCATTTAATTTACATCAAGTCACAGACTGTTGATACTCTGTTAATTTGCAGCCTACATAACCCAATCCTTCATACCATGAGTGATCCACTCTTTGGTTCTGTGCTATGAGATGTGCCCTTTCAAGCAGAAATGGTCTCTCTATTTCCTTCAGTGAAAAAAACCCCAAACTCCAACACTGCTTCTTTGGCCATCACTAAATTACTTCTAAAACAGGCAACTTAAAGGCTGAAGCACTTTCTGCTAAGTGTTTACAGTATATTAAGTGATAACTCAGGTTTGCAAAATGGCATTTAAAACTTTCTGTGGTGATTCACTGCACTCACAGACAGAACTTTCTTCCTGCACTACATTTTGACATATAGTCACTCATTTTTCCAGCTGAAGTTTTCTAACTATTGACATAGGTTTGTCCTATGTCAATTCCAATGCCATCCAAGTATTTTCAGGTATACTGTCAAAGCCCTTTTTATCTCCTAAATCAGAAAGCAGTCCATCAAATATCCTGGATGTTTAATTACAGAAAAAGATCAAGGGAGACAGTAATATGCAATTTGTGAGAAAACATATTCTTATTTCTGATTGAGAAACTAATGAAACAAGCAGAAAAACCACACATCTGTACATAGAGCAAAGCTCCACTTGTGACTGAATCATAGCTACTTAACACACCTGGCTACCTGAAACCAAACCAATTCCTTATTTGCTGTACGTTTTCTCCTTGAAGCAGATGCATCAGATGATACTGTAGAGCAATTAGGAACACAGGAAAAATGACATGCATTTTTACTCATTACAGACACCAGAACTGAGTCAAATCCTTAAGTACCCTTTCAGTGACCAGGAGCCATGACAAATACCAGCATCTAAGACATTCTGTTACACCTGTGAATAATCACCTGCCAAAGGAAAGTAACCAATGATCAACAGCATGATTTCAAAGACCTAAGTACCATGAAGACAGTCAAGGGTTCTCGATCCCATGGCATCCTTATGCGTTACAACCAACAACCAACCAACCAAAGCATCTGGCAGTTCAGCATTGGAACCACCACAGGAAGGCCATCCTTACATTCCAAATTTCAGGTTTAGCACTAACAGCTGTCAGTAAGTTTGCCCAGAATCCTGTGGAATGTAGTAGTGCATAGCCATAACACTTGGGGCTAGGCAAGCATTTCACAGATTGAAGATTATCAAATCATGACCTAAGTGTTTTCATTTATTCACGTGTTTATATGGTCCTTTTTGTTTCCTAACCAAAACAGGCACCATCATCTTGTAACGCTGTTTAAAACAGAGTGAGACTCTTCCTAGAACACTGTGTTCATGCATGAGTTAAAAAGATCTCAGTCTAATGGGCAAATATTAAATGATATGTGAAGTAATTATGTTTCATTTTCAGAAGATGTACCAGTATTTGCACTCAAGTCTAAATAGTGTCCCCACACACATACTTTGTCAATACCTGCTCTTTTCAAACCTTTTCCTCCTTTGTTTAGTGAGCCTCAGCAGAATTAGAGCTCAGGAATGATAATACACACTACATACACTATTAAAAGAACAAAGCTCTGGCCAGCTTGCAGACTTGAGGACCCCACTTAAGTGTCATTTACATGATAAAGTTCAAAATTTTACAGGAAAAAGAGGGACTTTTTGTTCCATACTTTCCTGTACAGATGTGCCAAGATCAAGTATTTCAACAAGTGTTCAAAAGCACAACCTTTGTACAGAGGGAATCAGACTGAGATTGAGACCACCATAATCATTAACTAACAGTATCAGTACTAGTACCAGTCCTAAACCACTCTAGCCAAGAAAGTATCAAAACCAGACAGTTCCTCAAACATCCAGCTGCAGAGCATTCTCAGGTTCAAAGAAAAAAAAAAAAAAAAAAAGCCAACATCTTTATGCTGTAGCGGAGTTGCTGATGTTGTTTTAATACAAAAGGTAGAAATACTGTAATTTTGGTGCTTTAAAGCAGTTCCATGATGAAGACCTGGAGCATGCCTGTGTTCCCTTATTGGAGTATTAACTTATCATGTTGACTATCAGCTGACTGGTGGAATACACATTATCCATTTCTGATACAAGCAATTTTTATGGATCATCCAGTATTGAAGATGTCTTCCTCCATGGCAACATGTGCTGTGTACTGTATCTTTTCCTTCCCACTGGAAAGGATAAACCAGGTGTATTTACCACCTGTGTTTGGTTGCTGACACTGACAGTAACTCTGGTGAGGTCTGCTGGTGAAGATGTGGACAGAATAGTTTACTCAGTGTACTGGCTCTATCACAACAGATCCCCTGGGAGTAAGTTAGAAGTTCATTGCTAATACTTTCCTTTGCTCCCTTTAAAGCACATTGTTGTTCACTGGTAGTTACCTGTATATTCCAGTTACTCATGCAAGCTGTCTCAAAAGTTGGTATATCCAAATAAGGACATAAGTGTAAGCTTTCCTAAGACAACATCTGTAAGAAGCTATATTAAAAACTTTGCTCTTGAGTCCCTACAGTCTCACATTCTCACATTACAGCAAGAACTCAAACCAATGAACTACCATAAAAGGAAGTGTTTCCTTCTGTACATTATTTTTATTATTTACATAATACAATATAGCATAGATGCTGGGTAGCTTATGTGCAATACATAAATATGAACTATCTGTACATGTTTGCATATCTAATAACTCAGAAGAACAAAGTTAGAAGCGAAAACCTGACGCTTTTAATAGTGAAGTAAAAACCAAGACTGAACACTGGCAACAAAAATCAGGTCAGGAGTAGTGCCTCGTGTACGTATGTAACTATTTACAGATGAGAACAGGCATTACCACAACACTAGTCTAAACCGTATTTGTTTATATAAAAAACACAAGTTTCATACATCACAAAAACCCCTTCCATTATAACACAGAAGTGATATATATTACCAGACAAGCATCAGTGAAGAATACTGCCTTTTATAGAGTTGTTATTGTACAATGCCGTAGATAATGCAGCCCATGCAATACACCCAAGAACACTACAGTCCTATACCCAAGTACAATTAAAAATGATAAAGCAGCCCTCCAAGAGTGGTTCCAGCTACCATTTAAGTCTACAGCAGCCATGTTAGGTATGGTTTTCCATGCAGAACGGTGCAACTGTTACATTTAAAACTAGAAAAATTAATTCCTAATATTCTTCTGAACTTGGAACACACAGAACATAAGTAGTACATGAATAATAAACTGCTCTAATATTTCAGCAACTTATTTAGATCTGTGTTGCTTGATACATATGCTGTGATATGTCTAGAAACATTTTTAACTGTTTTTTGAAAACCAATCTTACAATATTGTGCTACACAACATTTTTAGCTATGCAAGGAAAAGCAGACAACTCTGTTGCAGGCCAGTTCATAAGCTCCTAACAGGACATTTCCTTTGGGAACTTTTTTTCAAGATTCTAAAGTTAACGTAATCTTTTCCAAAACAATTTTCTTCTCCTATGTATCTGATTTTTTTCCATTTTTCTCAGTGCAGTTGTTAAGTGATTTAAATATGACATCGACATTCATCTTACTGGGATGGTAGACCCCTCTACACAGCTTGCATTCTGCTGGAAAACTAAAATGGAGTGTGGTAACTAAAAGTAGAATGAGATTTTAAATGATAGAAGTAGACTGCCAACTGTTTTGATGTATCCTTCTCCAAAACAGGCATACAACATTAGCTGAACATTAAATACCTCATGCACTTCTCGAAAGGCAGAGCTGCTGCACACATGCAGATTGCACACATCTGTTTGGCACATGTGAACTAGAGTCTGTCCTCTGTGCATGTGTATTGCTGTGCAGGTTTCTGATCATCCATCTATTCTGGGGAGGGCATATATATTTTCAAGGGCTGTATCTATCCAATTCTGCCTGTAACAAACACTCGAACATTTGAAGTATCATTTAGACAGACAGGACTAGAAGTAAAACTTTGGAAAACAAAGGAAAATGACCATGCACCTGCTCTTTTCATGTTTTTTAGGATGTATTGGAAAAAAAAAGCCCCACAAAAAGTCAGTCAGTCTTTTCACAAGCACATTAATTTATATTCTCTGAATTTTTTCAGCCACCACGACTGGATTCTCTTTTCTGATTTTTGCTGCAGCTTCTGCTTTGTAATCATATGGGCAGTTATGCTTGTCAGAATAACGGTGAAGTCCACAAAATAGGTTTCCACATCGGCAGTCAAATCCTGTACGCAAGAAAAAGAAGCAACGTCACCACAAACATTAGTTTTTAATTAAGGTGTTAATTAAGGGTGCAGTCACTACAAAGGGGATATGTTTGTCTACTATGACATATAGAAGAAGCTGATAAGTTTAACAGAACACATATTTTGTCAAGTTTAATCCAGCAAGATGTAACTAATCATGCAAATCTGTTTAAAATTGACAGTATTCTTATACCTGTAAGGCCAACCTTCTTCCTGCACATGAAACATCTGTTCTTCTTTGGTTTCGGCAGTTCAGCAGCTCTCTCTTCACTCTCTGAAGCACCAGGCTGAGAAACTGATGGGCTTGGTTGAGTAACAACTGTTCAAGCAGGCAAAGGAAATAAGGGTTAAAATTGCTTTTCTTCACTTCACTAGGTATTCAGTTGTATGCATACATTAAGGATTAATTTACCAGCTGAGACCCTGATGTCTGTTGCCTAAAGTACATGGATTAGTCTAAAAATGTGATTCAGAAATAAGGATTTTTAGGTACTTTATTCATCCCTTCCAACTCTAGTTGAGACAATTCGATTTTTCTCCACATTTCAACCAGCTAGAAAATTTATGGCACTTATTCATTATAGCTTTATGGGTTTGAAAAGCATGACAGAAATTCCATGTATCATTTTACATTTAAATAAATCATATGATCAAGTAATATTTAATCTAAAACAGACACAATACTGTCAGAGCTAAAGTTGCTGAACAGAGATGCCTCTGTAGGAAATATAACTAATAGGAACATATTTTAGAAAAAAAATGAAATTCAGCAATGTGCTCCTGCCATAGTACTGGGTTGTTTTGCCACTACTGCAGTGAAGTCAGGTATCTAAAGCAATTTACCAAGATAGCAGCTAGGAAGCTGCTAATTTTGTGAGACCCAGAACACAGCTACAAAATACACAATTCATAAGAGCCCTCATTTAAATAGCAAATTGCATATCTGTATTTTTTGTAATTTGTTCAGTTTTAATGTTCAAGCTGGTATAATCAAAAGGAATACTTTCTAAATTGCCTCTTCAGACATCTTTAGACATGGCTATTTTATTGAAAAAAAGTGGGTTTTATCCCAAAAATTTAATTTTTTAAATTGATATCATCTTAATATCCAGGATTGGAACTAAAGAAAGCTGAGAGATGCACTTGTACACAGCTGTAATAACTACTCTTGGTACAAGTTTGCTGAACACTCCCAGTGTATGATAACATCTATCATGTCTATTAACTACAAAATGCATTTCAGAATAAATGGAGTACATAAGCCTCAAGGATGCATTTGCAATCAACTTCATACAAATATGGTTTGTTAGATGAGATTATTTTGAATCAGTACTTAATTTTTAAAATTGTGCTTGCATTGTCATGAAAAGGTATTCTAAAAATACCTAGAAAACTTCACAATTCATGGTACAACAAGAAAAGCCCCCGGCAAGACTTCATAATCTAAACAAGATTTATAAGAAACAAACTCTCAGAAATAACAGGGAACGTACAGTGCTCATCACCAAAAAAATTCATGCAATAAAATAAATGACTGTTAATGTTTTCTTATACTGCTACATTATAGCAGCAGTCCCAACGAACAACCAAGGTTTTTTTTGTCACATCACAGATATTTTATAATGTTTTTGTGAAAACAATTTGTTTTGGTAAGATTTTCTAAATAAACAGGTATGACACTATGAACTTGTCTTTAAATCATAAGAAAATCAGTGCTCAGTACCAGTCTGTCTACTAGAGAGCCTATGACCATAAACTGGCTTAGCACTATCACAGTCTGAGTGTACCTGTTGGATGTTCACACCTTGGCTAACAGCCTTCAACTATGGCCTTAAAAAAAATAAAAAGACTAAACACCTCCCCGAAAGCATGGTCAAATCTCTTTTTAAAGATCTGTTACATGGCTAGTGTGTTTCAAAATGAAATGCTAATTGTAAGCCAAGACAGATGAATCAGATGAACCAGAAACACGCACATTGCAATTTGGTGTGTGAAGCTAAGGGAAAGCTTCATCTACGTCAGAACCAACTTAAAAATATGAACCCTGGGAGCATGCATGCTGTTTCAATCATATGCAAAAGAAAATGTAGAGGGGGCAAATCAACATAAGTGACATAAAGTCACTCACAACATACACTAAGAAGAAATGAAAATGAGAAGAGAACCATTTATATCACTGCCTAACACATGTCAACAAGGAAGCAAAATTGAAAACAGCAACTTCCCAGGAATTACCAAGGCAAAGAGAAAGAAAGCTTAGTAGATCACCCTACCTCAAAACAAAGCCTCAGAGAACAAATTCATCTAGGGAAAATCTTAGCAACTACAAGTATACTTCCACCTTTGCATCAAAAAACTGCAACAACAGCAGCCCACAACCTGTACAATGATGAAAGTGATCCTAAGAAACTGCAACAGCACATTTCCTGAAAGGGCTGCTAAACAAGATCTTTCCCCCACAACTAAAACATCTTCCAAGGAGGAAAAGCAGTACATAACATGCAGTAATGGATGCTAAAAGGTACCAAGAGGGGACATAGCTCCCTAAATACAAACTAAAATGTTCTATTTATTACTGTTCAAGGATAAAGGATTCGCCTATTATTTCATACCAGCAAACTTTAGTCTGATTGGTTTTTATGTTAAATATTCATAAATGTGCTTCTGAGTAATGGCTAGAACAGAAGAAAAAGCTGCCTACCCTGTCCCCTAAAGCTCAGAATTCCTATTTCATCAACCTGTAGATGAAAAGTATTGAAAATTGTAGTTATTCTCCCATAACATCAGGAGCCCATCTAAATCAAAATACTGTTCTTACAGTTGCTTGTCACAAAAGGCTTCCTTTAAAACAAAAGACAAATGCAACTGGACAAGTACAATTCCAGTCCTCAAGATATTGAATTAAATTCATGCCAGAAATCACAGTGTTAACCCAAGTGCTCTAAATAATTTATGTATCATCACAGACAGGTAGCTGAAAAAATGCCAAAAGTTGGAAAACAGTGGTTACTGTCGACCTGCTTCCTCAGTGATCGTGTTCAGATGAAGCAAACTCCTCATGACTAAAACTTCTCATCATTGTCAAAGAGCTCCTACTGGCATGCATGCACTTTCTCATGCTCATCTTCAAACTGGAGAAACATAGATTTGAAGGATGGACTAGGTGGATAAGGAATTGACTGGATGGACACAGCCAGAGAGGTGTGGTCAGTGGCTCTATGTCCAGGTGGAGACTGGTGATAGAGGTGTCCCTCAGGCCTCTGTCTTGGGACCTCTGCTCTTGAATATCTTAATCCGTTACACAGACAGTGGGATTTAGTGCATCCTCAGCATGAAGGAGGGACTTCTGGACAAACTTGAGAATGGGCTCATGAGAACTCCTGCAGTTCAGCAAGTCCAAGTCCAAGGTGCTGCACCACGGTTGGAGTAATCCCAGACAGAAGGACACAGAGAGCATGTCTCATTGAGATCAGTCCTACAGAGAAGGACTTGTGGATTCGTTTGAATGAAAAACTGGACCTCAGCTAGGAGTGTGTGCTGGCAGCCCAGAAAGCCAAGTGCATCCAAATAGGAGGAGCCAGCACATCAAGGGAGGAGATTCTGTCCACCTACTCTGCTCCTGTATACCCCATCTGGAGTGCTGAATCCAACTCTAGGCTCCTCAGCACAGGAAAGATGTGAATCTGCTGGGTTAACACCAGAGGGCCACAAAGATGATCAGGGGGCTGAAGCACCTCTCCTATGAAGTCATGCTGGGAGAGATGGGGCTGTTCAGCATGGAGATGACAAGGCTCTAGGAATACCTTATTAAAGTCTTCCAAGCTTAGAGAGCTTATAAAACAGAGGGATAGATTTATACATGGGCAGATAGTGATAGGACAGCGGAAACATTTTTGAATTACAAGAGAGAATTATATTAGATGTTAGGCAGAAATTCTTTACTCCAAGAGTAGTGATGCACAGGAACAGAGGAGTTGGAGCTAGATGATTTCCTAAAGCCCTTTCCAACCCAAACGGTTCAATGGTTCTGTGTAGCCCTCTCCATCACCTTGGTCATGTCCCTTCCTGTCTCTGGCTCAAGACCTGCAAAAATTCATTTCACTCCAATACCAGATCAGTTGTCCTACTACAATGCCAAAAACCTTAGGAACAACTGATTTTTCAGAACTGGGTAGGCTTTTATTAACTACTTAACTGGTCTTAAATGATTGCCTGTAGGCACTCTAAGATGCATTACCATCATCAAGCCCAAGGATGACTATTATCCTAGCAAATTAATGATAAAAACTGACATAATCCTAGTACTGGAGGTGGGTGCCTGAAAACGTCTACACAAATACAGGCATTTCGTCACGAATTTGGGAAAATTTCCTTCAAACGTAGCCTAAAGATGAATCTTTACCAGAGAGGTAGCAAAGGCCACTGATGGAACCAGTCAGCCACATGACAAAGAACAATAGCTACTCAACCTACATGCAGAAAGGTTCTGTTCTACAAACTGGGGAATAAAGTTCTTCTTAGACCCATGGGACTGCCACTCAAAATTAAAAACCACTCTACAAAAAGAATGTTTTAAGCTGTCAGTCGTTTATCTTATATAAAAACAATATGGCTGCTTCAAAAAAACCCCCATGTATATTATCAGTATTACAGAGATTTCACTCTGTAAAGGAATGACAATGTTTCAGTTGAATAACTGAATAACATAACAATCCAATGTTTCAGTTGAAAAAAATACATTGAAAATAAATCAGTACTGTTTTCTAACATTCCCCAAATCAAAAGCAACCAGAAAGGGATACAAAAGTAACAGAATAAAGTTTTTAGAGCTTCTCTAACTAAAGAAAAATTCACCAAAATAAGATCTAAACATCTTAATCTTCAAAGGTAACAGTAGCAGAAATTCTTGAAAACATAGGGAAAAAATCTGATTCAGGGACTGTGACTTGATGAAGCTAATTGCCAACTTCCACCACTGAAGAAATGGAAAAAAAAAAAAAAAAGAGAGGGAAAAGGCAAAGTCAGAAGTCATCCAAAAGACATTAGATGTATTTCTGCAGTTCTGGAGCTGAAACAATAGTAGTAGTAGTAGTAGTAGTTGTATTTGTAGTATTAGAAACAATACAATTCTAATCCTGCTATTAGCACAATTGTCCTGGTTTCAGCTGCAATATAGTTATTTTATTCTCAGTAGGCTGGTACAGTGCTGTATTTTGGATTCAGTATGAGAATAAATGCGGATAATACACTAATGTTTTAATTGTTGCTAAATAGTGCTCTTACTTTGAAACAAAGACTTTTCAGTTTCATGTGCTCTGCAAGCAAACAGGTGCACAAAAAGCCAGGAGGGAGCACCACTGGGACAGGTAACCTGAATGAGCTAGCCAAAGGGATATTCCACACCACAGAACATCCCTCCCAATACATAAATGGGGCGGTGTTGACTGGGAGCTGCCAATCACTGCTGGGGGATGAGATGGGCATTGGTCAGCAGCTGGTGACCAACTGTAGTATGACTCATGAAGTTTCTGGGGTTTATTCCTCTTTCTCCTTTTTTCATTACAATTATATTGTTACTATCATCAGTATGGCTTATTTTACTTTGTTTTAATTAATAAGCTGTTTTTATCTTAACCCACAGGGTTTAATTTTTCCTCCCACAGCTGTCCTCACCACTGGGGAGCAAGAACTGAGTGAGTGGCTGCATAGTACTTAGCAGTCAGCTGGGCTTGTACATACAAATTTAGTCTGGAAAGATGGGCAGTACCTATTATGCATATTTATCAAGCTTTTGCTCAGGAACTACAACTGCTATGCCAACTAGGTGCCTGTAATGAAAGACTGCAGAACAAATCTCCATCATGCTTACTTTCATGTCAAAGAGTGAGAACAGAAGTGTTCTGCAGCATGCCACTCACTCCTACTCCAACTGAGACTTGTACATTTGCATATTTAATATCTTTACTGGCACATTAATACAACATAAAGAGTCCCCAGTTTCAGTATCAAACAGAAACACAGTTTTATGTGGTTGTCATGAAGACTTTATGTGTGTGGTGTATCACTATTAGAATAATAATAATAATAATAATGTGCTATCAGCTATCACCAACACGCACAGCGCCAGCAGTTAGGTCCTCAACCTTTTTGTATGCAGTGGACAGCTTCAAGGCTTACAAGAGATTTCATTTCTGAAATTTTTCAGTCAGGAGCATTTACCACAGCTACAGCAGACACGGAAACATAAAGACAAGCTAATTACTTTCAACACAATACAGAATTATTATATCAGACAATGTTACTAATACAACAGAACTGTTTACCGAGAGCAACATGGTGAAACTACCACAGCCATGTGTGAGAAAACAAACTAGAACAAACAAGATACTCATTACAACCAGATTTAAGGAACATCATGTACTTACCATCACTCATAAGCTACCTTACATCTTACTCACAATATTTCCTGCAACACTGGCCCTACCTACAACATAGCAAGGGTAACCCATTACAGGCTCTCTCAACCTGAGTGCAGGACAGCTGTAAAACAGCTCTAACCCTAACAGCTTGATAGAAACAAAGAAACATGTGCCAACGACCATAGTCTGCTGTCTTGTAACACTGCCACTACTGAATGAAAAGGTAAGTTGCAGCATAGGTAGAAGTTAACAGTATTTGAGTATTTTTAAAAATATGTAATCTACATAATACCATTATCAGTTCAATTTCTGGTTTACTTTTTTACAAGCAATACTACCTGCAGATAACACTATTCCCTAAATCAGAGCATTACTGCACTAAAAAAACAACCCAAACCAACCAAAAAAGCCCTAAATAACAACAACAAAAAAACAACCACAAGAAGTACTAGATCCTTGAGCCAGTGCTGACAGTGTCTGGAAACACTGACAGATCTTACTGGAGGCTGATCATTCAGCAAAGCAGTCACCTACAAAACTCTAAGAAAATGTTAAAAATATGCTGTGCATTAAAACAATACAATTGTTTAAATAAACTTGTTTTCAAAACCATTTATTTTTAGTGGTGTATTGGTTTTGTATGGCCTGGTTTTGGTCACAGGAGGCTACAGATGTGGTTTCTATCAGAAGATGCTGGAAGCTTCTTCCACATCTGGCAGAGCCAATCCCTGGTAGCTCCAAAGTGGGATGAGCCATTTTGTGGCCAATTAGAAATGGTGGTAACACCTTCATGATAACATATTTAAGTAGAAAGAAAAACAGAAGCTGTTGCACAGCTGTAATTTCAGCCAGAGAAGAGTGGAGTGAGAACATGTGAGAAGAACAACTCTGCAGACACCAAGGTCAGTAAAGGAGCAGCAGGCAGTGCTCCAGGCTTTGGGGCTCACCATGGTGCAGCAACTGCGCTCCTGNTTTTAAGATCTGTTTTTACTTCTCATTATCCTGCTCTGATATTGTTAATAATAAACTCCATATTTCTAATTCAAGTCTGTTTTGCCTGTGATGTGAGTGATCTCTCCCTGTTGTTATCTCAACCTATGAACCCTTCATTTTATTTTCCCTCCCCTGTTCAGCTGTGGAGGAGAGTGATAGAGAGGCTTTGGTGGGTGCCTGGCATCCAGTCAGACTCAGCCCACTACAAGAAGTTACAAGAAAACAACAATGTAAGTTACAACTGGATTAACATCCACCAGGCCTTTCTTCAAATTAATTGTACCTTAATGTACAATTAATTGTCTTAGCACCAGGTTTGTTCTGAAGGTCAATCTAGTTCCCTCAACCTGAGCAAAGAAAAAAAAAAAAAAAAAACCCAACAAAATCAAGAGAAACAATCTTGTCAAACTTCATAGTTCAATTTTTTCTCAACTTCCTCCACCTTCTAGTCAGTTGTTTCAATTCCAAAGGCAAAAAAGTGTAATTTTATGCCACAGACTGCAAAAAAAATTAGTTTACCAGATGTAATCCTTCTTTTAAACTTTCTGACTTGTAAGGGAAGCACACAAAATTTCTTTTCCTAATGAACATCTGGCAGAAGACAACATGACTTCATACTGTTGAAAATACAGTTCGTGATCTATTATCACCTGGTTATGAAACTGTCCCTAGTGTCAGGCTATGCTTACAGCTACACTGTGTTTCATTAACAACTCCATGACTGCATTATCTTAGAGAATCACACCTCAAAGAAAGTATCCACTTTTGTCACTAGGTGATGCAAATTATTTACCATTGTTCCACTTTGTCCTTGAGAGACCAACACATAATGGATGCTACTGGAAAAAAAGAAGGTAAAAATCTGCCTAGTCCAAACATACCAGGAATTCTTTTTTTGAAAAGTCTAGGCCAGTTTCTCTTGCCTGCAAACATAGAGTAATGTACCACTGAATACATCCAACACTGTTAATTTAAGATGTTCAACAAACCCTAAGAATAGTATACAAGGATATTATCTTATGCTGTCTAGGATTTTTGCCAAACAATAATACTTAAAAAGGAACTTGGGCATTAGAGCAGCTGAGGCTGCCCCATGAATTTACAGGTATGTTCTCCCAGGATGTAGTTGAGTTCTTCAAGTTTATTCCACAGGCATTTAAGTTCTCTGGTAATTTTCCCAATCACCTCTACACAAGCTGTGACAGATTTTGCTGGTTTCAACCTGTGAGATCATTTGCTACAATTCCTAAGTATCTTTGAGCTGCTTTGGATTTTTTCTCCCATTCTAATCAAGTGAGCTGTGTGACCTATCATACAGCTGACCCACAGTACCTGAAAACCAGGTTATATATCAACAATAACTAGACTTTCTTTACAGCTAGGAAAATGACAACTCTTCTAAGAAAGGTAAAATCACCTATTCCTCACTACTACCATTTTATGTATTCCTATTTCCTTCTTGACATTTTCCAGTGGGATTTCATAACATGGCACAATGGGTTAATGAATATTGCAGCAAAGTCTAAATTACTTTTCAGTCACATAATGAAAGACTCTTCAGACAACAGTTACAGAAATTCAAAAACTGCAAAAATTCCCTTTCGGTCCATACATAATGAAAAAACTCAATATATTGTATAACTGTACTTTAGTTCGTGTCACAGGACCTTGACTTAGCATGACTTATGAAAATTGTAAAACCCTCTGTACAAATACTGAGCAATTAAACATCAAGTGTCAGACTAGTCTTTGTTGGCAAAGATATAACTAGATAAAAATCACTTTGATACAGTGCTGAGTAGCATCTGCTGCCATTTTCATCTCAATGACTTCAAAACTGAAAAAGGAACAGACTTCCTACTATACATTAGCTTTTAGTTTTTAAAACTGTTTCAGAGCTGGTAAATTAAATAAAAAAGTCTGGATTTGTTAAAGTACAAAACAAATGTGTTAAGATATCCATTTGAACAAACTGGTATGAATTCCATTGTTCATTAGTTAGGTTAAGCAAGCTGTCCCTCTCTCTCTGCCTCACTCCAAGAAATAGTTTACATGTTGAAGTTTTACTACTTCAGCTACAACTATCCAGCATGAGAATAAAACTGTTAGACAATTCACACACAGCAATTAAAGCTGCAACTACCCTGCATCCCTGAAACAATGCATTGGTTATATCTACTGATTACTCAATTAGTTCAAGAACCTTAAGCAATTTCTGTTAATGTTTTTAAACCACATATTTTCCCTTCCTCCACAACCTCACTCCTCTGTAGAATGCAATTTATTAAGTACCCTTCTCCAAATACAACAAGCCATTTTGGCTGCCATGAGTCAGCTAGAATTGTTCTGCTAGATAATATACCAAAACCCAACAATTTGACTTCAAAACCAAACACCTTGCCCTAATGCAACTTTTGAGTACCTCACTTTTAAAAACAAATGTGAGGAATCTGAAAACACCCTCATACGTGTCAATCTTTTTTACTAATAATTTACATATATTTTAAAGCTGTTCTGGAACTACTCCTTTTTCTTGATTCTGAGGAGACAGCACTCAAAAGCATCTTAAACACGTTTCTCAAGACCATCACCCCAACAGGAGATGGCTACTCAGAAAGTAAGCAAACCCTCCACTCGTGTTGAGTCACCTGTTGTGCCCAGTGTCACTGAGAACATACCTGGCTCAGTCTCTGTTTTCGGTGTTACTTCTTCCTCTCTTGAAATGCTCATTTCTGTCATTTGCTGCGTTACAGGCAAAGCGGCAACAGGCACGTTTCTGTTTAAGCACAGTGAAACACAAAACTTACATCAGCTTTACACTCCTAATAAAAGCTTGAACTGTCCAGACCCATTAATGAACTACTGGTTCAGTCACTACTGATACATTTTCCTTACCTATGCTTCTATTGTCAAAACACACTTTATTCTGTTTTCCCTAGAAACTACAACAGGCAAGCCTACACAAATTATTTCTGTAGATAAATAAAAATCATTCTTTTTACTGCATCACTATGACACCAAATATTTGAATGATTCTTCAATTTACATGGACTCATAGTGCCCTGTAAGGTCCTTTTTCCTTTGTAGGCACTCACTGCAACGGGGCAGGATTACTGCAGGCCTTCCTGCACACTCACAGTTCATTCAATCCTCACAGTACAACCTTAATTTTACCTTGTTTTTTCAGATGTGCTGCCAGCAGCACCTTCACAGTTGTTTAAGCTAGTGTCTGCTCTCTGTACAGATGCAGAGTCTGAGGTAGGACTGTTTGAACCACTGGTTGTTCCTATGTAACAAGAATTTGACAAGTTATGAACAAATTGCAGAAAACACATTAATCAAAGTCTCCTATACAGCTATGAACTGCCTGCATACAATTTTTAGTGCTACTACTTATTACTTTTTCATTAAAGACACTTTTTACTTAACTAAAATACAGATTGCATAAGAAAATGCTAACAGAAGAAGCTAAGTGAGAAAGCAAGTTACGGTTGAATGAAAACCAGAACACATTATACAGAAATGTATTTTTATCTTTACTGTGCTTTAAAGTAGTATTCTCTCTGAATATTCATTCTTTCAGTTCAGCTCTCAGAAGTTCTCCTAAAAATGTTTTAGTATTCCTTGTAATTCTCTGTATATTTTATTTTGAAAGAAATAAAGAAACCCCCAACAACTCCCCACACCCTTACCCATTGGGCTGATTCTACCACTATTCTGCTGTCGCTGAAGATGTTCCTTGTAGCAAACAGAACACATCCCATTTGTCCTAGGATTTCCATAAAATCCACATCCTGTACTACACAGCATAGGCCCTGGGGTCTGGTTTGTCTCCTGAGTCATCTCGATGCTGTAAATAAAACCAAAAACTCCATTAGGAGCTGGCATGTCACCAAAATCAATTACAGGGTTAAAAGTATTAAGAATTAAAATAATTTTAAGTATGTCTGCTAACCCTGCCCCACCAAGTGATATCATCATTCTTAAAGAGGGTTATATGAATATTGATATACCATTCAAGACTGCAATTTATTGCTAAGTAACATCATTATAAACGTTTAATACAAGAAAAAGTGTCACCATACTAATACTGAGAAATAATATACTTGTTGAGCACTGAACTGCATGTGCAGGTTAATTTAATTTTATAGCCAAAAAAAAAACCTCCTTAAGTACCAGTTTCTGAGCCTGTAATATCCCTATAATAGGGATATGCAGAATTAGTAAGACTGAGTTCATACCCACAAAACAGTTCTGGCAAATAACATAGCTTATTTTTGATTGACTTCAGCAGAAAAGCCCTGCTTTTTCAGTGCTGATCTCACATCATTTAGAGGCTAATTCCACTACTAGCAGTACTTACTCCACAACACTCTTCCAAGGGAGATAACATTAACAACTCCAAACTGTTGAGTATTTTCTATTACATAGGTCACCCCTCTACAAAAGAAAAAAACCCTTCTCTAACCAAGTTGTATCAAGACTTCTAAGCCTCCCAGAGGCAGTCAGTGCTAAGCATGTTAGAAATGTTTTCACCTTCACTGCCTGTTAACCTCTGCAAAGCAAGGTTAGTAGAAAACTGCATAGCAGCCAAATCCTTGATTCCCAAGGGCAATAAAACTGGAACACAGTAATCATGCATTTGCTACAAATTGAGGACATGTAATAATATTGCACTAAAGTTTAAATTTAGTATAAACTGCGCATACAGCATCTGAAGATATCTCAGTATAAACTCTGGACTGCTGTTTTCCTATTCAGAAAATGTCACAGTAAGAGATACTTGACAGCTGACCTTGCTAGAAGTTCAAAATATCAAAAGTGAATTTGTTACAGTGTAAAGAAAAATGTTTCTAATTACAAGCGGCCACACTGCAAGTAGAAAACTTATGTTTCCCTAGTACTACAATTGCAACTGACAGGTGCTTTTGGCTAAACTAAACTTCTGGGATCACAGTAAATCAAAATCAGGAGAAAGTAAACAAGCAAAACTCATCTTGTCTGCTAGTGGTCACAGGACCTAATTTTCCAGGTATAAATAGCTGTACTATTTATAGCTTTATAACACCTTCCAGGTATAAATAGCGTCCTTGCTGGCTACACCAGGGCTTCACACTAATTCTGATACAGTTTTACAGCCAAACACACCAGTCAAGGGAGCCAGGAAAAAGCCTGACATACCTAGAGGAAATCTAAAAAAATCTTGTCATCTTTGACAAGATGTAGACCTACGTCTATATCATAAAAAGCCCCGATACTTCTGCCCTTTTATTACTAACCAGGTAAGACCAACGCACTGTCAACATCAATGGACCTACTTAACTTCCAAGTTCGTGCGCTAAAACAAATTTCACCACTTACTAAATGTTGCTTTAGGTGCCAACTCCACTATCCTAGTACAAACTAGGCACTCAGCAGCTCCTTTGGTCTGCAGCGCCTTCCGCTACTTGAAATGCATGCCCCTAACGGAATGATCAAGTCGTTGCCACCCAACGCAGAACAAGTCGTGCTTTTCC
>VZRX01022604.1:205286-253536 GCA_013398075.1 Notiomystis cincta | reverse complement strand
ATTAAAAAAAGGAATCATGGAAAGAATATGTTTCAGGACATCATTCAGCCTCTCTTGAAACTATGCAAATTCACTTGGTGAAAACAACAGCAGACACAATGAAATGAGTTGTATATGAAGAACTGAGATCTCAAATGTGATATTATGCAGAAGGTAAAGAGTCTGTACTAAATAAGTAACAGCTCAATGTGTTACCAAGGGTGCACTTTGATTTTGATGAATGTTAAAAGAACCTTTAGCCTTGAAAATAAAGAGGATAATTTCTCTCTAGGCAATGGCTGCTCGTGAAAGCCATAAAATAAGAGCACTGGAGCCCTAATTTTATAGTGCTTTTTAAATGATTTTCAAATGGTCCAGCTGCTTTGTGCCACAATAACACAAGGCAGAGATATTTACGCCGGCAATAAGAAGCATGCATCAGCCTGCCCGAGCTGCTCCCGGCAGGCAGCCTGCGGGAGGCGAGGCACACGTGGAAAGGTGGTACTTGCCGCTGTGGATTGATCACAAGCACGCCATGGTCAGAGCGATCCTGGGCAGCCGCGTTGTCCCCCAGACAGCTTGACTGCTTTTCGTGTCTGTGTGGTGCCTGCGAAGCACAGGATCTGTGCGGGCGGCAGCGCCGGTTCTATTTTGACGCTTGAGAGCCTGCCAGCAGTGTGTGCCTCTTAGGCCATGCCGTCCTTGGCAGACTTCTCTTTTCGGAAACAGGAGGGCAAATTCACCCCCGGGTTACACTGCTGGTTTGGGGAGGGAGTTTCCACAAGGACTAGTGTGGCCCCAGCTTTGGTGCTCTGATGCATCACTGCATTATCTTCTCCAGAAATGCATGTGTGTGGCAAGTGAACCCTGGGCAAATGCTATGGAATTCTGCTGAGATGCTGAATTGCCACCAGCAACTTTCCCCAGGTATTCTACCTCTGCATGTTTAGAACTTCAGTTAAAAACTACAATTTATTTTCCAAACAAACGCTCTGAAATGAGAACTACCCTGGGGTGGTCTAGCTTAGCTTCCCAATTTGGGTAGTCATTTCAACTGTTCAAAAAAAAAAGTTTCAAGATTTTTTCTTTCCAGTTCCTTTTCCTTGGTGAGACATTGATAAAAGACAGGATACTGGGAGAAACCTGCCTTCTGAGCCAGCAGAATAGGCTTTAAAGAGCAGTTCCTTTATGAAATATTCCATTAAAATTAAATAACTTGTCTCTTTTCATGTTCATTAGTGCTAGAGGCACAGCAATGTTCAAGTAATAAGAATTTTGGTGGGAACAGGAAATTTTGAGCATGAGAGAAATGCCTAATTTATGGCTGAAAATTTATTACATTTGCAGTAATTCTGAGGTCCATAAAGCTGAGATAGAGCTGGGCAGAGGGCATGGCAGGAGGAAGTTACCTCTGAAAAATCCCCAGCCATTGAGCATCTGCTGTCACCATGGTGAAAAAACCTTCTCCTATCTGGATGACTTCTTGTACAGGTTGGGCAATATTTCCCCTTTTCATTTGCTGATCCCAATCAGTGAAACAGGTTAGCATCCTTTTATGTCCAGGGATATACTTAAGGGTTTTCATTTTAAACAGGGGCCTATTTTCTCTTAGAGTTGAATTTTAAGGGTGGAATGGACAACAAATTAGGAATCTATCCCAGAGGAGTACCCAGCATATTTGCTGCCTTCATTTAACCAACTGATTGAGGAATGACAGGATCATACAAACTTCAGAAACATTCTATACCCTAAACAGAGAGGAAAAATAGATTTGATGCCAAAGCTTTAGGTCATGTTCCTTTCATCTTTATCTCGTATTCAAATTGTTTGTCTGACATTTCTCCTTGTTGCTTTGTGATTTTTAATTTCATAAGAGTTTAGAGTTTACATTGGTGTAAACTGTATCCTGATGAAATGGCTCACTACTGGATAAGTCTTTGGATGGCATTGCCTAGAGGAAAGTGGCAGAATATCATAAGGCAAGCCAGCATAAAGGAAGCAGATCTGCTTTTTCTAAGAATACAGCAAATAAAGATTTTTTTCCTTTCAAAACAGAAAGGAGTACACGTAGTGCTGTTCCAGGCTGCACGGAGTAGCGCCATGGTCACAGATTGCCTAAGTTTGTACTTCTGCCTCACTCACATCTCATCTCATCTCATCTCTGAGAGATCCAATTTACAGCAGCTGAGATAAAGTAGCCTCCAGGGTATTACATACAGCCCTTTCATAAATCAGGAACCACTTTTTGTTACTAGAGATCTGAGTCCAGAAACAGAGGAAAACACATGGCATTAGGCTTTCTAAATGGCCAACTGGCATGTCTCTGCAATAGCACTTTGCAGCTTTTGGCTGTTTCTCAAACCAGAAAGTAACTATTTTTTAGTTATTTGTGTTGTGTATTCTGACAAATCAATACAGAAAAACTAAAGAAAAAAAAAGTGATTTCTGAGTGAGAACTCAGAACGGTCTTCCCTTTTATAATTGCTTTTCTTTTTTCTCTCCTACTACAGAAGGAGATGATTACCAGTACCCCCATGTGTGATCCTTGCCACTGATATGGATATGGTTTTGTTGGTCCATCCTAATCTTTCAGGATCTTGCTGTTTTCCCGTGCCAATGAAGACAATGTCTGTAAGTGGATAATTAGGCTTACCCAAGTGGTTGAGTAACATTTAGTTAATGCTGCTAAAGTAATTTGTGATTGCTTAATGTGAGTGCTGTGTAAGAGCAGCAGTTTACCATCAGGACAGGGACTTGCCATTTGCCATTGCTGATGCACTCAGAATGTACAGAAATGTGCAACAAGGCCAAAGTAGATTGTGCCTTCTATGAAAGCTCATGATTAAAAGTAGCTCAAGTTATCTTGTTGCTTTGTAATGTATTCCTGTCTGTATTCCAGTGCCTACCACACTCAGACATTTCTTCCCCTTTGAGACGTGTTAGAAAAAGTAAGGTAGTAGAAGAATGGTAAAAGGTTGTGATTTCTGAATATGCTCATAACATATCTGGAAATGTGGAATTCCAAGTTATTTCACTTCTGAAAAGAAATACATTTAACAAGTTTTACAGACTTCAGTTGACTACAATCACATTGAGGACTGCTGGCCCAAACACTCTGCAAAAACTCACTTCAGGAGGTGGCTCAGGTCCTTCTATAGCTGGATTTGAAATATGTACGTTGAACGCACTGAGGTTTTAGCATAGCCTGTAACCATTTTGTCTCAGCCTCTAATTGTACCATGTTTCTTTGCTGAAGTGATATTAGCCTTGCTAATCTGGTTAAACTCCAGTTAATCAACCTGCCTGCTTAAGATCAGCATGAGGTTTGATTTCTGCAGCATATTTTACATATTATGCCCTCAGCTGCTTATTATGTAGCACTTTAGAAAACATTTCACCTTTAAACCCAAAGGGTCTTGGCCTTGGCCTTGTATATCAGCAATGGCTCATAGCCAGACAGGGATTTAATAATCAGGTTGTTGACAACTTCAAAGTCCTCCAGGACGAAAGTGATCACGTAAAGTCAGCCATCCCTACTTTATTTTATTATATATTTAACCTGTTTAAAGATGCTGAACATCAGATTTCTGATAAAGGCATAAGGAGAAATATTTCTTACAAAATACAGCATTAATTCTAGATTGATCTTTGATTTCCAAGTAGCTGCTCAGAAACTGCACACAACTGGTTCCACAGAAACAAGCAGTGATAATATATGGTACTGCACTGGGTTATTTTAGCTCTGGCACAAGTCCTGATGCTGGCATGGGTTTGCTCAGTAACAGAAACATCCACTGTTTATTAACTTCACTGAGTACTGGGTTGGGCCCTAAGTGCACATACTCTCTCTATTCCCCATTTCTATCTCATGAAGAGCTCATGAAACCTTATTCTCAGGTGTTGCTCTTATTTGTCTTATTGATGTTGGCACAATAAAGAAAATTCTATCTGTAGCAGTTGATCAACTTCCAGTTTCACTGTTTGCAGTCTGTAACTCGTATTTAATCTGATACTAGTGATCAGCTGTTCCATTAGCAAAGAAACCTGTTACATTTTTATTTTGTTAGCTGAATGTTCTCAAAGTTCATCTTTTCCTTACTACACATACACACTTTTGTTATCTATACATTTTTTCATTTTATTCCCCACCATTTTTTTTTCCCCACGAGACACAATGTGAGTGAAAGAAACAGATATCTAAGAGTAGTTTGGAACATGTATACTCACAGGCATTAAAAGGAGGTCTTAAAACTGCACTTAGAAGGCTGTCTAAAATCAAACGCTGCTGTTAAGACAACACAATTTCGGTGATTTTTGTCTTACATCTTTGCCTGTACTACCTGCCAGGCTCAATTGTACAAACCCTTATTCCTGCACTTGGCTGTAGTAAGTGAAGGAGTTAATCCCCAAGTGCAGTTAGCAGGTTCAACCGGAAAGGCAAGGGTCGGTTTCCCACCCTGCTTGCCCAGGCAGTTCGGCGAAGCGCCGCTCGCTGCTCGTGGCTGCGGCTTCTGCCTCCGCACAGCCGGGCTGCGAGGGGCCCGCGCCGCTGGGAGCCCCCGGCGCTGCGCACAGGGCCGCCCGCCGCTCCCACGCCCCGGCTGCAAGGGCAGGGACGTCGGGAAGCAGCTGGCAATTTGTAAAACCGAGTTCTGTAAACGCAGATTATTTCCCCAGCGTCGCCTAGCTCATTTTTTTGGCTTTGCTGTTTCATAGCTAAAAGAATGGCCGCTTTAGCTGTAATCAGTGGGCAATCAGCAGGGTCATTAGTTCTCCCTGCTTCTCTCCTGTAGGAATTATTGTAATTTCTAGATAGTTCAACAAGTTTGCAACCCGATGATGGCAAAAACCCCTTGTTTTGGCATAACATTGGGTACTAGGCATGTTGAGTGCAGATGATTGCATGCTTTCTCCATGCTTCAGAATGAAATACCCATCTGCACAGTTTTGAGAAACAGTGAAGTCTGCTGTCATTCAGAATATCCATACATTTGTCAGAAATTTCAACTGCAAATCAAGTTGTCATATAAACAGCCAAAATCAGAATACTTTTGAATGTGAAAATTTCCATTCTAGTTAAAATTACACCAAAAAAAGGTAAAAAACAATTATTGTTCAATTTTAAAGCTGCTCAGGATCATGAGTCTGTCTTGGGCTTTGTATGGTAAATGCTGTAGCATTTATAAAATCTATATGTTGCACAATTATAATACAAAGCAATAAAGAGAGTCTAATTCTGTTTTTAATTATTTTTCTGTTCAGTAGATTCTTTCTGTAATGGAAGATCTTTTTGTTTTCTTCTGTGCTAGTCTTAAGTCTATTTTAAGGCAATGAAGTTTACCAATGCTAACTAAATAAAGTTGGCCAGCATATGTTAATGAGTACTGTATTCCCCAGCCCTTCAGAACAGCTCAGCCTCAAATAACACTTACATATTGCCTATGTAGAGATTAGGCCACTCTTCACCCACGTGATTTAATTCCACCTTGCAGCTGTCCAAAATATCTGGCAGTTCCTGGGCAGAGGGAGTGCCAGGCTCAGAGCATTCCTGGGCTGACAGGGTTTGTCTTCAGGTGTTGACCCCTTTGGAGGCCTCATGCAGAGTCAGGCAGGGGAGGGAGGTTTTTGCTGGAAGCCTCTGCTGCGGAATGCCCAGGGGAGGTTTTTGCTGAAGCAGGCGCTTTCTGCCGCTCGATGTTCCCAAGCAGGTGGCTGACTCTAAATACAGCTCGCGCCTCGACGCCTCCCTGCATTAGCTCAGCACCACATCCCTGATGCAGTGGGGAGCAGCCAGAAAAATGAATGTTCTGCTTTAAGTGAATCTTATGCAAAAAAATGCTACCCCCGTCCTCACATAAGCTATGGTGCTGTTCCTGCCAGCATAGAGCTTTCCCGTGAAAGAAATGTCAGTCAATGCAACCGAGACGCAGTCCCAAATGCCTCATGTGACCCAGTTCTAATAATAAGCTACCAGGAAAGAGGGGACAGCACAGCTTGAGGGCGAGTTCAAAATAAACACCACGGGAGCACCTGTCCTGGGCCTTACCCAAGGTTCACCAAGCCCACTATCCTGCACTTGACTATGGTTGAAAGTGGATGTCTACATAATATAAGTAGCATGAATTATACTTGTGCATATAATAATAATAATAATAACAATAATAATAATAATAATAATAACACTCTCCCAGTTTCCAGCTGGTTGCAGTTTATGAGCTTGCTGATCTGGATGGAATTTGGAAATATTTGGTAACCCTGAATGGATTTCCGTCCCTCAAACTTTTCCAGTTGCCCCTTGAATGTCTATAGGCTTTTACTGTCTGCAGCACCCTGTGGCAAGGTGTTACACAGCTCATGTAAACCCCTCCTCTTGTTTCAGATCTGATTTCTACTGTCATCATCTGATGCCCTCAGTTCATGGACTGGAAAATAAAATTAAGAGAAGTTTTCTCTGAAACGCTACATGGGCCCCTTCAGGTGACACTGGTATTATGATTGCTCTAAGTAGATTTAAGTCTGCCAGAGCCGTAGCTGGGACAGTTCCTTTCACTTGCACCTTCTCCCATGTTGTGTAGACCCTCTTGACAAACATGCATTTTCTGAATGAAGTGCCACTGGATAGGCAGTATTTTTCCTTCATTTTGGTTCCTTGGTCTAACTTGCCAAACCAACATTCAAAATACAAGTTTTTATGCTGATAGTGGAAAGCACTGCAGTACTAATGTCATGTCACATCATGACTTGAATTATGGATACTGTAAGTGACCTGTGAGGAGGTCCCTTTTCCTCTTAGCACACTGCAGCAGACACTGCTTTCTGTTTTAAGAAGTTACAGGACTATTCTTCTGCTTTTGCTTTTGTAATCCTTTTCCCTGCACAAATGTGCACTCAAAAGTAAATCTCTACATAAAGAAGCAATACAGACAGGCAGGAAATATAAGCAACACTGACTCCACAGATTTAAACACTTCTGTGATTTGACAACGTCCTTGAAAAAGTTTCTACCTAATTCATTCCCCCCACTGAGGTAAGTAAGTCTTGCTTACAAGATCACTACCATGTCATTGGTGGCATGGATGCCCTACTGACTCAGCTTCACTCTGTGCTCTTCCCTTCTCTGCCCCTGCTGAAACAATACTCTCCCAGGATGAGCAGTATCTTCAAGAGCAGGTACTAATTTACAACAGGAGCAGCTTTCACAGCTGTGGCTTTGTAGGACAGATGCTCAGGGGCATGCAAAGCATTATCCTGACAGGGGGATTCCATTAATCTTGCTCACATGTGTCTAATTTTGCCCGGCCTAAAGCCATTAAGATGCATTATTTCACTCACATGAATTTCAGATTTTTCAACGCTGTGTCTTCAAAAGGTTTCCAGACTAAAACCTACTGTAATGTGAAAAAAGTATAAATTATAATGAAATATTAACTCGTATAAATCCCTATTAATTTTAATGGAGAACTTCAAAGCAAACAAAGCTCCTCCTCCACTGCTCTGCTGCTTTGTGAAGTATAAAGATTGTCCTAGCACTATTGGGTTTAAAATGTGATTTCCTATTTGATCTTTTCACACAACAATGCCTTACCTTTCTCTCGTCAGTGGAGCTCTTCGGCAAGGTTTAGGAAAATCTGAACAGTCAAACTGATGTCTGAAAGGATCTTAAATATGCTTATTTTGCAAAGCACTTGTGTACAGTGAAATGGGGAGGGATTTCTACATTCCCCTACATGCTAGGGCAGAATAAGCATTCATGTTCATAACCTCTCCAAGAATGAAGGAGGAAATGTGGTCTGGGAAGGAAGAGGTTCAACTCATAAGTCACCATTGTATTAGTCTTCTATTAACCTTGCAAAGTCTCTTCCAGCAGAGAACAAATTATCAGAACTGATGCTTCAAATGCAAACAAGCAAGCAGAAATGTATTTACTTAATCTGGCAGGGAATCTTTATAAGGTCAACTAATCAATAAATCCAACCAGCAGCAAAGGGCAAACCCAGATTTGATTATCACTTCATGGTTCACCACAAGGTAACAAGCTAATTTTCAGGCAGATTGGTAACATGAATTTTAAATGCTGTTGCTGTATTAAAAATCACATTGGTTTAAGTACTGTTTAACTGGTGACAGGAAAACTGACATCCTCAAAACAGCTTAAAACTAATTTGTATCAATTAGGCCAAGCCACTGATGTAAGCTAAGTGTCTACCTGGTATGAAACCATGGGTGATTCAAAGCCATTGACACAGAACCGATTTAGGATAATCTGGAGTGCAAGTGAACTGATGAGTAAAATTTACAAAATGCTTTGACAACCTGACATGTTCTTTTTAATGTCCTCAATATACTACATGATATACATTATCTTTTTGAAAACATATTTAATAAGAAAAGACTTGGGAGGTTTGCTGACCAGGCTGCAGAAGCATCACAGACATTTAATTCTGATGGTGTGGGTCTTGTGGCTGTCACAGCTTTCTGTAACACCATAATATTTAGCAGAGCAGCAAAAGAGGAACACTTCTGTAGGAGTGCCTTGGTTCTCAAGAAATTGCCCTTGTCACATTGTCAGGCCTGAAACACAAAACTTTTTCTTAGGAGAACATGCATGTGAGAACTGTAACCAACCTAAGAAAGATGATTAGGATGGACTCCCAAGTAAAGGGGACTCTAACATCCTTTACAGCTAGATGTAAATATTGAACTTGCCTCTGGCATGAGCAGAAACCAAGGACAAACTTGGTCTGTCTTAACCACTTCAGTGGCTTCATCCAGTAGCACCACTCAAGGCACAGCAGTTCCACCCCACACAGTGGCTACAGTGCTGCTGTTGGCTGTGCTGGTTTTGGAGGAACTCAGCTACCAGAATTAATCCATCTACCATTCTGTCGGCCTTTTACTTTGATGCACAGTTCTCTTCATTTTTGTGATGTGCACTGATCCTGGGAGGCTGTGTATGCACAATGGCCCTGAAGGGTGACACTCAGTAAAGTGACTGCCCGCTCAGCAGCCCTTCCTTTGCCGCAGCTGAACGTCCAGGTTTCGCAGGTGCTTCAGGAAACCACGATTGGGTGAAATCCATCGATGCTCCTTCACTGTCTTGATGGCTTCAATTAATGGGAGCTGGTGATTTATCATGAGGTATGCTAGGACTAGAGAAGCTGATCTGCTTACTCCAACTGCACAATGTACCAATATTTTGGCTGGTAAAAAAAAAAAAAATTACAACCATCAAGAGAGGCAGTACAGAGGATGAAGTTTAATTTAAATATTTTTCTTATTCTTCTGATAGATCACATGAACTACTAACAGTTAAGTCTAATTGGCCATTTTTACACTTACTTGTATGAGAAATACCATGAGATCCAAACCTGATCTCAGAAACACTGGTAAATCAAAGAAAACCATCTTAGAGTAATGAAGCTGTTCTGTTTTGACCATGAGGAAAAGGAGACCCATTTATTTCAGCGGGTTTGCTTATGCAAGGAAGAATGCTAACATCTGGCCTGGATGGATTGCACAGACACATTAGCCACAAAGGAAAATGACTGGCCTAGTACTATTGCATAATAAGGCAATTTCATGCAACTCTATTTTGAAGTCAGAACTTGTAATTCAGAGACAGCTCCATTAATGCCAGTTTACTCATGCTAAGAAATGGTCTTTTATGTAAAAGAGGTTAATTTGTCTTTTATTGCACCACTGCCAAGAACCTCAGTTTCTTGTGCAACTCACTGTAGATCTCCTTGGGTAAAAGTAAATCTTCTAGGAGGCACAGCCTTACAGGCCTTGTTCACACAAGAAACTCATCTGCAATACATGAACCTCTTCATACAGCTGGTGATTGTAGAAATCAGGACGTTTGTCTTTTTATTCATTTGTTCTTGCAATAAGACGGTCTCTAAACAGGATATCCATTTTGAATGCATGGTTTTGCTTCTCCCTTTTTGAATGAGCCTTACCTTCCAAATAATTTTCTCATCTCTTTCGTCACATCAGCTTTTTGGGACCTAGTCAGAGCTACATCCACATACACAGCACTTCCTTCTGCCACCCACCATGCAGATGACCAGCTCCTGGCAGGACACTCTGTAGTGATTTGCCCACCACTGAGCTTGTGGAGCTGACCTGTTCTGTGAGGCTGCTGACTCGCATCAAAATGTGACCAACAATGATTTCGTACCTCCTGGCGTGTTCAAGGCATTGTGGATAAATTGTGCAGCAGAGAAAAAGAACTGGCTGATATCAAAGCTTGGCAGGTCATGGGCTGGTACACCATAATAATCAATGGTTGCTCCATAAAAGTCCTGGCCTCCGTGGCTGTATGCTGTGCCATGGGCAGCATTTAAAACATGGGTCACACCCATCTTCCACAAAACAAATCTGTTGTGAGCTGTTACTCTAAGGAAAAGACAAAGACAAATCAAGATGGGTGCAGTGATATTCGCAGAGCAGAAGCACTGAGATAGCATCTCCCAAACCACTGCTGGACCATCAGCCCACGGATTGCTTCTAAAGGCTAATTGAGAAGGGAATACCAGCTTAGTCATAATTTTATCTCGGAAATCGTGCTGTCTGCAGTGTAAATGACAGCAATTAGCAAAACTGTGAGCTGTCTAAAGCCGCACCCATGAGGCATGCTAACAGAAGGTATGGCAGAGGTGTGTCCATAAAGCTGTACTTACAGGTCCCCTAAGAAGAGATTAGGCCATACTTCGTCAACGTGGTTGCAAGAGGGCCGCCCAGTGTTCAGGAGCTGCTCGATTTCCTTGAGGGAGGGGACATCCTCCGGGCACGTCCCAGCGCCTTCAGCGTCCTGGGTGTCCGGCGCCCCTGCCCCAGCCGTGCTGAGATCCATGGCTGGCCGGAGGAAGGGCACTGCGGTGCTGCCAGCCCCGCTCAGGCCGGGGCAGGCTGCCAGATGGGCTGGGGCAGGTGCCCGCCGGAGGAAGGGCACTGCCGTGCTGCCAGCCCCGCTCAGGCCGGGGCAGGCTGCCAGATGGGCTGGGGCAGGTGCCGGCCGGAGGAAGGGCACTGCGGTGCTGCCAGCCCCGCTCAGGCCGGGGCAGGCTGCCAGATGGGCTGGGGCAGGTGCCGGCCGGCCCGGCTGTCCCCGCGCTGCGGTGGCCGGAGCCCCCGCCCCAGGGCTGGCCGGAGCCCCCACCCCGGGGCTGGCCGCTCGCCTCTGCACTGCCCCGACCGGCACAGCCGCTTGAAACACATGCAGGCACCACACTGGGCATTGCTGGATCTTTACCGGCTCCAGTGCGCGTCTCTGGGCTCTCTCCGGAGCCGCACCGTTCTGCCACACAGCGGCCCCGGTGCCGGGGACGCCAGGCACGTGTGGCACAGCGCCCTGCCCGCGGGACACGCACTGCGGCCGGCTCTGCTGTCCCCACTCCTCTTCGACACGGCCGTGGCAGCCCGCGAGATCTGGGCGTTCATCACTAGCAATTAGAGCCTGATAAAGGAAAAATAGCAACCTGGCCAGGGCTAGAAGAGTGGCAGCCCTGTCTGTCATTTAGTCTGAGGTGCTTAAAAAACATAGTAGTGAAAGGGTCAGAATGTGGGTCCTACCAACATGGTCACCAGGAGGTTAAATACCAAGTGGATGATGATAATGCCTTGCCTGTCACTGATAATCTAGGGAAATTTGTTCCTTGAAGCTACTGTTTTTTCACCGAGTGAAATTATCTGACATAACTGTGCTTTTTATTTTTAATATTTTCTATTGCAGTCCTTCACTGGGTTACTACAGTACACCTGCCACATATTGCATGATACCTCCTTCTGCTGAAAAGGTAACAAAGGCCAGGAGTATAATGGTTGTCAGGTGAAACTTGTAAGCCACTGAGTTTATATAAGAAGGTCTGGTGAGCCATAAATTGAAGACCTACCATAGTGTTGTTAGTGGATCTTCTCAAGTACAGCAGTGTCTGCACTTCTGCAGAATGTGTGACTCATGGCAGGGGGCTGCACAATGCTCAGTGGTGGAGCTACAAGGCAAAACAAATGAAATGGTGATGCTCTTCCTCTGTAAACCTGGCAATCCAGCAGAGAATGTGACCCAAGAGGAGAAGCTTGCTGCTGAGAGTTTTCCCTGTAGAGAAAAAAAAAAAAGGCATGAATGGAAGGAACTCTTGGTCAGGTCTAAGACGTCTTTATTCCATATGCATTGATATACTAGGATTGATTTGCTTTATTTTATCAAGAGATATATAATGGAGAGCCATTCCAAGCTAGATATTAAAGTCTGGACTAATTAACTGTGCTTAGGAGTACTCAGTGAGAGATCATCATAATACAATGCCATAGTTTCCAACATCAGAGGACAAAAGTCATATGCAACAAGAGAAAAGTAACTTTGTATAGATTATTTAATGAAGCACGAATTACTTATATTCCATGGTATTTAGGGAAGAAACAGCTTAAGAGCTCTCTGTATACAAAGAGACTTGTTACTTCCCACTGCCATACATGTTATGACATAAAAAGTGAAATGAGGGAAACTACAAGTAAGAAGTATTTAGAGGGGGTAGTGGGACAGGCAGCCAGGCTCTGCTGTGGGTGAGGCAGAGGAGAGGACTGGAAAAATGGCTCAAGTTATATTTCAAGCACTATGTATATGCCCTTATGTTACCTTGTTTTTCTGGTTTGTTCTTGGTTTTTGGTTGTTGTTTCGATAAACTAGTGCACTTTAAGCTGATGTATGCCTATGGATAAGGAAAATTACCTGACTGGGCAGGTTAAGTGTTCAATTTAGTTTACTTTTCTCACGTTTCTGGGTGGAGACTCAAGGTGAGGCTTTACTATCAGTTTCTTATAAATGTAACCCCATTCCATATGTTGCTAATCATGTTAGGTGAAAAAGATGAAACTAGTGTTTAAGTCTAGCCCTTTTCAGCTGTAAAACTTTTATTGGCCTCCAACTCCAACTCCAACTCCTAAGAATTCAAAGTTCATCCGTGGCATGAAAGGTGACAAACAGAAAAACGTGAACGTCAGAAAAATGATCCCTAAGTCCTGTGTGCCTGGAACATTTGTATGGCATACATCCATCTACCTCAAAACTCTGCCATTCCACACCTAACATCTTCTAAACATTTACATAAAAAACATAAAGCTGTGTCATTGAGCTTTTTCCAGCCAGAAGCTGCCTCTGAAACAGATTTGCCTCTCTGCATCTGTGCTTCTTTTCTGGCCTTTTTAAATCTACTAAGAAAGGATGTAGAAAGTGACAGACTGATAATGGTCACACTGAATAGAGGCAAATTTAGCGCTCTGTGCAGGAGGCATTTTTTGAGATTCCAAGCATTTGGAGGTTCTCCTAGCTGTTGGAATGCTGGGCAGGTCTAAACCAAACATTTGTGTGCAATTATATATGAACATTAAATAGCTGCTGTTTTAGCTGAAATTAGTGCATGTTTAATCTTGGAACATGCAACAGAAGCATTCCAACTGAACTGTGCCTTTGTGATTGCTTAGAAGGTAGTACTTGGTGCAATAATCTAAATCAAACATTCCCTGGCTAATAATGTATTAGGTGGCAACAGTGTAAATTGCCATGGAGTGCTCTAGTACACCATGGCATGGCAGTACCAGGAAAATCTGCAGCAGCTGGAAACAGGAAATTCATGGTGGCTCTTCTATTTCTTCTCTTGAAAATACTCCTATCGGTTCTAACTGATGCCATGCAATCTCTCTGCTGAAAAAAGAGCCAAAATCAGACTCCTTTCACAAATCCTGAAAGAAGGCAGCTTTTACAGTGAAAATGTTACAGGCTGACAGTTCAGATAGGATTTTATAGATACAGAATCTCCAGCTGGAAAAGGGTTCTTCTCATTTCACTCATTAGCTTGTTTTCAGGATTTAATTTTTGGGATGGTTAACTACTGAAGAAGACTAGAACTATTTGAACTCTGGTACATTTTGGACAATGCTAAGTGAGTGAGACAAAGTTAAAGTTTTCTGGTGCTCTACAACGATGTATTTTTAACATATGGAACAATTTTGTCTCGTGGGTGCATGGACTTTATTCTTTTTCTTTTTTCCTTTATTATCCTCTTCTAATAAGCTTGTTTTCTGTCTTAAAAATTTGTTATGGTTCACTAATTTGATTAGTCCTTAGGCATTCATTCTCTTATTCTTCTATTACAGAATTAAGAAATTTGAAGATAAAATAGATGCTTGAAAGTTCACACATGACTGACCTAAGTATGCTTCAACTGAAGTACTGAGATTATGAAGAAATTATAAGGTAGGACTTAATCTGTACTTAAATGAGATTACTAAAAACCCGGAAAAAGAAAAAAACATTATTTAAATCAATTAACACTTTTGGTGAAAGATACCCTCTCTTGCCACATTGTGTTCTTTATTGAATGAGACTTTTCATAAGCAATTAATTCTCTGTTCAGCTGAGGCCTTTTTTTTCTGTGTAGGGCCTTAACATTTGAGATAGATTATTTCAAATTATTAAATGCTAACGGTATTACTTAATGACATTGTTTTAAAAAAAGCCCATTACATTAACACATCTCATTTTCCTTTGCTCTATAATATATTGTAACTTGAGCTAGTTGGGAATTTTCAATATAAATTTCCTTTCTTTTATTGCATTAAGTGTCAGCCTGAACATTAAATCAATATAACTATGTGAATTGAATAAATTGTTTTCAATCTAAAGATGCATCAGTGTTATTACACATTTTTAATACTTTTTTTCCTTGGCAATCCACAGT
Source organism: Notiomystis cincta (assembly GCA_013398075.1). Lineage (NCBI taxonomy): Eukaryota > Metazoa > Chordata > Aves > Passeriformes > Notiomystidae > Notiomystis > Notiomystis cincta. The sequence goes on along the minus strand of VZRX01022604.1, from coordinate 238,819 downwards.
TGTTTTAAAAATATCTGTAGCATATAATTTGTCATAAATTCTCAAACTGACATGTCAGCACTGGCACTGCCTGTCAAACTTACATCAATACCTTCATGTCACATGGCATGAAGTGACATAACTCAAAGTGACGGAATGAGGTTTATTGGAAATTTCTGTTAAATAAAGCACCAATTATTTAGATAATTCACCCTTTTAAAGAACATCAAATGTTAGCAAGGAGAAGTATTTTTCAGTTTTGAATGCAACAACTAAGCAGCTGTTATATATTTAAGTGTTACAATTTTTAAATTATGTTCTTTATTACTTTTTTGTGCAAGCTAATTTAGTAATTTTCAAAATATTTGCTAGATGATGAAATTAGAGCAGAAAAATGCCATTAGCAGTGATAACTTGAGATAGAAACTGACCATCATGCCTTTTTCCAGTGCTGAGGCTCACAGAATCATAGATCCAGGAGGGTTGGAAGGGATCTCTGGAGATCATCCTGTCCAGATCACCTGGAGCAGGTGACACAGGAGCCATTCCTGTGTGTTTGGAATGTCTCCAGAGGAGACTCCGTGCTCTCCCTGGGCAGCCTGTTCCAGTGCTCCTCCAACCTCTACATAAGGAAGCTCTTCCTCATGTTGAGGTGGAACTTCCTGTGTCTTTGCTTATGGCCATTGCTCCTTCTCCTGTCACTGGGCAAGTCGCTTCTGCAAACCAGCCCAGCAGCCTCCACAGCCCGGCACAGGGTGCTCTCCACTGTCTATGTGTCTGTCTGTCTGTCTGTCTGTCTTCTTCACCTTTGCTCTGGATGCAGCTTTTGGCCAGGGGTTCCCTGCATGGAAATCCATGGCTGGAATAGCACATCCTGGGACCTGTAAACTCCAGATAATCCTGGGTTGGCATGCATGTCTAAATACAGCTCATTTCCCAACCCAGACTTCTGAAGTCTGGAGATTGGATTTGGAAAGTAATTTTTTAGGTGGATTGCTGGTTTTGTTACAGTGTAGGGAAACAGAGTTAGGAAACTTCTGCTTCCATTTTTGTTTCCTTCCTGGAATCTGGTGAGCTGGTAGACCCTAGTGCATATTTATATGTAAAATAAAACAACAAAGCCATAGTGCTCTGAACAAAGCAGCAGTTTCCTGGTACCTCCCATGAAAAGAATGAGATCCTGAAAGGTGAGTTAGCTTCAGGACAAGTGCCTAAGAGTGAGACAGCTCTGTAGCCTGCTACAGTTGTTTTTACAGCAATTTTTAATTTTAGTTTGTGCTTATTTTTACATTTTTGGTTTAAACCAGTTGTTTAGATACAAGCAAATGCAGCCATGTATTGTAAATTGTACCGACTTGACACTTGGAAGTGTGCAAAAAGTTGTGATTGACTGGCAGTTGGTGAACAAGAATTCATGTCAAAACCAGCAAAGAATGCACATAATAGAGAAGCACAAAGTCTTGTTTAACTTAGTTGCCTTGCTCTCCTGTAATTTTGTTTTCCTTGTCAGATAAATGCCAGTATTTTTTGAATATAAATTGTGGACCTGAAGTAAGCAAAAAGACCTCATCTATCAACCAGCTTTATTAACTGATCCATTATTAACAGGAAGAAAAGTCCATTTGATTTTTTCAGATTTATTTTTAAGTGTTTTATGGTTTGTCACTGGTGAATTCAGGTTCCTCAGTTTTTCATCTAGTGCCTTAAAGGCAAAGAAGGGGAACACTGAGGACTGAAATTGCACTCGATTCCTACATTGTTTGCAGATGCTCCTAAACTGACAAAGGAAGTGGAACACGCCCTCCACCTTTAGCAACTCATTTTGGGAAACTACGGATCATTTAGTGTTAAAAAGCAGGACACAACAGACATAGAGATAAGCTCTATCTCTGAACCAGTATCAGGGCTTGTGGAAAGGGGCAGATGTTCTCACGGCTTCTGAGAGATGTTCTTCACAGTTTCTCCTCTGAATATCTGGGAGATAGATAGCCCATTACAACTGAGATAGTACAAGACTGCATATTTGCATTAGATTGCTCGATGATTCCACATCTCGACTTAGCTTTGAAGAATTTTGTAGTATAAAATGTCCCTGTTTCACCATAGCAGCACGTAAGCTTTGCAATAGATCCTTTTTTTTCTTTAGAACCAAGATCTAAAGGCCACTTCCTCTGACAAGACTAGTGTCATTAACTTCATGGGGCTACACTACATGGCACCTCCTTTTTATTTCAGCTGAAGCTACAGCTTAGACTTGTCTCGGACCTCATAGTAATTACATCATCAAGCAAAACAAATTCTGAATGTTCCTCAGACTGTTGCAAAGGGCTGGCTGCTACCCCAGCCAGTTGGTACCCCCCAAAAAAAGTTATTTCTGGAGCAATTTGTTTCTAATTGGTCTCCGTCTCTCCTCTCCATTTGTACGATGTGTAGGTTATGGATCCCCCGAGGTTACGGTGCCTTGCTGAAGCTTTCCTCAGTCACGTGTGCTGTTCACATCCGTGCTCTGTATCCCCCTGGATAAATGACTGAGTGCTGACAGCCAAGTGCTGACAGCCAGCTTTATTCTTTTTGTGCAGACATCAGGAAAGAATAATGGTGCAGCTGAAATGTTTTGTAATGGCCGCTTGGTACGGGCACTGACAGTATGAGGGTCCTGTAAGTCTCCTCTGTGATTCTGTCCGGGCAGACGCTCTGAGTTGCAGGATGGCAGTACCTGCGCACCGCTCCTTTCCAGCCCCTCGCAGCCTCGGCCAGCANCCCGTCGCTGCCCCCGCTGCGGCGTGAGCGCGCCCGGGCTGCGAGCGGGCCCCGCGAGTCGCGGGGGGAAAGGGCTGCCCCGCTGCGGCGGCTGTGCGGGGGAACAGCTTCGCGTCCCGGGGGGAAGACGAGCCTCCTGTGCTGGTATCCGCGCTAAAATCCGCCGTATTGCCGCGCCCGGCCGGCCCGGCACATCTCTGCCGAGTGCGAGCGCCCGGCCCGGGAGCACCCGCTGCGCGCTGGGGCGATGTGGCCGGCGGTGTTCGGGCTGAAGGGGCCAGCCCGTGTGCCCGGCTGTGCCGGTTTCGGGCTGAACTTCGGCAGCCTCGTTGGGAGAGGCGTGTGAGGGTGTGGGACGGGTACCGGGCGGGACGGGGCTGGCACCGGGGCCCGGGGCCTGCGGGCACCGTGCGGTTTGTTGTGAGGCCTGGGGGCAGAGGGGACCCGTGTGGTGTCTGATTCCCGGGTCAGCCTCCGCAGCAAACACATCGTTCCTGGAAATGATGCTTTGTGTCAGGCTTACAGTCAGATAACCAAACGGTTGTACCGGCTCCAAATAGATATTCTCACTATTTTTTTTTTTTCAATAAAATTGGTATGTTTTCTGAGGACAAAGCGTTCAGTTTTGAATTAAAATGCTGTTGAGTGTGTAGGATTTGATTACTAACAGGGCAGCATGGAACAGTGCTGTTAACTGGTTTGCAAGGGTCTCTTCGAGTTCCAGCGTTAAAGGGAGGGGTCTGCCTGTGGGAGAGAGAGTTTATGCGAGTTCAGGGCCTGAGCATGAGGAAATTGAAACTACTGGAACTGTTATCCACTCAGTCTCTTAAATCTATGTTACTGATGATCAGGTGGCCTCAGACTACTCACTTAGTCATTGCTGATTGCTGTTAAAAAACCCCCAACACTTCAAAAAGGTAGGTTTTCCCAGCTCTCTAAGTTAAGGGAAGAAGAGGCAAATGAGAGGTAGTTTGAATGTTTGTAGTAAGTTGAAGCGGTCTCACGGTTTCGTATTTGAGGCTTCAGTTTTCAAAATTAATTTTATAAAAGTTTTATATATGCAACACTCCTTGTGTGTTGTAAGATGACTTGATGGAAGATTCCACTTGGCTAAGGTCTGCTCTGTCTCCGCAGAGCTCCCTCGTGCAGCTGGACACGGTGTCTGTGCCACCTCCACAGAGCAGCTGGGCATGCTGTGCTCTGGAGTGGCGAGAGCTCAGAAGATATTTCCTGGCATTTAAATGCCCCTCCTGTTTGATAGGGGGTGCCTCTTTCTGGATATTAGAGGTAAGGAAATGTCTGTGTCTTTTTCTTCCTTTTGCTTTCTGCAGTGTAGAAGAAAAGTGGAACTAACCTGCAGGATTAGTGTGAAGTGATTTTTATACCAAGTGGAAGAAATTTTGGGAAGTTTTGTAAGTTTTTGTTGCGTAAATAGATTTGTAAAGCACAAGAATTTTAAATTCTCTTGTTTGCTGTTGTATGTGATATTCTTTTTGCTGGCTGTTTGGGGATTTATTTCAATAGGATACTATTAAAATACAGGTTGGCCTAGGAATTGTAATCTTTTGGGTTCCATAATATCACTTTTCTTTGTACAGAGCTTGCTTTTGCAGCCCACTTCGCTGGTTGAGATCCACTAACCATATTACATTATGTATGTTTGTTCGATAATCACATACTTTTTAGAAGTTTTTTATTTGTTACTTACTTTAATGCATCTAAAATGAGGAAGGCTATTAGATTTTCACTAAACCAGAAAGATCAGATTGTAAATGGTTGTGCAGAGTAAGATGAAACACGGTCTCACTTCAGCTATTGTTTTGGTATTCATTTGGATTGAGAGTTTGTTCATCTCTTCCCCTGTTTCCATTGTAAGATGAGGGTGTGGGAAGAAAAGGGGAGAAAGAAACTTGAGTTGTCTTACTCCTAAGTTATATAGGGATAAAGAGCAGCCAACATTCTGTTACAGGAGGGATATACTGTTACCTGAAACCGAAATAAAAATACTTGGCACCTGATAATTAGCATGTAAAATGTTCAAGAACTTAGACAAATAATAATGAAATACTGTGAACGACATCCTAAGATAAGTGGTGGTGTACTTGATCACTTGTTTAAAAATCACTTGTGTGTGCCTTGAATTATGGCAGTAGGATAAAAATTTGTTTTGTTACCTGGTTAGTGGATTAGGAGTTGAGCTGCTCTTAGTGTTCACTTGAGTATAATACAACTTGTTTGGCTTAATGAGGTGTAAGAATCAGGGAGCAGTGTGTTTTCTGTTCATTCTGATGCAGAATGTCACTGTACCTGGTGGTTCTTAAGACAAATATGTTTAGCTTTCAGGACTTGCTGTAGTAGCTGCTGTCAGTCTTGCATGGAGGTGTCTCAACAAAAAGCCTCTGCTAAGAATATATAGCTAATAATTGATCCACAAGCTGCACTTCAATAAATAATTCTCAGAAAGCTCATCTTCCTTGGTGGCTTAAAACCCAAGACTAAACTAGTATTACTTTGAGATTTCTTATTTTACTTTCATGCATAGCACTAAGACCCTTGAGTACAGTTAAGCTACTGCTGATCATCTCACTTAGGATACCAAAGTCACTAATTAAAACTCGATGCAAGTTTTAAAGCAATATTTATGCATTTGAAATGACTGTATTCTTGCTTCAGGAAAATACCCTTTTTTGTCTCTAGGTGGGCATTGTGCTGTGTTTGATCAATTTTACATATAGCATGGTAGCCATTGCATTATAAAACTCTTGAAAAATTATGTACTGTTTTTGCATGTGTTCTTTTTGTCCTTCTGTATGCAAGATACCCTATTATATGTATCTGGTGGCATTTAGAAGGTAAGGACTAAATCACTGCATGCTATATGGCAGTGAAATCTTTGGTGCTATTTGCTTTTAGAGTTTCCAGGAAGAGCAGGTGACAAGCTTCTCATGTAAGTCAGAGTCAGCAGAGCAGCCGAGCCTTGTGCTGCATAACAAGGCAGTGCTGTGTGCTCTTTTTCCAGCACAGCATTGCTAAGTTGGTGTGTGACAGTAGCCTTATTATTGCAGGCTGGCTCAGCACATATTTTTGTGTAGCTTTTTTGTGCTGGGGAGCCAAGGCCACCACCATGGGCCTTGTCCAGACAGGCGAAGTAGCAGCGTTTGCAGGGAACAGCCTCTCCCCTGAGGTGTGGGATGTGCTCCTAAGCCAGCAGGCCCAGCGAGGGGGGGCTGAGTTGGAATGGCCTGTATTCAAACTGCAGCTTGAAACCTTCACACAGAAATGTAGGTTAAATCACTTGAGATCTGATAGTTCTTCAGCTTCCTTCCTAAAATTCCTCTCAAGGGTGGTGGGAATTGAATCTAGGGGAAAAAAAATCAAGGGGCATGTCAGCAAGGCGCTCCCAGGTATGCAAGGGCAGGTGGTAAAGCAGTAGTGAGTGGTGTTAGTCGAGTTTTTGCATATGTCTGGAATAAATGAAACCAGTCAGCACTCTGCTAACTGCTGCAGACCTGACTAGGTTGTTTAACCCCTCAGCTATGACTCTGCTCTAATCAAGTTTGCAGCCTAATGTTACTGTGATATTAATGCTACTTTTCCTTGGCTAGACTAGTGATAAGCAGATTCAGCTTTCCACATTTTTACCTCAATATACTGTCTCAAAGTCTGTAAGGTAGGAAAGTTAGGGAATGAATGCTTAACTGGCAGCAGTACAGTAGACAGGAACATGATAGAATCATGGACAGTCATGTTGAAGGAGGTTAATTTTCTCTACTCAGATACACATCTAGGAAATTTTGCTATTGGCTAGGGTGTACTCAGCCTTTCAGAGGCATCTTATTTCTTAAAATGCCACAACCAAATTATAGGAATGTTTATGGCTCACAAAGTAGCATTTTTCTTCTAAAAAAGTAAATACACATATACAGTTCGTATGCATTTGTGTTCATGCTGTTAATTGAAAGTCTGGTGAAAGAAAATGGGACACACAATACATACTGTTGACAAGCTTGCTAAGTGTGAAGTCACAGTACCAGGAAAGCAGTCAACAAACTAGCTATGGACATTGCTGATGTCAGGTGAAAAGTATATTTTGCCCTCTGACGCTTAAGTCTGTGCTTGTTTTGTGTTACTCATGCATGTTACTCATCATTAAATCATGTTACCCATTATTTGGTTTCAGTGATAAAACCAGTGATGTGGAAGGCAAAGTAGTTTCCTTTCAGAAGACAGGTGCAGTTATCTAGGGGACCTGGCCTCCTTTGCTGCATTATTCTTGTGTAGCAGTCTAGTGGTGTAAAAGTTATGCAGCCTTCTTCAGCTTCAAAAATGAACAGGAGCAGTTCACACAGGGATCTGAATTGTATTCCAGTGTTATGATTATTATGGAAAGTACCTTTTACCATTTAAACAACAAAAGTGTCACCAGTTGTGTAGTCTGAAAGGGAAGGCACTTTCAGAGTTTAAAGAAGTTGCTTTGTCACTAAGAAATGAGTTTAACTGTTGTTGTTGAGACCTGTTCTGTGTAATGTTTTAAATTTGTGTTTTGTGGTAATTTCTTTGTCTTGTCCAGTTGATTTAATATCTTGTTGACAGTGTTTAAAAACAGAGCAGGTCCTATCAGTTGCATCTCAACATTAATGCAGGCTTTCTCCCAGGTCCAGCCCATAGTGACCTCTGATGAGTGTGCTCATTCAGTGTTGTAAGGTTACTTTTATTGCACATTTGGTAAGGGTTGGTTTTTATTCCATCAATGCCAGATGAAGGAAGACTGGGCTGCTGTTCAGGCTACTTGACTTGTGACAAATGAATAGAATTCCCTTAGGTTAGGGACAGTTTCCTGCTTTTGTCCTCAGAAGTTGCTTTGGTTAGAAGACAATCAGTAAGTTGAGTGTATTTGTGGTGGTGAGTTTACATTCACTGCTTTTAGAAAACATGTGATGATTACTCTGTTATAAAACCCACTGTGATTAACAACTTTTTTTTTCAATATTTCATCTGTATTTCTGAGTAAAGAAAGCTGGAAGTTCAGATAAGCAACTCAAGTTTGTTTATTTATACTGGATGTTTTAGATTTAGTATAAAAACAGTGTTGATAATACTCATGTTTTAGTTGTTGCTCAGTGGTGCTGACCCTAAGTCAAGGAGGTTTTGGTTTCTGCTGCTCTGCCAGTGAGGAGAGGCAGAAGGAGCTGGGAGAGAGCACAGCCAGGACAGCTGACCTGAACCTGGCCAAAGGGATATTCCATACCATGGAATGCCCTGCTTGGTATATAAATGGAGGGGGGAGGTTGGCCAGGAGGGGCTGACCACTGCTGGGGAGCTGGCTGGGCAAAGGTTAGCAGGTGCTGAGCAGTTGTAATGTGCATCACTTGTCTTTCTTGGGTGTTCTTCTCTCTTTTTGTTATTTCCATTGTTATTATTACTATATTTTACTTTATTACCATTATTAAACTGTTTCTATCTCAATCCATTGGGTTCAGCTTTTTACAGTTCTCCCCTCCATCCCACTGCAGGGCAAGTGGGGCAGGGGCAGTGAGTGAGTGGCTAAGTGACTCCTATTGCCACCTGGGATTAAAGAGCAGCCCTGGAGTAAAGTAAAAATATGTAGTACAAAAAAGGTCAGTTAGCTGATGATTAGTTGAAAATTAAATGTCATAATTTATTTTATTAATTGTGTGACCAAAATAATTATTACAGTTGTTTTTGACTACACTTTCAAAAATAGTAAGATAACATAAAAATGAAAAAATACTCTTTCATATGGAGAAGGAAGTGCATAGTATGTCCAGATATTGTAGTAGTTTGGGGTTTTGTTTTGGTTTTTGAAGTTTTTGTTTGTTTGGTTTTTTTTGTTGTTTTGTTTTGGTTTTTTTTTTTTTTTTTTTTTTTTTTTTTTTTTTTTTTTTTTTTTTTTTAGTTTTGGGCAGCTATTTAAATCAAGGTATTAAAGCATATATACTTACTGACTGTATATGAAGTAGCGAGAAATTTTAGCAATTAATTAAGTACATATTGTTAATATACAGTCAACTTCTGAGAGAATATCTTCAGAAGTATCATGCCCTTAATTATTTTAGAAGGGTAAGTGTGATTTGTTTGCTCATTTTTCTTGTAAAATATTACTTTTGCAGTGCTGGGAAATATCATTTGGCAAATTGAATCTTCTCTGATATAGTATAAAATAATTTGTGGTTCTATTAGATGAAAGCCAGCAGAAAAAGTTGCATCCAATAATTATATTGAGAGCACAATAGGTACTGTACCTCCTTAAAAAAAGAACTGAGAAGGAAAGAGGTTCTGTTTTTGGAAGAGCTTTGCCCCTGAGAAAGATGCAGAACTGTGCTGAATATTCATGAAGGGTTTGAGTACCAGTTTGCTATAGACAGAAGCTAAATAATAGATTAAATACACTGTTTCCTTGCTTTCATTCTGAAAGCCTTGAATGATGTATGTGGCAGTAGTGTATTGTACTGCCTTGTATTTTCTGAGATTTGGTTGGCATGATTGAAGCATTCTAGTTAATTAGACTGCTTTTTCGAATACAAAAGAGCTGTGAAATTGTAGCTCTTTCTTAGAGGGTAGCTGTACATGAGCCACCAAATATAAATTATGCACAAATCCATTCTCTACTGCTGTGGGTCTTCAATATTGCATAAACGTTTTAGTACTTTTACTTCACCGATAGCTTTTCAGAGTTTTGTCATGTGTTCCACATAATGTCCTGTGGTTAACTTCTTTCCTGGTTGTTGTTCTGGTGACTTGTCACCACCATGTGACTAAAAAGTTGCTGAGCTGTCTCTCCTTCCTTCAAGCAATATTCTAGAGTCAGGAACACAATTACTGAGAAATCTGTATGAAGAGAATAAATCTCTCCTGGTTTTGGTGTGTTACCATGTTATCTACTACCCCATCACTTTTAAAAATGCTTTGAAGCTTAAGCCAGTGCTTCATTTCTAGTAATGTTATTTTTGAAAGCTGAGAATTTTAAAGGATTCACAATTCAGTAAGCATCTATCTTAAGTACTGAGATCAAACAAAGATAGAAATATGATGGTTGTACCATCAAGATACAACTAAGATACTTCAGCTAAATACTGTTGTAGGTATCTAGACTTAGGTTTACTTGGAAGGAGTGGGGGAATATCATATCATCAAAGCTTCAGGATGTATTTTAAAACCGTGGGATATATTGGACTGTATTGAAATGTATTATTTCAGCTTAAATTCAGTTTTGTGTGTTTGCTGGCTATACTTTCTTGTGTATTTGATGAACTGTAAACAGTAGAAAAGGCTAATGATTAAGCTGGTATTTAAACAGAGTAGTATTTGATTTTCATTGCCTAATGTAATTAACAAAGTGGGAATTATTTATTTATCTAGAAAAGTACACTGGATACATCTAGGAAATATTCTGCTCTTGGAAACTTTAGATTTCTATTTAGGAGCAAATGAGATAATCTTAATTTTTCTTGTATTAAAAAAAAAAGCATTATTATATTACTGACCTTAGAAATTAGGTCTGTTTTTTTAGCCATCTCTTATGTAAAATGTCTTGGGCTAATCAAGCATCTAAAATTGCACAGCAGACACTGGCATTTCAGTAACCTGTGTTAAACACTTTGCAACAGGTCAGTGTGATTGGCGGATCAAGGGGGAGGATGGCAGGCAATAACCAGCTTTGCATTCGACGTTGGACTACCAAGAACGTGGCCAGGTGGCTGAAGGAAGAAGGCTTCTGTGAATATGTGGATCTTTTGTGCAACAGACACAGGCTAGATGGAATTACACTGCTGACCCTGACTGAGTATGACTTACGATCCCCTCCTCTGGAAATCAAAATCCTGGGCGATATCAAGAGGCTGATGTTGTCCATACGCAAACTGCAGAAGCAGCACGTTGACGTCCTGGAAGAGCTGGGCTACACCAGTGACGGCCACGCTGGCACCGTGTGCTCAGCAGGGTCACTGCAGGGGGCAGACTGGTTCTGTAATGGTGAGGTACCTCGGGACTATGATGGGCCAATTACTGACTTGAACGGTGATCAGTATCAGTATGCAAATGGCAAAAACAAGCATGCCACACGAAGACTGGACCCAGAGTACTGGAAGACAGTTTTAAGTTGTGTGTATGTCTTCATAGTGTTTGGCTTTACATCATTTGTTATGGTGATAGTACACGAGCGAGTACCTGACATGCAAACATACCCACCTCTGCCAGACATATTTCTAGATAGGTAAGAAATTTTCTTTCTTATCAAAATAATAACATGATGGTTAAAATACAAGCTGTCTTTTTTTTCAGTTTCATGTGCTCTAGAAGATGCCTCTGCAAAAGAGTAATGAAAGTCTAGTAAATCCTTCTGCTAAGACTGAAATACAGATCAGTTAGATGCAGAGATTTAGATTTAGGGGAGAATAAACTGAGCTGTTTTTCTACCTAGTTTATATTTAGTTTTACATCTTAAACTCATTACAACACAGTAATTAGTTTGTCCATCCTCACATTCTAGTAAAAAGCATGATGGTCAGCTGGCATAAATATGCAGCCATATGCATTTTCTGAAATCCACTTCTTGCTATGAAGCTTAACATGTCTTAATATATAAAAGAACTTTAGATGAGGGACTATTTTGGTCTGTAAGTGAGCAAGGAAATTGAAAGGGAATAGCATTGGTACTGTATTTTTACTGTCTTCCCACTGTCAGGTTGCTGAAGATGGTCTGGGGAAACTCTGAAGTAGAATGAAAAGACCAGCATCTCTTTTAACAGGGTATTAAACCACTGTTGTGACTTATGCGGTACCTGCTCATTTTTTTAAAGAAAATATTTCACTTCAGGCAAAGAAGAGACACAATGGCAAAGGTCAAATTCTAGTCATTGACTACAGGTTTGATAGAGGATAAATGTCCCCTTTGAGAAAGTGCACTTGCACTATGGAGAACTTAACTGCCTAGAGAGTTTTAAAAGATGAGCTAAACTGTTAAGAAGTTCAGCCTTTGTGATCTTCCTGTTCCTGCCAGTAATTTCCATTTTTATTAATGGCTTTCAAGAAGTCAGTAAGACTCTAATCTTTAGAGCAAGTGTGCAGAATCCCCCATAAATTTATATATAACTCAGCAAGGACAGACCACATCCAGCAGAGTGGAAGAGGGGAGAGAGAACAGGAGCTATGGCATTACTGGATTTTGTTCCCAGGGTGCTACAATGGTGTTCAGTGTGCAGGAGGATGGGGGAGGCCAGAAAGCAGCAGCTCACAAAACAATGAGAGGAGATTACTGCAAAGCTCATGTTTGAGCAGCGCTTTGCTACCCCTTTGTTTCAGGGGAGCACAAAACTAGGAGGAGCAGCCTCTCTTGAAATCTGTTGATCTGTATTTTGATGACTGAAGAGTGGAAATTGATACTGTGACCTTAGATCTTTTGATGGGGAAAGCTGAAAGGTTTGCATGTAGTGATCATCACTGAAGTTTTGTAAACAGTTTTTATTTTCCCTGATACTTTCCTGTGCAGTTCTGCTTCATTACAAGTGTTTAAGATTTTTGGCCTTGCAGCATCTAATTCATTGCGTTGACATGGCATTCTTACAAGCATAAGCAGCATAATTGACACGATGCAAGTTTTTGTCAGAACAAAAAAGGTTGTTGTGATACAATAGTAGAGGAACACATCCTGTTAGTATGTCGTGTAAATTAAGAGAGCACACTAGAGATTTTCCCTGACTTAGTGAATTCAGTGTAAACTGGAAGCACATTATTAGGAAGGAGATAACATAATTGAATATGTTTCAAATCCTATTTCATTCAGTCTAACAAAAGAATTTTTGGCTATAGTTTATATTGTTGTAAGATGAATGCAAATTAGTTTTGCGGTTAGAACTTCATATGCCCTTATTTTCAATATTGAGACCAGGAAAAAAATTTTGCCTTTGTGTTAACTTTCTTACTTTGTCCTTTTTTTTAGCGTCCCCAGGATACCCTGGGCTTTTGCTATGACTGAAGTATGTGGTGTAATTCTTTGCTACATTTGGCTCTTGGTTCTTCTGCTTCACAAACACAGGTAGATTTTATAAAATACAAATTAACTGGTACTTTGATGCAGAGAAAAGACCGTAACAAGAATTTATGGTGATTGTTTTAAAATTATTCAGTAAGAATCTTATCAGCTCCTAGTATGTCTCTTATAAAATGGATTAAAGAGTATTTAATCAAGAATGATGGCTTGTGAATCTTTCAAAGAAGTAATCTGAATTTACTTTTCTACCCTATTTATAAGTAATTTCCTTCAGAACACATATATTTCAGAGAATTGTCAGTATATACACTCATATATAACAGTTTTGTGCATAAGAAAGTGCTACGAGAATGAATTTCCACAGGATATCTGAGCCAGCCTGGTAGTTTGCTTTCACTGACAGATAGAAAACGTGTGCATGCGTATTTTAAGTTAAATTGTTACTGGTTCATTGATTTTTGTCAGTTTACCAACAGGAGGTACGAGTGCCAAAGCTAGCACAAGAGTAGCAGAGAGGTGGAGCTGGACCTTTTGGTGACTGTAAGCAGGCTGCAGTGTCTCAGCATGTCATGTGGAACTACATTTACTGTACTACTTAATTTAAAAAAGAAATTGCTGTGAAACTTGCAGTAATGATGACAGGGTTTAATGGGATTAAGTTGGGCTGAGGTGGAATGTTTTTAACTTCCCTGATCTCAGTTTCTGTGTACTTCTCCCAGATCTATACTTCTGCGCAGGATGTGCAGCCTCATGGGGACGGTGTTTCTGTTGCGTTGCATTACCATGTTTGTTACCTCACTCTCCGTGCCAGGCCAGCACTTGCAGTGTACTGGAAAGGTAAAAACTTCAAGTTCTTTAAATTATTTTTCCTGTTTCCTTTTGTAAAAAAATACTTAAGAGGTGATTAAGATTATTGCAACCATAGTGTCAGATGTGTGTTTTTTAAGAACATCTTGTTTTTCTCCTGTTTCCTTGCCCTTGCATTAATTACCATATGCAGGCAAACATCCCTAGGGGTCTTAGAAGCACTTTCCACTTTGGAGAGTATATGGTCATTGGGGGGAAGGGTGTTCGGAATGTTTCACACTGTGAAACAGAGAGAGTATGTCAGAGGTGTGTGCACTTAAGCTACTAACTTCATGAAGAGAGACTGAAAGGGAAGTAATCGCTTCTTTGTCTTGTTGATTGCATGATTTTGAAAAAAACCCAACAAACTATGATTATTTCACCTCTTCTCATAAGGGATATTCCTTAGAACATGGGAAATCATGGTTTTATCCTAACCTTTATTTAGGAGAGGTTTGAGCTGAACAAATGGAAAGCTTGATAACAACACACTTGGGAGGCTGAATACATCAAGAAAAGGTGGCAGGCTCTGTGGGTAAATCACTTGGAACAAAATACTGTGCTCTAAATTCCAGTATTCATAAGAGATATGATGAATACAATTAGTAATTGTAGTTAGTAATGTGACTCATTGCCACAGTGAAATCCAAAGATGTGCTAACCTGCATTTTAATAAAAGACAGGACATGATAAATTAAACAAATGTGGTGCAGTACAGCTAACTTTAAGCACATGCTGTTTGGGCAGTGGGATTAGAACTTAGTAAAGGTTAATATCACTGTTTTTCAGTTGTATGGCAATGTCTGGGCAAAACTCCAGCGGGCATTTGCAATATGGAGTGGCTTTGGAATGACACTGACTGGGGTACATACATGTGGAGATTACATGTTCAGTGGTCACACTGTTGTCCTGACCATGCTCAACTTCTTCGTCACAGAATGTAAGTACAGGCTGTCAATACTCAAATGTCCTTAAGAGTATGTACAGAGGTGTGAGAGTGTAAACATTTGAATGTCCTTAAGTATTAAGAATATCTGCTCTTTGACCTCCTCAAGAAGTGTAGCATTTAAGCAAACAAATACAAGTTCAGATTGCTGTGCTCTTTCTCAGGTTTGTGACAGTCAAGTCACAGCTGGGAAATGAACACCACCTCCTTGACTGGGGGGATGAATAAGGCACTTTTCAATGAACATGTGAGCCCAGAAATTAGAAAGGCTTTCTGGCTTGCTACTGGGAGAATACTTGGGAAGATACTTAGGATTGTCTGTTACTATTCCCTTCCCTAGGTATCTGTCAGCCAAAGTACCTGGCCAGGTTGCTGTTCGTTTAGTAAAATCCATAAAGCCGAACACCAAACCCCATAAGGAGTGAGATATATGAAACTGTAGAACCCTTCTGTAAACACCAGCAGTGATTTGATACATGCTATAGCAAGCAAAGATAATTAGCTTGAGTTCAACTATGATGGAATGAGTGCAGTAACAGTAATTTAGCTTTCTTTACATCTTTCTCCTTATAACATAGAAAGACTTGGTTTTCATTAAAAGAACTTGGTTGAACAAAGAATTCTGCTTTGCAGGGTGCTAAACTATTTAAGGATGGTCTTGTTAATCCAGAAATGCATTTGTAAATGAAGTCATGAACTGTTAGGCATACATAACTTGTGTGGTTGCTTTTGTTAGATTTATTTGACCTGTCTACAGTATTTCTGAATGAAGAGAGTAACTTCATTTCACTTTTTGATTAGAAATCTGTATAAAAACTTGGAATGTCTAGGCTTGATTTTTGAGACATTCAAGGTTTCTGTTTTCCCCTAGATACGCCAAGGAGCTGGAACTTCTTGCACACCTTGTCCTGGGTTCTGAATCTCTTTGGAATCTTCTTCATTTTGGCTGCACATGAACATTATTCTATAGATGTCTTCATTGCCTTCTACATCACTACAAGACTCTTTTTGTATTACCATACATTGGCTAATACTAGAGCATATCAACAGAGTAGGAGAGCAAGGATATGGTTTCCAATGTTTTCTTTTTTTGAATGCAATGTTAATGGTACTGTTCCCAATGAGTATTGCTGGCCCTTTTCAAAACCTACTATACTAAAAAGATTAATTGGTTGAAGGCTGTGTGGGTCAGTTCAGATTTTTATGAAGCATTATGACTAAGATCCTACAATCCTAGCTACTAGGGGGAAGTCAATTAACATTTTTCACTCCATGATCTCCTCCTTGCCTTGTTTCTTGGATTCTTAGCCATAAAAACATGGGGTTCCCATAATTTCCAGGGATGTGTTTTGTTTTCTCCTTGTGAAAATAGAAAACAGTGCAGGGATGGGTAAAGGCTATCAGTGAAGCATGAATATAAACCAGAATACTGTTACCCTTGGTAAGGTTCTCTGTGAATGTTTATGGAATGTTAACCTCAAATATGTGCTTGTTTTGAATATAACACACCCTTTACAGGTCCAGATAATCTGTGTTACCCAGGTGCCAGTCTTTACATACACTGATGAAAAACTAGAACTTTATGAAGCCTTTCTTTGAAAGCAGTCATAAATGTAATTTTTAAAACAAACTGTGTATATTTAAAGATTGAGGAGGTCTGTGTCATAATGAAGAAAGCAGTATAGTTCCTTGCTGAGAGGGTCTCTTAACTGTTAAATTACAAGTCTTGACAGTAGAAATGGTCTGTATACAGGTTGCCAAAAATGAAAGTCTGCCTTGTGGCTGTGCAGTGATATTTTTTTTAATGAGAAGTTACTTAGTCTAGTCTATCAGTTGTCTGTATGGTTGTTCTAGCACTTGAAAGTTTTCCCTTTTGTGTTTAAATGAGTTAAAGTAAGTGGAACCATCCACTGAAAGTAAACTTAGCTTTAGTGAGTTTAAAGCCACAAAGTAACTTTTTTGTGGTCTTAATTGCTTTTTACCCAAACCCATGCATGCTTTTCAAGAGCAGTTCTTTAACATTGGAAAAACAGAACAGTTGTCTTCGTGTATCTTACTGTCCTGTAAATGGATGGGAAAAATGCATGTAGTAACTCTTTCAGGAATAGTAATAATAGTGAGTATTGGAAATAGTGCTCATGTTGATGTATGTTTTAGCACTCTGGTGTCAACAATATGGTGACTATCTCTGGATATATATATGCACAGGATATTTGGTTATATATATAAACACACAGTATATGTTTTTCTAACAACTATGAAAACAGACTAGTTCTTAAATTAAGTTGCTCATTTACTACACTGAAAGATTAAAGTACCATAAACAGTTGACTTTTGCTTGTTGAAAAAACCAAGCCACAACCCACAAGAAAACATCCCCCAAAACCTCAAAGCAACACTCTGAGTCCATAATGCATGAGCAAGGGTCATACAAGGGTTGGTGATCTCAGGCAGGGGACTGTAAGGGGACAATACTCATGCTGTCTGTAGAGACTTGAAATTAGAGCTGTGCTAAATGAAAACTGATGGGTACAAGGTACAAAATCATAAAAATGGTATAGACCGTTTAATTTGATTATTGCAACTTCAGATGTGCAAAAGGTAGTGTGAGTCAGCTTTAGAAAGTTCCACAAAGTGTTTCCAGCTTGGTACAAGCTGACTTAATGGGCACTGTGTACTCGTGTGTGCTTGGAAATGAATCCATTTGGAATTTGCAAGGTTTTGTGTTTGGAGGCTTGTAACCTACTGTGGGCTACTCCTTGCTGAATTGTGTTCCTTTTATAAACCTTGATTGTATTAACTTGACTACCTTACACTCTTCATAGTATATTACTTTTGTAACTTAATTTAGCTCCTGTTCCACAGAGGAATTAGGCATCTTGGAGTATCTCTGCCAACTGTAATGAGCACATGTACACTGTACTATTCCAGAGATTTTTATATTTGTAACATTCCAATTTTTTAGCAAAATTGCAGGTTTAATACTATATTGTTCAATCTACCATAGTCTGATGGCTTTTGCCATCCAAATTGGGGGAGTATGCTTACACTTACAAAAAGGGAGAAAATATTCTGAAAGATTTAAAGACTTGCCATTTGCTGCTCTTAACTTTCTGATTTCAGAAAGGCAATTTGAACATTCCTCTTGAGACTTTATAATGAAAGAGCTCTATTTGTTAACTTATATTTGCCTTTGCAATGCACACAGTTATGAATGCTATTTTTCTAAACTCTAGGAAACATCTGTTCTCAGGATGTGCAGGATTGTAATCTGAGTTATATGGAGAAGTATGCAATTAAACTTGCAAAGCTGTTGATCCTGAAGATAACAATTTGAGTAGTAACTGGCATAACCACATCTAAACTGAAATACTATTTTACAACTTAGACATGCAGGAGAATTTTCAAGTACAGCCCAGTGTAACAATGTTTACATAAAGTAAAGGTATCATTTCAATATTTTTATTTTTGTAGTGAAGTTTCATATACTTTGAAAGGATTCTTTGTTCTAATTTAATTTTTCAAACTCTGTTAAGTAAATTGTGTTTTAAATCAGCCTTGCCTATCATTGTTTTTTAAAACAAGCTTGTTCTTTTGTGCTGTTTCCCTTGATTCTAGCTATCTAAGTCCAGGATAAGTAATATAAAAAGGATGGTTTTGTTAGCATTGGAGTGGGTTAAAACACTATCAGGATATTGTCCTCTGCTATTTTGGAAGTTCATTTTGTCTGTGAACATGAAAGAAGAAAGCTTGAAATCTATAGAAGACAGAAAAATGTGATCTTGCTTGCAAGAGAGCACAGGTCAGTCTGTAAAGTTGGGAGAGTGAGCTTTATTGTTAATTAGATGGAAATGAATTGCAAGTAACTGACAGGTTTAACATTTTGTACCTCCTTTTGAGTCAGTGTTTTAAAAATATTTTTCCTGCTTCTGAGGCTGGCCAGCACTTTTAAGTAAAGGCAGCAGAGCACCACTGGGCCTTGGATTTAATGCTTAAAAAGGGATTCTTAATGCTTAAAATGTCTTCCTCTTTGTTCACAAGCCAGTCTTTTTGCTCTCCTCTTCTGTGCTAAGTTGTCTTCTGTGGTCTTGTGTGAGTGCCCACATAATCTGAATTCAGAGTAATGAATGAATTCCTGTGTAATGCCAGCAAGTGCAAGTGTCTTAACAACATTAGTACTACAGAGTGCACAAATGATCAAGTAGCACAGTCTGAAATCAGTAGCCATATATAAAAAAGAAGGGGAGGGTCACATTTTTTGCTAGCTTAGCAAATTTAGTAATATTTGAAACTTGACAATAGGGCTGAGTTCTTCCTTTTTAGTTTGAGGATGTGTATGCACATACCTGCAAGTGATAGACACACAGGCACTTTCCCCCATCCTTTTTCTTTGTTTTTTTGTACCTTATGACACAGTTTCTTCCAATAGCTTTCTTTGCCTTTAGTTTTTCATTTCTGAAAGATCTCTTAAGTGGGTTATGACATTACACCTGCACAGAATTAGGCCTTCATTAGAGGTGTCTTTTAACAAATTCTCATTACACTGACAAAAATTTATGAAAGGATCTTTAAGCAATGTTCTCCAGCAGGTCTTGAACAATGCTATAGAAAGCTTCCCTGTATGCAAATTATGTTCGTGTCCTGTGGCAAACATGCTAACACTTACACAGTGTGTCAGTACAGAAATGTGGATAGGCCTGAACTATTTAAATGTTCAAGATTAGCAAGAATTGGATCCCGTAAATGCACTGCTTGACTTGTATGCTTAACTTCAAGCAAATCACCAAATACTCTTGACTTCAGTGAGTGTTATCATTTTAGTTTAAACATGTTTTTGGAAGAGGCCAAGTGCATACTGTGTGTGGTATAGTGCTACAGTAATGGGAATAAGTAATGTCACTTTCTTTTTGGTTTTCTCTGATGTCTACCCCCTCAACCTACTGTAGAAAACATTCCAGTAGAATTTCAAAGAAATTGCTACTTAACTGGGTTCTGAAAGAAGAGGTCTGTAAAAAACCGAAAGACTGAACAAAACCTTGTTAATTACCCACTTTAAGAAGCAAGGGTCAGTTAAATGATTTGGGGAAAAAAAGTTATTTTTTTATTCAAGCATGTTAAATAAGAGGTCATTTAGAATTACTGAAACCCTCCAAGAGAATAAAAGCACAGGTTCCTATAATCTTTTTTGTACAGCTGTGTCTCATGTAGTGCCAAAAACAGTTAAAGAGGAAAGAGTTGAACTCAGACAGCAGTACAAGTCTTTTGCAGCAATTAATACCTCCTTGTTTTTTAACCATTGCCTGCATGCTTAGTGCTACACTTGTCCATTACTGTTTAGCTGGTTTTCTGATGTAAGAAAGCCCACTTGGTTTTCAAACATCAGTCATGGGAAAAAAAACCCCAAACAGTAGGTTTTATGGGCCTGTAGTGTAACAAAAATAACTTAAAACAACTGTGATAGTTTTTCATCCTGTCCATGTAGCTCCTACAGAAGAGTTAGTGAGAATTTGCAGTAATCTACAGACAATAGCGATTTTTTAAAAAAACCTAGGGTAGCTTTTTAGAAATCTGACCTGTAACTTCAAAAACCACCATAGTCTTGTCAGGATGGAAGTATATTTGACAGAAGTCTAGCAGTGAGGCAGATTACCCTCTGAATTATTCTGTGCATGTAGACTTCCACAACAAGGATTAATTGATAGACCACTGGCTCATAAAATATAAAATATTTCTGATCTATCTTTGACCTTGTCACTGTTCTAATTGAAACAGTATTCCTGGGGGAAAAAAGTTCTCTGGAGTGAACCTACCGATGTCTTGTTCATTATATGAACAAAGCCACAAAAAACTCCTCACAACTCCTCAAACACTACCGGTATTGTGAACACTGAACCTTCCATAGAGCAGTGTCCTGCAGACTTACCAGCTGTATCCTAACAAATTTGCAGTGAGTATTATGTACATAATTCAGTGACATGCACATTTTAAAAGCCAGTTTGTAATAGGTTTGTAAGAACTTGAGGTGATAAATGTAGAGCACAATAACCTGACTGATTAGCCCTGACTGTGTGTTAGGAAGACTAACTGTAACTTAGTTTTGCTCTTTCAATTCAGTTTTTTCAGAGAAGGAGGAATTTTGTCAAATTTGAGAAACCACGAACTGCATTGTACATGGTACTTAATAAGGATGTAGAAACATGGCTTTTCACACTGAACAGTTCAGTTTTGTCCTAAATGAGAAAACTGTGTCATCTAATGGCTAGAAGGTATGCCAGTGAAGTGTAGAGTACTGTAAATAAGTAAATATTGTTTTGATTCTAAACTCAGATTGAATTAATATATTGTTTTATATCTTTGTTGTGTTGAACATATTTAAAAATACTAAAATAAAATATTTGAAAGATGACAAATGCTTGATTTATTTTATATGCAAAATGATGGCTCATTGTCTCTGTGACTGTGAAACTATTCCTGAGCATAGGTGTGATGGTGTTATGAGGTCTTTCTGCAGTATGGAAGTAAGCAATGCTGACAAAATATAATTGGCACATCCTGTGGGAATCTGTTACAAGTGTGTGCATATACTTCAGATCATTTCTGGAGAAATAACTGTTTAGGGTGATGTAGGAATTACAAGTTTTCAGCTGTGGTCTTAAGTCTGCAGCTACCTATAAGGGGTTTGCTTTTTCTTTTGGCAGTGATCTGTGACAGATTCTGGGAAAATAACTGGTATCCCCTGGAACAGGGAAACAGTGGCCAAATACTAAATTCCTGTTGCTGTCCAAGTTGGACTGAAGTTTGATACTAGGGTAGGAGATGTACTCACTGTTCTGTGCATGTTTCTGCCCGAAATCTGGTGAGTGACGCTGTGGCCCTCCTGCTGTGCTCCAAGGTAAGAACCAAGCTGCGCCTCTGGTACGGTCCTGCTGGGGGAGCAGCGTTGTGGCAGCGCTGTGCTCCACAGGGCCTTTCCGAGGCTTGCTTGAGTTGTTTGCTCCAAGTGGAAGTTTGACCTACAAACGAGCCCAAGTTATGGAGGGAGAAGGCAGCAATAAAAATACAAAGCCCAAGTTTCATGTACTATAAACCCACAAATTCTTTTGCAGTGCATCAGACTCCTTCCAAACTAAACTGTACTCAGTGCCCAGATTAGGCCTGAGTCCTTACAGTCCTCATTCTGCTTCCCAGTAGGTCCCAGTTATCTTAGCAAGTTCTGCCTTCTCTCGTGAGGCACTGACCAGGCTGTGGAGGATGTTGCCTTAGCTCAGTTTCCTGGTGATGATTTGAAGCTGTGCTCCTGCTCCCACACCAGCAACCAGCACTGCAGGCACTGCTCAGCACCGGTGTTCCTGAAGAGGACAGCAAAGTTTGTCAGCAGGTGCTTTAATGAGGGTGCCAAAAAGTGACTGAATCTGTGAGTAACAGCGTTGCAGGGTACTCGGCCAAAGGCTCTACCTCATTTCTGTCCTGCCAGTTAAAAATAGCCCCCCCAGCTAAGGCAGGGGATGTAACAGCCCTACATGGGACAGGTGCAAGCTGTCAGTCAGGAGGCTGGAAATACCTAGAAAAGCATCTGCTCTCCACATGAAATTATCAAGAGCAGAGAGCAGAGGAAAAAGGAGAGTGGTTTGCAGCAGGCTCTGCTAAAGGCAGCCCTTGCTGAAGGCCTCTGACTCTTGAGGGGACTCTTTCCCAAAGGTGCTCTTCAGTTTGGTTGTTCTGGTTTTCTCTTAAATCAGGCTGTTTCCCCAAGCTGTGGGTTGCCACAACTGAAAACCAGAGCTTTAGTAGAAGGCTGGTGTCTGCCTCTGGCAAGCTGGAACAAGCAATACCTCTCGGGTGCTCCCTCTGTCCCAGCACTGCAGAAATGCTGTGTTTATGATTTGGACTGGGATTTGGGCAGCAGGGACAGGCTGGTGTGAAGGTATGACCAAGTCAGGGCTGAACTGATGTGTGCACACTGACCAGGACTCTGCTGGAGTTTATATGCCAGAATTTGTTTATTATCTTTCAGGAACAGTTGCCTATAGGACAGTTACACCAGGAGCTACATCCACAGACAGGATCCTTCTTGGGCATTCTCTCTGCCACATGCAAATGCACCGGAGTTAATTTCAAACCTGCTGGTGTGGTTCAGGGATGATTCACAACCTGTGTCATTTTCACTTTGGCTTTCCAGGGGGGATGTGGAGTTTATCATCTGATAGCTGTTGATTTGCCCCGGTTTTCCACATACTATTTATATGTACAAATCCCTGCTCTGCTTTTCCTGTGGCATGGAAGAACTGGCAATGAAGGACAGAAAAGCCCAGACCACTGCAGCAGCACGGGAAGCCACAGGATCTTCCCTGGCAGCACCTGGTGTGGTGAGCATATCAACCATAAGAAGACTGTAGCCTGAGCTTACCTTTATTCACATTTTGCCTACATGTACAAAGTTCAGTTCCAACTAATCCAGTGCTAATAAATGCTACCACATCAGATGTAGGAAGAATTTACACCTAGAGCTGCACAAAGATTAAGGACCTGTCTCTGCTCTTTGAGTTAATCTTAAGAAATCCCACACACAAGACTAAATGTACATATCATTATCATTCTTGTTTCAGCTCTTAAGAGGCAGTGGCCACCAGACCCAGCTGTGCAAGATGTGGGAATTTAAACCCATTTGGATCCTGGGGCAGTAGCTGGTTGGGATTCAGGTCCCTGGTATCTCAAATGCCAGTCTAACCACTGAAGAACTGTGAGAATTCATTCTCAGGTAAGAAAGTTGCTGGCTTAGAAAGGAGGATTTCTTACTTCCCTTTGTAAGAAATGAGGAAGCTTAACTTGAGGGTGGAGCAACAGACATACATATTCATCAGTGTTTCTGAAGGCATTTATGAGGAGTAAAATAAAGGTATTTTGGGCTCCTTAATCAGGAGTGCTGACTTTGTTAAAGATTTATCTTAATGGTTAGTAATATGTGGTATTCTTGGAAGGTTTTCTTTGGTTTAGATCACTAAGAGAAGTTTAGTTTTGTCTAAAGATTTTTGTACATTAATGTTCCCAAGCGCAGGAAAGAAAAGGCTGAGTTGACTTGGATTCAGATCTGTATTTTCTTGATTCCTTTTCTTCCCTCAATCACAGAAGTCTTAAGAAAAAGCTTGTATGGCATTATCCATCTTGTAATCATTATCTCTGGGACACTGTCCTGCCAGATCTGTGCTAGGCATGAACTAACCTGTCAGCTAGCTACAAACACAGGCAGGGTAACCGAGGACTACCAACCTATTTAGATAAAGAAACCTAAAATGGGGTGTGGCTGACAAGATTGCTGAGTCTTCCAGGACAGACCTGTGGGGAATCTCATGGCAAAAACCTCAGAATCGTGCTCTCAGGCTGAAGATCCCTTCTGGCACAAACCTTGTGTGCTGCTACATCCTTTTTGCTGCCTGAGTATAGGCCAAAGGTGAAAGATTTTTGGAAGGCCTTTTCTACTGCCAGAAGTGATTAATGGAAAGCAGAGGGCCCGCAGATCGGAATAACAGCTTGAGTGCCAGGATCCTGCCAAGAGAAGTATGCTCGTGCATTAGGATTACTGAGCACTGGCTTTTGTCACTTCAACATCTGTATCCTGCTCTGAGGATTTCAAAGCACATCTGAGATTCATCCTCTTGGAAAATGAAAGCACAGCAGTCCCAGGCATGCCAAAGATTGCAGTGGGCTTAATCAGACAAGCCTATTATACTGCCCTGGCTTCTCAGAGAGCTTATTTTAAACAGTGAGAATATCTTCAAATCAGTCTCCTATATATAAATTCCCTGAGCTGTAAGAAACCAGGACTACAATAAAAGAAAATAAACACATTACTAATAAAGCTGTCTATTTGTGCCTGCAATGAAGAGCTGAGTAAAACTAAAAAAAAAAAATCCACAAACAAAAAGAAACAAAACCAAAACCCAAACTCCTACCTCCCCCTACTCCCCCAAAAAACTCCAACCCCTCAAAAACCAAGAGAGAGAGAAAAACAATGTGTGTGCAATTGTTCTTGGTCCCACACATTGTGCAGTCAAAGCCAGCTGACAGAAGCCTGATGAGCCGTGAGCTGCTGGCAGTGCCAGCTGTAGAAGAGTGGAGAAGACAAGGCTGGGGATTGATTGGCAGGCTGGATACTGCAGACAAAGGCCAGGGAGGCAGATGCATCCGAAAGCATTCACAGCAACACTTCATACTACTTTCACTGCAACCCGTGTCAGAAGAAAGCTGCCAAGTATATTGAAAATGGTGCTGGAGGCATGAAAGCCTGGAACAGAATGTCCCTCTCCTGGGAACGACCACAGCTCAGCTGAGATACCCCAGGATGGAGTGAAGTCCTACACACCATGACTCATGTTATATTTGGCACTTAGTGCAGCTAATCTTATGCTGTAGTACTGAACAACTGTTAACAGCCATATAATGGCACAAAGTTCAGAAGTTCACTGTATCTCTGAACCAGTCATCCTGGATTGGGCTGGTGGATATACAGCCTGGAACTGCATTTGATTAATGCAAAAGTCATGTTTATTTTAGGATTTTTGTTTGAGGTTTTATTACTTCTTTTTAATAACCTGAGACAGTGTCAAAAACACTGGATATCACAGGGTTTGATTTTCAAAGGGTAGATTACTCAGCCCCTCCTGGCTTAAAAGTGTTCGAAAAAACCCACTTTGTTCACATTTGCAAAGTGTAGATATTTCCATTTACTGCTGCTGGGTGAATTTTCAGTGATGGCAGGACCCTGGATGATGATGCCACCAAGCTGAGGCATGTTAGGCTGCTGCTTGATGGAGCTGTTTCCTGTGCCTAAGCAGAACCGAGATCTCCATGTAAAGCATCTTGCAAGCTTTATCTTTGTCATTCTCTAGCTTCTATTTTAATGTTCTGTATAATAAATCTTACTATCTTCTGATCTCATTACAGCCTTCTCCTATGAATATCTAATCTTGGATGACTTTTGGGTAGCTGCTGATTTAATTATACTGGAAATGCAGGATTGCTAACACCAACCATGAGACTCCCTACACAGCTGAATCTCTATTAGTTCTATTACTTGCAACCTTGATACAGCATAATTTTTTTTTTTGTTCTCTGAAAGAATTAATTTATCTAGGTTATTCTAATTAGTAGCTTTCCATTACAGTCATAAAAAGCTTTAAATTTTGTCCCCCTTAGCAGGAGAAGCTGTACTGATAAAGCAAGCACAGCAGTTGAAGCCTGAATCAGAATTATAATTACTGTGGCTTGGTTGAATCTCCAAGCCTGTCTGCAACAAGAATGGAAGCGTTGAAGTAAAATAAAATAATATTTTTAATTCTTTCCACAGGGATACCTGAGGTGGGATAATTTAAAGCAGTTTGGCACATGGGACTGAAGACCTGAGAAGTGAGATTTAGCACAAATACACAATAGAAAGGAAAGTTTCTGAATTTCTCAACTCCTGAAATGCACAAAGTCAAATATTCATTAACTGAAACATCAAAACCATTTCTGTTTCTCAGTTTCATGGGTCCTGTCAGACCAAAGTGTGTGGATTCACACAAAGAGAACCTTGGATATACTGTGTGACTGTAATACTTCAATCTGTGTCACTTAGGAAGCATTACTAAGCTGTTGATGTTTAATACATTTGTAGAATGTACTGTACAGAACAGTATGGTTTATAATATGTTCAATAATTTTCTAAAATGTGGGAAACTATTTCAGAAAAAAATATTCAACTTGTTTCAAAAAATATGTATTTACTACATTCATAAATTTAAATATGCACTGTGTAACTAAGTTTTAACCAAAATGCAATTGAAAATGTGAAGTTTAAATGTATATAAGAATTTACTGAATTGTAGTTCTTTGTTATATTCTATTTCTTAAGGTTATATTTTCTTTTTGAATCATGTGAACTGCCTGGAAACTTTTATCCTGGGTCTGAAAATATCTTACAAGAAAACTTTACCTCTACATGACAAAAATGGAGCAAAGTTTCACTTCCTTCTCTGAAAGGACTCCTTCCTTGTGATCACTCTTTATGATCAATGAACCACGTGCTATTTCTCTAAACGTGTCCTGGCTAACCTCTTAATGTTTTATTACTTCCTTAATCTGTTGCTGGGTTAATTGAATCATTGGCCCATGTCCTGCTGTGAATGCCCATCGAGAGACAGAGGCCTGTTTGGCTGACAGCCCTCAATGACATTTTTCAGAAATACGTATTTTGTGGATCATTACTTGCAGATCTCTGTCCTAAGGATCTGTCTTTGGTTCTGGTTGTAAGTGACACTGATGAAGTGAGTGACACTGAAATTTTCCACAACCTGCACCTGTGAGCCCATCTGCAATCACACACTATCCATTTTCCCCAGCACAGGCTTTTCAAGTCTCTGCAACATATTGTATCTGAAACCAGTAATTTTTAGCAATAACTACTTCTACCAGTGTCAGTAGGCAGCAGTGTCAGACAAATGTCTCTCCATAGCGTAGGAGAAATTTTTTAAATGCCTGAATTCTAAAAATGTGGTGAATGTGTTCTCAGGGTATGAAATAGGTATGCCTAGACACATCTTCCTTCCAAACAGAAAGGGAACAGCTAGGAAACTGTTTAGTTTTATTTTAGAATGGTGCATGATTTCTGCTGGTGGTCTGGTTGTATACAAATAATACAGCCTTTAGTCTGTGCTATGTCACATTGTTGTACCTCTCTTGTTACCCTTGAATGTGGAGGATCTCAATCTGTGTAGATTTTTAAGCAATATCTTATCTGTATTTCTATTACATGCTGTGTTAGTTTTACACCTGGGTATGCAAGTTTTTCAATGTGACATTACAAAATAAAAGTTGTAGTTATGTAAGGGTTGGAAAGCAGGACAAGTTTTTTCAATGTTCACTTTGTGCTGGGCTGTACAAAAGAGGTCAATGTCATTACTCCCTTTCTGCAGAAGGACAAAGAGTCTTAAAGAGAAGTGAAATTAATTGCTGCAGGTAAACCTGTAGTAAAGCCCTGATTTCTTCATTGTCAGCAGACACCTTTGCCCTCATTCCTGTCACAGTTCATTATCCCCTTGTATTAGTACTTGTGCTTCTGTCTGTCTGCCTTTGGTTTTTACACCCTTTTCTATTCTTTGATCCTGAACACAGGAGGCATTTAAAGTTCTTACACTCAGAATGGTCACCTGTAGGGACTTTGCCTTCTGCTCAGAACCACAGCCAGACCTACAATACAGGGTTAAATTGCAGAAATCTCCTTTCAGTGTTTTACTGTGGGATGCAGTATGCACAGGCGCTCCTGGGAGATGGCTTAGACCAATTACATTAAGTGCAGAGATTAAGAGTGTGCCTCCATCAGCACACCCTTAACAGAAATCAATTGCCCAACTGTACCATGGGAGATCCCTCTGAAGTTTGTAGGCTGAGTCGGTGAGTTTTACTAGACAGCAATTCTTTCATGTGAAGTCTGAAATACCCACCTCAACATGAAATGCACAGAGCAGTCTGAAGTAATTGTAAGAACTATTTCAATTGGACAAACAGCATTTTTCCCTTACAAAGCACTGAACATTTTAATCAAAACTTCTGAAAAAAATCTTCTGGCTTACACAAATTTCTGCAAAGAACCTCCAGTGTGAGTAAATAAAAATGAATCAATGAGATAAGGTATTAGTAAAATAAGTAATTTTCCTGGTGGTGATTAGGCAGATCTAATTATAAGAACCAGTATCATCAGCTCTGCTGCGCTGAGTCCGGCACTGAGCACCTGGACACTAAGTAGAACATGATTGTACATGAACAGTCAAATTTCCCTGGAAGAGGAAAAATCCGCCACAGGTCCTTTTTTGTGAGTGTGAGGGTGTGTGTTCGATTATCTGATATTCAAATGAAAACGCAGCCCTTAAAGGACTGGCTGAGTCACAGCTGTTGGCAAAGGTTGCTTACTTTCCACATGCCGTGGAAGGGTGTGGACTACACAGTTTTTCAAGGATATCATGCACGCAGAAAAAGTGATGAATTCACTACTTTTAAATTTATTACCATGATTGTTGTCAAAATAGAGCTGTAGATAAATCACTTCCTGAGACTTAGCCCTGCCCAGCTAAGTCTCTCTCCCAGCTGTGTCACATTGCTCCAGTTGAACTCCAGCTGATCACAGACCAGCCGGGTTTCGGTCAGCCCCGGGCTGTGCTGCCGGGTGTGCAGGAGCACTCGGGCTACTCCGGCACCTCAGGCTGTTTCTAGAGAGACGGGGCCAAGAGCCTGAGCTCGCTCTCTGTCGCTGCCTCCTTTTTCCAAGCCTGGGCTGCCTCAGCACTCGCAGTTCCGTCTCCGTCGCGCAGCCGGCCGGGCAAGCCTGCCCTCCGCTGCCGGCACTGCCGCAAGGCAGCACGCAGGGAACGAGCGGGAACGAACCGCTCAGAGCGCCCGTGTTCGGCCGCCACTTCACCCCTCACTCCCTGCAGGATAAAACTGGGGCCGCCCCACACTCCTTACGGTGTGCGAGGGCCGGGCCCACTCGCTCGGGGCTCACAGACATCGCAGCCAGAAGCCAACCGCGACAGCCGCCTCAGGGTGCGGGGCCCCGTGGCCAGCTCAGCCCCGTCCTGTCACTCAGCATCCTTCCCGCAGCACATCTGCTTCCAAGAATCTCCTGCTTTCCCCTGTTTAATGACCCATCAATCTTCCTTCCCACCCAGAGGGAACGGTGCCTTTCGGCTCGGGAGCCAAGGCACGCTCCGGGGCAGAGCTCAGCCAGCCTGGCCCGGCTGAAGCTTGCTCCAAGTCGGAGCCATTGGGAGCAGGAGCTCAGGCTGCAGCTGAGCCCCCTCAGCCTGGCTGCTGTAAGCGGCCCCTGCTGTGCTTGTAAGGCCGGCTACAAACAGGCACCCTAGAAAGAGAGGTGACCTTAAAAAAGACCCACTTTCAGGGAGAAACTGACTGAGGTACAGGCTGGTATGACAGCAAATATTAGGATTTTAGCACTGTTTGTTTTTTAAGATGGAAACTTGGTCCCTCAAAAGCAAATGGCCAACAACACGTGCTGCTACTGTAGAGATGCTCTCAGGTTTAGAGCTGTGCATCAGAGCAGTTTACAGTAAAGACCATCATCAGAATACTCTGAGCACAGTAAGGGCACCCTGTAAATAAAGTGAAAGGTTGTGAAGCCAGGGTAGCACATTTTTTTCCTCAGGGAGGGATTTGCCTGGGGGCAAGTATTTTCTATTCCCCCTCTCCAAGCCCCCTTCTGAACACACTACAAAACTCTTGGGCACAGTCCTCTGCATGTTCCTCCTCCATGGTTCCGTTTTGCTTTGCTCCCACCAAGGTATTACTTACAGCATTTAGGCTTAACCCTGGAGCAGCTTCTGTGAGAGACAAAGCCATAAAAACATTGCTCAACATCCTGTGCACCTGTGTCCCTCACTGGGTCAAGTTTTACAAGGAGAAAAGCAGTGTTGTAGAGGCAATCAAATTCTTTTCAGCAAGGCAAGTACCGTATTGGAGGCCTGTTGCTCTGCAGTGTAATTCCTCTGGTGTAAAGTGCCCTGGGTTTTCTGAGACATGGAATCCTCATTCAACTGCTTACAAAAAACTTGAGACAACTGAAAAATCTGTAACCTCTAAAACTAAGTGCCATGCATCCATTTGACACAATAACTGCTACAGCCTGCACTGTGAGCAGAAATATCAGCAATACAGCCCAAATGAATAGCTGATCTCATATTTATTTCAGGTGAGAATTATTGCAGCAATCTCTCAAACCTATTGTTCTGCATAACTAATTTGGAACATTGGGCATATCTCTTTAAGTTTCTCGGTGAGTTTTGCATTAATTGTTGTGTTTTGCTTACAGGTCAGCATCTGATTGTGTGATTTCCCTTCCTTTCTTGGCTTTATCCTCTGCAAGGAATGAAGCCTAATAATTAACTTATTTCAGGGTGTCAGGACACCTGATGGTTTGTAAATCTATCAGGAAGATAAAAAATGTCTTATTCCTTGAAGATTAGAAAACCCCCAATAACAACAAAATCCAAAGGCAATGAAAACTGCAAGAAAAAGAAAAATTAAGGAAAAATAATTATCAACTAAATTAAAATTCAGAAGAATGAATAAGTACAGGCTCTTCTGCATTGGATGCTTTTTATTTCAGTTTCTCCTTGCTCTTTAACAGAACCTTTTCCACATCCCCCATGAAATTTATTTGAGAATAAGGTGCTTTAGTGCTGAACATGTACTGGAAGAGTGTGCAGTATCTCCACATGTCATAAAAGGAAGGATTGGATTTTCAGTTTGCTTTGTTTGTAGAGCTATGGGCAATCACCTTTGTTAGTTATGTAGTTGTAAGGTGCTCTGTGTCTCCATTAGTCTTAGTAGGGACTGCCCACAAGTTGGTTCCCTTGTTGACTTTCTCAAATTTGGGTTCTCTTTACTTCCTCAGCTCTAAAATCACTGGGTAATATTAGCTGATGTTCCTCTGAGCTAAGGTATTCTCTCTACCAGATTATTTAAATGTGTTAGCACTGTATGGACCTGTTTTAAGTGTGTCTTAATATCTGGTTTAAGTTAAACTTCTTCCTAGTAGTTTAGGCTAAACTGAAAGAAGGTTACTTAAAACTGCCTAGGAAAAGAAGGGAAAGGCATTAAGTCTGTCAGCCTAAAGGAGCCTGGCAGCATGGGCCTCTGCTGGGCTCTCTTAGGGCTTTCAGGGGCCTGGTTTGCACAGGGGCAGGGGTAGGGTATCAAACAAAAGGTGCAGCCAACCTACTGTCCCTGCCTCTGGGATGAGGAACTGAGCAAGGACTTAGGCAGCACATACCTATAAGAAACAGTGTGAGAACAGAACATACTTAAATGATATCTCCATTTGCAACTCAGGGATTTTGTGACTCCAAACAGGCTACACAGCCATATGTAACTGTTGATGGATTAGGAATTAGTAATCCTTGCTGGATTTCTCTTCCACAAGCCTATCTAGTTTCCCCTGGAGCCCATATAAACATTCAGCTTCTTGTGTCAGGTAATTCCACTGGATTGCACTCCTTTGTAGAAAAAAAACCCCAACCCTTGGCTTTCTTTGTTCAGAATTTGTTTCTTAGCTTCAACTATTTTCTGCCCTTTCCCTGCTGTTACACTTTCATAATCTCTGCTATATCCCCTAAGTCAGCTTGTTTCCAAATGAGGAATCCTAAATCACTCAGCTGTTCATTGCTAGACCTTCTGTAAGGCTTCTCCACTGAATCTTCAGCTTGAAGCTCTGCATCTGGAGGGGAGAGCAAGCAGTGACTTCAGGCTTGGGTCAAAAGTGAATCTGCCCACCACTGTTTGGTGGACACTGGTGTGTACTGTAGCCACTTGCTCTCCTTTTGTGGCTCACATACACTACTTCAGTAATTGTGATTATAAACTGTGGGGAGAAATGCAGAGTTTGTGTTCAAATGGCAGTAAACTTCAGTGACCTGTGGGTTGTTTTTGTCCCAGTGGTACCAGTAAAGCATGTTGCTCTGATGTCAGCTGCACATGAATATGACTGTATTCATAAAAAATGGTAACAGTTCCACTGCAGCTGGCCCCAAACCTGAGAGGTGCTGAATTTCAGTGGAAAGCCAGCCCATGCAGGGGGAGTGCACCTACACAGGAGGTGTGTGCACTGAATGGTATGACGAGATCAGGAAGAAGAAAGGTCCAGAGTAGTTCAGAAGGCTCGCTATTGCAGCCTGAAGCTGTGCATTTTGCTGCTCTGAGCTCTAGCAGATATGCTGAGAGAAGTCAGGCACGGCTGTATGAGGCAGGGGTGGGGGAAGAGTGAGGGAAAAGCACTGGCAGGCAGAGGCTGCTGCTATGAAGCCTGGAACAGTGATGCAGAGGAGTTTGTGTGCTGTTGTCTGTCTGAGATTATTGCTTCTGCCTTGTCTCACAAAGCAAGTGATTCACTGCTTTTTTTTTTGCTCAGGGTGGGGCAGTAATGGCTTTCCTGGATTGCTAAAAATAAAGCCAAACCATTACTAAAATATTAATCTTTAAAGGAGAAAGAAGGCAGAATGCTGGTGTCTCCTATAAGCCACTGAACTTTTATTCAGAATGGATTTATAGTAGTGGTATGGATAATAAATGCATGTCTTTAAATAACGAGCAACTTATACCACATCTACTTTTGCTTAATCAGATCTCTATTTATTCCTGATGTGTGTTTCCATGCACAGTAAGACACACTGGGTTTCTTTCTCTACTGTTATTTTCTCAGTATGTGGCTTTCCTTCTTGATTCATCAGCACATACCTATCTGTGCAATGCCAAATTGTCTTCTTTAAAACTATCAAAATGAAACATCTCTTGGGCCTTTCAATGTGGAAGCATTGGACTTGCACACACACAAAAAATCTGTTGCTGATGTGTTGATACAACAAGCAGGTGCTGACTGGAATTATGTTGGGCCTTGCTGCTAATCTGCTCTCTTCTTAATATCCTGGGAAATTGTTGTTGTACCATGTGTTCTGGAAAATGAATTGTGCTATTATGTGTTTTTCACATTACACAAATATAATTTTTATTCGTAAATGGATTTTACTTTCTTGAGGAATTTGAGATTGTGTCACAATCCAAGCAAGGAGAGAAGAATGCGGATTTTAGGGACGGCTGTTGTGCAGTTCCTGGGCCTTGCAGTGTCTGCAGCGGTGACTCGGCGATTCCTCCTGCAGAGCTGTGCGGCCGCTGCTGCACAACACTCGCGTGACTGCGTTCTCCAGCTGTGATTTATGGCCAGACACCTCTGTCTAGGAAAGGTTTCTGAGCGTTACTGCTTCTCTTGGCCTGAGACACGCTGTGCTCTTATGCCGGGTGTCTGTGGGTGGTGGCTGAAAGGTAAAAGCGGGCCTGAGGCAATCGGAAAGTCTGTGGCAACTTAATCTGCGGGAGGCACCAAGCCTTCGAACGGAGAAACGCGTCAGACCCGCCGCGGGACCGCCGGGCCCTCCGCGGCCCTCGGCAACAGCA
>VZRX01022604.1:171485-194963 GCA_013398075.1 Notiomystis cincta | reverse complement strand
GAAAAATTTGTGTTTATTTTAAAATTTTTGTTTTCTTTTTTTTTTTTTTTTTTTTCAGGCAAAAGTGAACAATTCTAGTCTAATTGGAGTGGGTTACACCCAGACCCTGAGGCCAGGTAAGAACTATCATGTGAATTATGTCACATGTATATCTTCTGTGCATCCTAAAGAAAATAATTGATATCTATGTATTTATATGCAGCTATTTTCTTTCAGAATATTTTTTTCTTTGAAGGCCAAGTAGATTTTTGCAGTAGCTTCAGTCATACATCAAACCTTTATTTAAACAAGACAAACTATCTTATCTAATGGTATTAATGCATTATATTCTTCACTGCTCTGTTCAGGAGTGGACTGTATTATGTTTGACAGCTTAGCTTTAGGCTAGGCAAAGCACTTCTTTTTTGGCATTGCTTTGTCCAGTCATACCATGTTGAATGATAGCAGGTCTTCAAATTATGATTGATTGTCAAAACTCCACACTTCCTGCTCTTCATAGTTAGTAAAAAACCCCTCCAGAACTTAACTTGTTCTGCTTAAATATGAAAGCACTTGCCAAGGCTGTATTACCATTGATTAGTTCCTTATTTGAAAACCAGTAAAAATCTAGTTTTGTTCCATTCCTTTATAGGTTGTCTTTGCACAATTTTCCTCCTCCGTTGCATGTCTTAATGCAGGAAAGGAGAACTCCTGTGTATTTAGCAATTAGAGACTTCATATATCCACTTTTTAACTGTTAACAAAAATCATACAGCTTTCTTCATTTGACTAACTTTCAGTAGATCTCATGGGTAAATATATTCTCTAAAAATCTTTAGAGGAAAGTATTTGTATAGAAAGAGAGCTACTACTGGCACTTGTAATGACAGAGGTTGAGTTGGATGAAAGCTACTGTGTGTGTTGTAAACATGCTGCTTAAAAATCTTACAGGTGTGAAGCTTACACTGTCTGCCCTGATAGATGGAAAGAGCATCAATGCTGGTGGCCATAAACTTGGTCTTGGCCTGGAATTGGAGGCTTAAAAAGGTGAAGAAACTGCTGCAGAGAAGGGATATCAGAAGAATTTGGCCTTAAAATGTATTTCCAATGTGACCAGCAGGCTTTTTTTTCCAGGAAGGATGACCTAGAACAAGAGCTGTATTTGAAGTATTTAGACAGTTACTTGTTAGCTGGTTTCTAGTTAAATTGGTTACCCATCTAGTTAAAATTCTGCATTAGTGCAGTCACTTAAACATTATTTAAATGTATTTAACTGTTTAATGCGCTACCCACAAATAATGAAATAGACATTTATGAAAACTGTACAATTGTGTGCATGTTTGTTTTTATGTTCCTTTTAACATTCGATATTGCCATTGAATGAAAAATGGATCACTGGATGTTTTGAAATGAGGTCAACAATTTTGTTGAATGACCTGAACTAGAAATACATTTGGTATCCCAAGACAAATTATGAATAAAACAAGTACACACACATACTTGTGCCTCAGATATTTTAAGAGTGAAGATATGAGGGTAGTGCTCAGTTAAGTTTTAACTTTAAGTAATCCAAGAAGTAGTGCTCTGTACCTTTGTGCAATTAAGGACCCCCACCCATGACAATACTGAATATAGGTGAACAGTTGGATTCCTCAAGCAAATGGAATGTGCTTTTCTGTCAGGTAAGGTTTGTCACAGCACAATGGTTTAATTCCCCCTGTGATCCACGGGCGAGATGTACTGTGTTCCTAGTTGGCCTCCTGATGCAGAAAGTGCAGATCGATGTACTTTGGCACACTGAGACATTTAAGAAATGTTCCTTGAAAACCCTCACCACAAACACACCTTTTGCTTATATTTGTATGAAGTGAGATGTATCTCTGCAATTGAATGTAATAGTGTAATGGTATAACAGCCTGCTTATCCCAACTGCTGTGAGAGGTTTCTGCTTAAAATGACTGAAATAAAGACAATTTTAAATGGAGATGGAGGAAAATGCATCTGATCTTGCTTTCCCTTTAATAAATCTTGGCAGATACCCATTTTAAATCCAGAAACTTGCAGAATAATGGGAAAACGCTCATGTTTTTCCAGAATAGTAATAAGAGAGAATAGAAATATGAGGGATATTTAGTCAGTGAACCTAACATCCCTGAAGGTCAAACTAGCTGTGAATGCTTTTAATGTGGAATATATTAAGTACATGTAGTTACACTGCTTATGTTTAAGAGCTGGGATTTACTGGATGCCTGGAGCCTACTTCTTAAGACAGCCTCATAACTGAGCAGGGCGTCTTGATACTTAGTTTTGCAGTCGGTGGTTCACAGCAGCTCCCTTCATGGTGCAGGTGGCTGGCTCTCATGACCAGGAAGCTCTCTGGTTTGAAACTATTTTCATTTGATGCTGGATTAAAATTAATGCCCATAAAAGTCTCAAGTGATTTGCTCGAGGTCTTGTTCCATCGCACATTGTTGCCCTCAGACTGAAATTCTCACATGAAGCACTCTCTTATGATCTGCTTGTGTTTGGGCTTTAGCTGTGCAGTAGCTGAACCACCTTCTTTGCAGAAGAAAGAGTAGAGCTTAAGCCTCCA
This sequence comes from Notiomystis cincta, assembly GCA_013398075.1. NCBI lineage: Eukaryota > Metazoa > Chordata > Aves > Passeriformes > Notiomystidae > Notiomystis > Notiomystis cincta. Next base: position 192,391 of record VZRX01022604.1, on the reverse strand, counting down.
GCTCAGGCTCTCAAGCAGGCTTGCTAGTGTGTTTGAGTAGTTTTCTTAGATGATAGTAAAGCATTTGTGCTTTGGGGTACCTTTACTGCTGTTGTCACTAAACGCCCTTGTCTGAGTTGCATTTCTTCCACTTAGGGTGGGAGAAGCATGTAAAGGTGCACTTTGTTGCTTTCATTGCATGTTAAGGTCCATAGTATGTATTTCTAGTTTGAGATGGTTTTATGTGCTAGACCACTTAAAAGCTAGAAACCATGCAGCCAGACACTGAATTTTTGTATGTGTTCTCTTTTCAGTATAACCGTCTTTGGTGCCTCACAGAGTGTCTAGGCTTCTTCTGATACAAAAAAACCCACAACAACAACAAAAAAAAGCTTAAAAAACCAAACCAAACCACCAAATAATCCCCAAAACAAACCAAAACAACCTACCAAAACCCAAAAAAATTCCTTGAAACACTGTGTGCCTGTATGCATTGTCCAGCTGCAGGACCCAGGCAAATAACAGATTGTGTCTTTTGGTTATGAATGATGCCTTGTTTCTATCATTAAACCAGTGACACTGATGTTTCTCAGCTTTGATAGGGCTGTAATTGTCTGACTTTTTCTTTTTTTTGGTGGTAGTGGTGGTTTGAGGGGTTTGGTTTTTCTTTTATTTCAGAAACAAACACTATAAGCTTTTTCTTCACTGCCAGCTTTTCTACATGTTTTTTTCTGAGGTTACAAAATGGGTAAGTGAAATACAAGCACATTGCTGAGTTTCTCTTCAACTCTTAGTAATGGAAAACTTGAACCCACTCGTTTTACTCTTCGTAAATGTGCATGACTTTACTGGTCCTCAGCCTGTAAACCTTAAGCAGTTGTATTTCTTAATAGTGCTGATAGGCAACTGGAGAAGTAAAAGGGCTCTGCAGTAGTTAAGAGAACTGTGAAAATGCGAGTTTTTCTAAAATATTCTGTCATAAATCACTACTTTGAACATGAAAAGGAAGTTCAGTGTCTTTTTCTTGATATCTCTCAAGTAAGGCTTATTAAAAATGGCTTCAAAACTTACTTTTCAAGTGTTACAGAAGCTTGTGGTGTAATTGGAGTTCTGTGGTAAGGAATGTTGGTAGTTTATATAGCTTCATTTTATTAAAATATGTAAAAAGCCTTAACACTAACTTTCAGTGCCAGTCAGCCTTTCCTCAGGTGTTCTGAATAAAACCCCATCACCACTTGAGATAAGCAATGACCAGAGCATCGTTCTGCATCTTGTTTGTGTGAACTGTAGCATTGCATTCCTGCCTGGTACAGCTGGAGTAGGGGGTGTCTGTGTATATTGCAAGGAGCCCTAATCACACTTTCATAAATAAAAATCCTTTCACATGAGATTATGACACCCTGGATTTCATGAGTTACTGTCTGAGTGTCCTTAACGTTTATGCTCTTCCTGTGCTGTAGAAATTCTCCAGGTTGCTTCACTTAACCTTGCCCTCTTCATGTGGTTCAGCTGGGTGTGGTATATTCCTAAATCTTGCCTCTTGCACACTGCAGTTGTTCAAAACCAGGACATTTGGAACTATTTTGGAATGGGCAGGGAAACCTTCCGCCCCCAAGCGTAGGGACAGGGGCTTTTACCTTTCCCTTGGCGCTGGATAAAGGAGGCAGCAGTAAAGGTGCTTGCTGCCCTCTAATGTCCTGTTCTGGTGCTTGGCTCATGGCTGCAACGGGCCCTCGGCTGGGCACAAATACACATTTAATTCATGGTGACTGCTCTCCTAGGGGAAGTAGAACCGGGCAAACGAGACAGCTTGTGCATGGATGATTCAGCCCTGTGTCTACCAAAGTCCTTGTTTCCTTATCAGACCGGTGAGCAAACACAGAAGCAACTCTATGCAACGTGAGTCGGTAATAATAAAACTGGCTCACAGCTGTAGCAGTAGTGTGTTAATGGCAGGTAGAAATGCTTCCTGGGAACCAGCTGGCAGAAAGGGAAACCCAAAGAAAAAGCTGGCTGGGTTGTTACGTGGCATGAAAAGGCTACGATTATTGTAAGTTGCTTTTATTGTGTTTGTCAGTTTCCCTTTGCAGTGGAATGTTACTGTTCCAAATCTGGATTAGTAATAAAAACATAGATTATATCCATTAGTGTAGTGTGCATTCATTGTATTTAGCGATATTTCCCTTCTCATGATTGTTTCTGGGCCTGCCTTCTGCTTGTGCTTTGGGTCCTTCTTTCCACATGATGCTGGGTCAAATGGGAAGCAATAAACAACTGCATTTCTGTGAGCATAATATGCAGCATCTTTTACTTCAGCTGCAAGTTTGATAAAAATGCTTATGTAGAAAGAGGAAAACTTTTTTTTTTGTAAAGTAATTTCTGAGAATATGCAATTTAAAACTTATGAAAATGCTATTGGACAAAATGTGGCATGTTCCATACTGAGACTTGGCTCATATCTACCCTCATTTATCTGCTGGTGTTGAGAAAAGTGCTGACAGACCTTTAAAGATGGCAAGCATGGACTGTTCCCGCTCCAAATATTTGACCTTTACTTCAGGATCTTTTTAAATGAGAAATTTCTGCTGAGCCCAATACCGCTGCAGCACTTGCAGTACACTTGCTGCTGGTTAACAGTGGTGCACATATCAGAAATTTTTCAAGGGTTTGTGGGTGTTTTCATGGGATGTTCTTTGTCCCAGATCCATGGGAGAAGATCCTAATGCTGAAGCCAAGACGCTGTTTAAGGATTTGGCATTCTTAGCACTTATTACCTTTTTTTGTTTGTTTACTTTCCTGTGTTCCTACGAGCATTAAAATACTAAATGGCTGTTACAGAAATGTCCCTGATCTCTCGCTGTGCTTCATCTCTTCAGCCTGAGCTACCAGAGCTCCGCTTTTGAGATCCGGCACGCAGGAGAGAGCTGAGGTGGGTGCTCACAAGAAACCAGTGAGCTTTGCCCTCGGATTCTTAGCTATTTATGATGGTATAATTAAAAATACACTTTAAATTACCCATTAGTACGCACACGTGACTCCTTCCTTTAAGAAATGCTAAGTTTCCTTATGCTGTGGCTGGGGCTTGGCTGCGGCGTGGGGAGGGGTGTGTGTGTGACTATTCTCTCCTGCACAGCCCGGGACGTTTTCCCGGCAGCTTCCGAGCGAGCTTTGTTGCCAACTTACTGTTCCTCGTACCCACTGCGGTCCGNCCAAGCCGGCCGGGGCCGCTGCCGCCATCAGCGGCGCCGAGAGCCCGCCCGGCGTCGGCCGCGGGCCTTGGGCGCCACCTGGTGGCCGCCGGTGCCCCCCTCACCCCGCCATTGCGCCCTCAGGAGGAGCCGCTCCTGCGGGCGCCGTCCCCAAGCCACCGACCGAGGGAGGCTGCGGGAAATGATGATGGCAGCGAGCCCGAGCTGATTCTGAGACAAAGAAATAGAACCAGAGGAGGAAGCGCCCCGCTGGCACTCGGAGCGCTCCATCCCTGCAACTGAGAGACTCGGGTAGCGCCCGTCGGCTCTGAGGGAACAGCCAGCCCTGTTCTCGCGGCCTGCGGCAGCTGGCTCCTTCTGGCATCCACTCCACTGTCTAAACATAACTAATTAACGCAACAAATTGTCTTCCCGACTGCTGCTCTGCTCCTGACATGACAATACTTTTCTAGAAGAAATCCCCAAATGTCTTGTGATACCTTGATTTCTGGCCACCCTTGGCCATGAGAAGCACTTGCTGACAGGAGGACAGGGCACACCAGCTGCCAAAACGCAACAGGCAAAGGGGAAGGATTTGAAACGTTGCTGACTGGTGATATTCCCATGTCTGGTGGCATCAGGTAGTGTGGCAGGGCTGGAGAGACATTGTGGTGGCCACAGGGTGTGTTAGAAGGCACATGGCCTCAGCCCAGGGACCTCACACTGCTCACAAACTCTTCCCCCATCTTTGCAATTAATTGTAATCAATTTAAGTGTCAATCAAGTCACTGGAGCATGGGGACAGGGAAGAGGGCCCAGCAAGTCTGCTAAGGGCCTGTCCCACTTGGATGTGGCCAGCACTGTGCTCAGTTGGCCAAGAAGACCAATGGCACCCTGGCCTGGATGAGAAATAATGTGATCAGCAGAACTAGGGAAGTGATTGTCCCTTTGGGCACTGGTGAGACCACACGTGCAGTACTGCATCCAGTTCTGGGCCCCTGAGTTCAGGAGGAGCTGTGAGGTGCTGGAGCGTGTCCAGAGAAGGGCAGCAGAGCTGGTGAAAGGTCTACAGGGTAAGTCCTATGAGGAGCAGCTGAGGCAACTGGGGTTGTTTAGCCTGAAGAAAAGGAGGCTCAGAGGTGACTTTATCACTCTCTACAATTAACTGAATAGAGGTTGTAGCCAGGCTGGGTTCAGCCTCTTCTCCCAGGCAACTGGTGACAGGATGATAGGACATAGCCTCAAGCTTCACCAGGGGAGGTTTTGCTTAGACATTAGGAGGAATTTCTTCACAGAAAAGGTGATTAAACATCGGAATGGACTGCCCAGGAAGGGTCTGTCCTGGGTAGTGTTTAAGAAAAGACTGGACATGGCACTCAGTGCCATGGTCTAGTTGACACAGGGGTGTTTGTTCACAGGTTGGATTCGATGATCTCTGATGTCTTTTCCAACCTAATTGATTCAGTGATTCTGTGGGGAAGCACCAGCCTTTGCTGTTTGAGCTGCTGGTGCCATGGGGCAGAAGTGATCAGTGCTGCTCTGAGGAGTGACTGTACCACCATCCCCTTCACACAGAAGGGCTGTTAAAAAGCTGCCTTATAGAATATTTTGGTTGAGTATGGGGAGCAGACACAACTTTTGTTTGGGCTGCTTTGTTCATAAACATACAAAATTTGTCTTTCGTGGACAAAATCAGAGGACTAGTACATCCATGGTGCTGGGTAGTCAACTGCTGCCCCAGGGTCCCCACTGCCTCTTCCTGGATGCTGCCTCACCTTGTCCTCTTTGGGGACCCTTGCTGGTCTTTGGGGCTTTGTTTCCCTTCCAAGCAGAGCATGCAAACACCGCTTTACCAGTTGTGTTGAACCCCTCAGCTGCTGGGGAGTGGGAGAAATGGGTGTATTGGCAGCTACCTTGGTACAAGGGGCTGAGCCTGGGCCCAGGCCAAATTGACAGCTATGGTGAATTTTTCCCTTGGTACCATGTAGAGTGGGTTGGGTGGATTGTAACTGTTCACAAGAAACACCTGGTGTCATTTTCATTTCTCTAATTGGTAGCATGTGCTTTAGGGAGGAGTGTAGGGAGTATTCTTGCTTTCTTTTGGTGGTGGTGTGTGTTCTATGTCCTTTAGCTGTGACAGAAGCCTGCCCATTGTGATGGAGTGTGTAGCAGCTCTTACTGTCATACCTGGCAGGTTCATTTCTTGGGCTGAACAGAACCAGCTTTGACAGATGTTCCCATGGATGTGGCAAGCAGAGGTGGCCCTCTGTGCTTCAGATGCAGAATTTTTCCTGACAGAGATGGTACTAGGTGAGTGTGAGTGGGTGTGTGTGCTTCAGGAATCAATGTTTTATGAAATGTTTTTAAGAGAACTTCAATTCAGGAATAGTTCTTCATGGTGCTGTAATTTACTGTGGATGGAGGCTAATACTGCAGTTGTAGAAGGCTGATCTTCTTCCACTGTGTTTGAGAAAATGCTTTACTTTTGTATTACTCTTTTGAAGTACCTTAGGAAATCTGATACAGCATTTAGTCCTGGTGCAAGACTGGTGGACTTTTGGGTGGGTTTTAATGCTTTGTAGCAGAGGCCCTTTCTGCATTTAGGGTATGTGAGCTTCCGTTGAAATCTTCTGTTGAAATTATTTGCAGTGCGCTTTAATAGCCTGAAGCTCCCCTGGTTTAACTTTATCATGCCCATCATAAGGTGTGTTCATGAGTGAGCACTGATGTAGGTGTTTTGATAGTCTCCCTGCCAAGACAGCACAACCTAACTAAAACACCTTCTCTGTTTCAAAACAACCTGGCTCAGAGTCCCCCTTCCTAACATTTGCTTTTCTGTGTGGGCAGCTGTAGCAGAGATGTACCATGGAGTCCCACCACAGTCACTAGTAGCAGCTTCTCCTGGGCACAGCTCCTCCTAACTCACAGCACACCCCAATGCCAGAGGAGTGCATGCGAGGTGGTTGCCCCTGGCTCCCCTCGGGGTTTGGCACAGCGTAAGTCGCTGGTGAGCAGAGAGAGCAGAGCTCGTAGGGAGCATGAACCCACTGCCTTACAAACCTTTGTGTTAAGCTGATTATGTTTCTTGTTCATTAAATGAGATTGCTCTCGTGTTTCTGTCTGGGATTTCCTGAATTAAAAACATGGTGTGTCACATGTGCCTGGTCTGGCGGGGTTGGGGCACCCGGTGGCCACACCGCCGAGTGCGGCTGTGCTGGCGCTGGGTGGGAGCGGGTACACGCCTGCCTTGGCCCCTGAGCTGAGCTGCCTGCACAGCAGCCAGTAGGTACCCGAGGGCAGGGTTACAGGACAAACACCTCAGCCTGCACAGCAGCAAGGGACAGAAGGACTGAGGAGCAGAAAAACATTCAAAATGTGAACTTTGTAGAAGAAGAAGGGCTCTAACTTTAATACTTTCCTTCGCAGGTTAACTGTGGAAAACCTGTTGTTACTTCTCTATTTTTCTTTCCTTTGACTCACAGCCTTTGATCCCTTGGAGAAAAAGTGCAGGGAGTTAGTTGAAATGACTCGGTGTTGCTGTAGCTGTCACATTTTCTTTTATGAAGTAAAATAAACCCAAAGCAGAAAGTTAAGATAATTAAGCACAAAAAAGGCAGTTATAACTTCAGCTGGTGATTTCCTGACTTTGTCTACTTTTTTTTCTGGAGAATTGTGACCACAGCACAAAGCTGCTTGGCCCTTCTGAGATCTAGGAATCTTCAACTAGCACAGACTGCTGAAAGCCAGCTATCTTCCTGTTTATAGGTTCTCAGTTTATTAGCCTGAAGGCAAAAGAAGTAATATGAAACCCAGTAAGGTCAGGAAGGCCCACATAAAAGGTTGAATGCAGAAATGTTTGATCATAAAATTAAAATCTGTATTATAATGCTTACATGTAATAGGGGCTGTCAAAATTAAGATTGCTTGTGCAGATATAATTAGTCTTTTGCAACACTGTCAGTGCTTAGCTTTGCAGCCTTAATCATGTACCTTTAGTGTCACTTGTAGAGGTGACCATAAATGGTTCCTAAGGCCAACAGGCAGACAGACCCTATCTGCATGTCTGAAGTGTTCATTAAGAGTTTACCATAGTTCATGTCTGGAAGTTTAAATGTACACCTGAACTTAAGCTTGAGCTAAAGGGTATAATTCAATATATGGTGAGTGACTACACTGAAAATCAAGAAAGGAAAACTTGGCAGAAGCCATCAAAGTAACCAAAGCTGCATGAGAGAGAGGAGTGAGATGGGCTTGATGGTACCTGAGACACCTTCTGTAATAACAGAAGGAATTTAAGTGCCGGGTGTGTTGATTAAATGTGTCTGCTTTTGCATCCTTCAAGTCAGTCTTCAGTAGTAACTTGGATCAGTCTCAAAACTGTGAGGATAGGTCTGATCCCATGCAGCAGTCCTTGATGGGGGCCAAGGGAGCTCAGCTTTGGTACTGTGACACAGATGCTCTGCAGGACACCTTATGGGGTCTTGATGGTCCTCCTGTTGGTGGGAATAGCTCCCAAGAAATGACTGTGCCTAAAATCCACAACAGCTGTGGGAAGACCCAGAGGTGATGATATAGAAGCTGGGTCTGAACATCTGTGGAGAAACTCCAGATTTTTGTACAGGAATAATTTTGTCAGGAGTTTGTCCTAGAGTGTGTTGTTTTGTAATTGTACTTTGATAGTGAATTAATGCTCCTCTGCACTAGGGATGTCTTTGAGGCTCACTGGAATATAATCTAGCTCTGCTGCTTAAAGGAAACCAAGGAGGGCTCTGCTTTTTGTCTCAGGTTGTATTAATGTCTGATATAATACATGATGGCACAGTAGTTGCAGAGCTCACTGTGGCTTTCTGCTTTGGAATGACCCCACTAATTACACTATATAGAAAAGATGAATTAAGTGTCTTGGGGGAGAGCATTTTGTAACAGCTGACATTTGGATGGCTGGAGGATGTTGAAGGTGACACTGGAAATGACATGCCAAAACCCTGCTGATGTGCCCAGGAAGCTGAGGAGGCACTAGAACTGGGTGGAAGCTGGTGAAGGCACCTGAGGGATCCTTTCTCGCCTCTGTTTGTGGAGCTGGACATTGCCAGAGGTGAAGGCAGTTGTGGGTGCCTCCACACAGAGCAGCACGGAGATCTGATTGCCCACTCCCCCTCTGACCCCATGTAGTCCTCACAGCTCTGCTTGAATGCAAAGCTTTGACGAATGACAAAGCTTTAGAGTTCTGCTCATTGCAGCTGCTCCTACTCCTCCTACTTTCTAGGTTTTGATTTGTAGCAGATATCAGCAGCATTGGCTTCTGGGAAAAATATGTACCTTAGGAAGTAAACATTGAGAGTTGTGAGCCACAGCTTGTGTGAATTTTGCTGCTGCAAGCAAAAAGGTTGGACATGCAACTCAGGGTAAAACTAATGCTCAAAACCAGTATTTTGGAGCTAAGTACTGTAGGTGTTTTGGGTCTTTTCTGGTTGGTTGCTTGCTTTTTGTTTGTTTTTGGTTTTTTTTTTTTTTTTTTTTTTGCTAGTCCAAGGAGTTACATGCTTTGCTTACCTTTAACTCCTAATGTTTGCTTCCTTAAAACCCCACACAACAAAAGATACAAAGTGATATCATGGACAAGCATGAGGCTCCTTACAAATAAGCCTAAATTTTACCTGCAGCTGTTACTTCTATTTGAATTTGGAGGCATCCATTTTCCTTCTTCTGAAGGTTACTTTGCACCTGTTTTAAAATGCATTTCTCTCTTTTAGATTTGGTTCTTTTTATGTTGTTGTGGCTTGTTTTTCTTCTCATGCTGGAAGAATCCCCCTTTTCTGTTGCTGAGAGTTGTGCTGCAGGACAGTGACATCTGGGCCATAACCCTATGGACTTCTCTGGCCATGTCACATGACATGACAGCCTGGGTATCCTGTGAACCAGTCCCCTCTGAGAGTGGATTTCTTCTGTTGATGCTTTGTATTTGTGGATTTGATTAAAATTCTTGTTGTTGTGCACGTACAGTAAGGCTTTATCTTGGGTAATGAATGCTGTGATGTTGTGTGGGTGTGCAGTATTTAGGTATTGCATTTACTTGTGACAGCAGCAATAACACTTTCTCATTAACTATCTTCTGAAATCTCATTTCATGATGTCAAAAAGTTACTACTTTCATCTCACCAACATAACCCAAGTCCCTACCCCAGCATAACTCAAAGCATTGCTGGAAAAATGTGCAGTCTCTTGGTTTTTTAGTAGGTGAATAGGAATAAAATTATGAGCCTTTAAACTAAATAATAATTTTTTCCTTGTAGCCTGAGATCTGTTCAATCAATAATCTTTCTGCTAACTCTGGGGAGAATTTTAGTTGCCTCCATAAAATGTTTTAATTATTTAAAATCATAAAATATAAGTAGGCACAATTTGCTTGGAACTCATTAGGGAAATATATGAATAAGAAGAAAAGATAATGTTTGCTTCTGCATTAATTTAAAGCAGTCTCTAAAATATGAAATCTAATCCTGGAAAGCAGTGACTTATCAGCAATGTTTATTTTTCTTATAATAGGAGTAAATATTAAAGCAGCTAGTTATGTGCTTATCCCTACAGTATTGCACTGAGCCAAAAGGGAAGATAAATAACTTGTCTAAAATCCCACATTAATTTCCCTCTTTTGCAGGTTTTATGTTTGTTCATTTCCTTTTTCAAAACATTGCTTTTAAAATTATTATAAAACAGGTGACTTGGAAACCATGAATAGCTGCAAATGCATGAGACCAATTTTGTGTGATTAGAATTATGCAGAGGTAATGCTTTATACTCATGCAGAGCCTTTTCATCTAGTGCAAATCACTGGCACAACATGCAGCAGTAGAGAAATGCCACAGCCCTGGGAAAGGACTTGGCAGACCAGACAGCAGAGCAGCTGATGAGTTAGGAAACAAAAGAATTTCTTTAAGCTCCTCTGAAGAAACTTCAGTGCTCACTGTGGCAGGAAATGCTCCTTTGCAGCTCTTAGGTGTGCAAAGAGGGAAGAAACAGTTTTGTCATTCCCTCGATCAGCACTCGTTTGGGATGTCCTCAGCAATCCCTTCCCAAAAGACCCTTCTTGTTTTATTTGTGATTTCCACGTTTTCATTCTGGGAAAGCCATGATAATGCTGCCCCTCCCATTAAAATGGAACGAGCAATAAAATCAAATGTCCTGCTAACCACTCAGAGAGGAGCCCAGATCTTTTGTGCTGGGGAGCTTTAGGTTATTCAACTGTGTTGGTCTGGCTGTTGTTTGGAAGAAGGGATGGAGCTGCTCAGTATGGTCACATTCCTCAAGGCAGTGCAAAGGTGGTGCCACGCTGGAGAAGACCTGTGCCCCTTTAGTAGATGGGATGGATAAAACCAAGCTGTATTAATCTCAGCTACTAGGGTGTTGTGGTGTAATCCCAGCTGGCAATTAAGCCCCACACAGCTTCTCCCTCACTACCTCTGGTCCAACAGAGGAGAGACTTGGAAGGGTAAAAGTGAGAGAACTCGTGAGTTGAGATAAAAACAGTTTAATAAACAAAGCAGAAGCTGTAAAAAAAGGAATTAATTTACCACTTCCCATCTGCAGGCAGGAAAGCCACCCCCAGGAAAGCAGGGCTCCATCACACATAACTTGGGAAAACAAATACCATTGCTATGAATGTCTCTTTCTTCCTTCCTCCCCCCATTTTATATGCTGAGCATGATGCCATATGGTATCCCTTCAGTCAGTTTGGGTCAGCTGGCCTGGCTCTCTCTCCTCACAATTTTTCATACATCCCCAGCCTGTTCCTTGGTGCAGTGGACTGAGGGGAACAACACTGTTTCCAGCACAAACCCAAAACATAGCCTTGTACTATCTGCTATAAAAAAAAGAACTCTCCCTCAGCCCAACCCAGCACACAAGGAGAAAAATCTCTTAAAACACTACTGATCTCTTAGCTTTTTTACTCCCATTGTGACCATTTAGGATCAATTTCTTCAAGTGATAAAGAGCACATAAGCAGGGATGCAGCCAACTGTATCCTTCTACATCATCAAAACCGGGCCTGTTATGGCACTTCCTGCTGTTGCCACTTCAATATCAAGACTGCAGTGCTTGAGATAAGGCAGATCCCCTAAGACCTGAGCTGCAAAGGTTTCTGGGAACTACTCATGCCTCAAAGGAAGGAGTTTGGATGAAGTTTATATTCATATTCCTTTCTCTGTATCCTAAGGGCTTTGTCACAAAAAGTTTGTTAATTGTCTTCCATGAGCAGCAATTCACAGAAAGTATGGTCTGAGTGTAACATGACTAAATTGAAATAGATTAAAAACACTTGAGTTTGTTAAAAGGAGTGACAGCAGTGTCAGAAGTTGTACAAATGCCTGTAAGTTATGCTACAGTCAGTAGCCCAATTTTTTTCTGTAGGCCACTACTTTCTTAAGTAACATAAGAGACTGAGGATACTCTCTACTTTGTCCTCCAATGTTCTGGCAGGATTAAAAGCTGCAGCACTGAAAATGCAGAACCGAGCCTTGAGCACCTCAGCCCTGTGTGTACCGTTGGACAATGAGCTGGTGGTTTTTTGGGGCAGCCTTCTCTCTAGATTTCTGAGCATCCAGTCTTAGTCCTGCTCATTTAATGAGCTAGTAGAGATGCAAAGTCTACTCTTAAAAAGTCATCTGTTCTCTTCCCTGTCACCCATGTAAATATTATACCATACTATTCTGAATGTGACATCTTTGGAGCAGGGACTAAGATACCCAACCAGCACTTAGGATTAAATGCTTAATGGTGGCTTCTGGGAGTTACCACATTAAGGGGAATTCTTTTTACATTGCTGTTGTCATTGATTTTTGTTTAATGAACCATCTTTCAGCCCCTTGCTTCTGAGCAATTCCCAGCTGTACATTTGTCACCTGTGTTGGTCCCTCTGAGGTCATCCCTTGCAAGTAGAAGAGATGGTTTTACAGGAACAGCTGGGTGGGAGAGTTTGGGCAACAGCTGTGCCCCTGAGTTAGCTCCTCTCCAGGGGCAGAAAATCCTGAGCCTCTGTAGTGTGAGCAGTAGCTCAGGCAGGTGTATCACCTGAGAGGGGTGAGCACACCCAGCAGACCCACAAGCTTCCATACACGATGCCTCAATTAGAGAAAGGCAAAGACTTGCATTGCGTTGTTGGGTGGTCCATTCTCATCAGCTCAAGTCTAAATTCCCCATAGCTGATTCACCACTTGAATTAAACCATAATTGTATATTATCAGCAGTCACTTCATAGTAAGGTTGAAGGATTAAATGCAGTTAGTGGTGATGAATTCCAGATGTGCAGGACAGAAGCCTGAAGAGAAGGCCAGTTTCTGAGTAACTACAAGATAGAGTAATGTATTCTAAATATTTGATTCAATTAAGCTTCCTTCTGCTCTTTGTTTCAGTTTACAGATGGCTCATCAATCTATAGTTTAGGGACACATTGCTGTTCTTTCTAATGGTAATTAGGTGATCAGGATGGAGACAGGTTTGATGAAATACTCACATTATGATCTGCATATTTAAAATGGAACAGAGTCCAAAGCAGAGGCAAAATGCTAGCTGGCTGCTGCACATGGCTTCAGCCTCAGGCACTTGGTAAGTCCTCCTCTAGCATAGGTAATGGGGGCTTTGCTTGTTCCCACCAGAGGAGGTAACAGGAGTTTTTGAATTCATCAATTATGAGTGCTTGTATCTGGTTTTGAAGGTTGCTGAACTCTTACTTGACAGTTTCTTGCAAAAATACTCAGGATGCTTGCCCATTTTTGGGTCAGCTTCCCTGAGAGGGTTCTTGCAACTTGGAAAATAGTAGTAGAACAGTTGCAGAGTCTGTGATTGATCTTCCAATGACTCCTCCATGTTTGGGAAAGGCCATCAAGGTACTTTTAGGGCAGGGTATGTATTCTTAACAGCTTGTGGCTTGCTCACGATTATCAGCCTATAGCCTCTGAAAGCAGGAATATTTGAGAGGATGCCCCTGCTGTTAAAGTCTTAGGAGTCTTTTGGTATCTACGGACAAAGTAAAATTGTATAGTAGAACATGGCCAGAAGCTCTGGATGCAAATTTAAAATGATCCTGTATACTCCTTTAGCCACTCCATCTGAGAGCTGTTATAGCCACTAGGATTTTAATAGGATGTTATTTCTTTTATGCAGACAAGAAATTTGAGGAGTACAGAGGTTTGAAGCTCTGAGGGTAAAGCTGTACTCAGAAAAAGAAACTGGGCAAACTTTATGCCCTATTTAAATTCTCATTTAAGGGCAACACGCACCTTGTTCTGGCCTTCTCCCAGACATGGATTTTGCAGTCAGTCCTCAATTCAGCAAAGTACTTAAGCACATCCTGATATGCTTTGCTGAATCAGGGTTTTAAGTGGAAGTGACAGAAATAGAATTGAGATCTCCTCAGTCATAACCCCACTCTATCAGGCAATGCTTCCTTTCTTCATTGCTCTCCACTGCAGTAAACTACGGCAAGTGTCTGAGACAGGCAAGAGCCATGCTCTGAACCTCAGCCCCTTACCAGAACCCAAGTCCCCCAGCTGAAATTTCAAGAATATGAGCCAAGCAGAGAGTTCTGAAAATTCTGAGACTTGAGATCTTTGTCCTCCGGTGCCTCGAATCATTCAAGTGCAGTATTTAAGCAAATGCAAGAAGGATTGCCTTAGCTCTGATACAGCTTCCCTTCGGTAGGCCAACATATCTGAAGGTCTCTTTCCTCTATCCCAATGACACCCTTCCAGTGTTATCAGTCCCTCAGAACAGTTACTGGTGAAGCTTCTATCTGTAAAATCCACTTTCAGTTTCTTATTTAATCAATTTTTATCTGTAATAAAGAATTGCAGGCTGAAATTTTGTTACATGCTGCCTAGGGAAGGGAATCTCTGCTTGCAGTAACGATTTGAATAGCCAGTTAACAGCTGTATTGCATCCTCATACAATCATAATCCTTCTGTAGGCTTGCTATCAATACTTTGTGCTTGCAACTTTCTAGGAAACAAGAACATGCAAGTTGCTTCTTTGATGGAACAAGGGGGAGTGAGTCAGGAAAGAGGAAAAACTGTTTTGGTTTAATTCTTGCTCATTTGCTTTTCCTCATTCTGACTTAAAAAAAAAATCTACCTGTGCTGTTATCTAGGTTAAAGAAATCCAGTCCTTATGCACAAAGGTTTTAGAGAATACAGTTACTGTATTGCAAAATACTGTTTGTCCTTTGCCAAGCTTTTAAAAAGAACCTTTTTCCAAGATGATGTCTCTTTGAGGCTTGTTATGTAGTACCCTTCAAAGATAAGGAATGCCTTACAATATTTTTAGTCTGAGAAGGCTAGCAATCTCCTTGATGTAATTTCATTAAAAATCCATTTTTCTATTATGCTATAAACAGTAGTAAACTGCACTTCTTTTCCTTTTGATGGTACTGACTGATTATTCCACTGCTCAAGAGGCTCTTCTAGGACAGAAAATTACTTGGTTGTGTTGAGTCACTTGGACAATCTATAGAGGGGGATTTTTTCAACCACTGTCTTACAAGAATAATTTTACATAACTTTATTTCCTTTATTACAATTAAAGTAAGAAACCATAGTAGATCTCATAATAAATCTCTCTTCTTTACTTAGCTGCCCTTAGGATCCTGCTGCTTCTAAAGTCTGCTTTCCTAGGCTATGCTATCCATTGGAGATACAGATTAAATTAAATTTTTGATACTGTTCCACCTGCATTTCTCCTGATGATTTGATGCTGCTTGCTATTTGCCATCTGCTGGGCTTCCTTGAATGAAGTTACAACTTGAATGCTAATGTGACTCCATCCCCTATTGGGAGCATGCTGATATTGACACGTGCATCTCTGAGAAGCTTCTCATTGAGGCGGTGGATACTCTGCGCTGCCAAGTCATCCTTCCTTGGTTTTAGCACCCTTCCATTCCAAAAGACCTATTGAAAAAAATCAATATGATGCACCTCATTTGTTCTAATATGGTCCTTGGACCACAAAGCAAGCTTTGGAGAAGTTCCTGTGTATTTTTTAGAAATCTGTATTGTTTGTTGTATTTCAGACATCTAATGGTCTCTGGCGTTGAACTCACATAAGTGGGATTGAGAGTCCACAGAACTTGCTAATTGTACTTCTACTGTAGATTTGAAGCCAAAATAAAAAAAAGTCTTTAAATATAGGTTTTTTATGAGCCCCTATTCAGCTGCCACCAAAACCCCAAAGGTGCTTTGTTTCTTGTAAAAGTAATTAATTGGTAACTTATTAATAGTTACTGATTACATTACCAGAATTCCACTATGACTTTTCTTTTTTTAGTACAGCCAGAAGCAGATAATGCCAGTGTATTATCATCAGAACTGCAGTACTTACATTATCAATAGCTATGATTCCCCCTTTCTTTATGAGGTGCAAGCATTTTTCATAGTACTCATTGTAGCTTTCTTTATCCGCATCAATGAAAGCAAAGTCAAAGGTTTCCGCTTCTCCATTGGCCAACAGTTCATCTGGATGAGCAACAAAGTGAGCCATTACACTCTGGTTAGTGCTGCGTAGGGCGAAGTAATCCATTTGTGTCAAAGTTCTCATTAAATGTTTTTGCTGCCTTGACCAGGCAGCCTATTCCTCCACGGGTAATTACTAGAAAAGCTTATCCCACAGAAACCAACCTAGACATTATGTGTGCCATAAAACACGCGGTTACCGACTTCTGCGTGCTTAGGAGTTTGTGAATAGCTCCTAACCTGGAGGATACAGCTGGCATTGCTGAAAGGTGCAGTACAAACAAGTCAAGCACTTTGAAACGGGACATACTCTATACCTTCAGCTTTTTTTGAACTGAGAACTGTTTTCTTGAGTAAATTAGAATTTTTCTCACTTTATGAACAGGTTCTAAATGGTAATCTCTCCTTGCAGATCAAGTGCTATGACACAAGTCATGAACAAACCCTGTCAGAGATTTTTCTAGCAAAAAATTGCTCCAAGTAGTCCCTCTCTGGGCCAAGGCAAGTAGAAATCTGTAAATCTCACTGAGATTTCCAAATTGCCATCTGCACAGGAGATGACTGCTGTCTCCTAAGGTCCTCTGCCACCCCTCTAACCTGCCCTTAGCCTCTGCTAACAGAATATCTTTTTGTCTGAAGCAATGCCTGGACAAAGCAGTTTGACAGACTTCAAGGAGTGTGCATACTGGCAAATTGCTTATATTTGCCTCTTTAGAAAGGATGGATTTGAAAGTAATACGAGGTTATCAATGCATCTGTGGATCCATAGAACACCTTTGCTGGAAACCTTCTGCATCCAACAATCCTAGAAAATTTCTTGCGTTTTCAGAACATTTATTAGTATTTCCTCTGCCCCACATTTTCTCTTTCCTTGAATGAGAAAAGCCATTGCTTCACTAATGGCCTTCCATGCTTTTGGCACATCCTAAATTTGAACTTCTCTGAACACAATTCAGCCTAAGTCATATATTGGCTTCTGAATTTTTTCAGCACCTCAGCCCTTTCAGGGAACTCATCCTCTCTTAACAAAAGAATACTTGCTTAGAATGGACAATGGATAAGAGAAATTTGGCTTTGTCTAATTAATCTGTTTTAATCAGCTTTCCTAGAAGCAGCTGACAATAGCACTTGATAGATTAAACAAAGTGATGGACAGGTAAGTGACCAGTATGGCCCACTACATAGGACAAGCATTTTCTTCCTCTATGCTAGTAGGTAGGAAAACTGTGAACTCCCAAAGATTTTTACTTTTTCATATAAGAGAAGCTGCCTCCCTGTTAGCAAAAGGGATCACATTCACAACTATATTTGGTTTTAAATTTCATCACTATTGTATTCTTCTTCTATTTCTAGGGAAGGGGAAACAGTTGGTTATTGCAGGTTACTTACCAAGCGTTTGAATCGCTGGCTTAATCCGCAGGTCAATTTTATGCTCTACTCCTGCCTAAGACAAAAAAGAACAGAGAATTGATAAAAGTGGTCAAGAAATAACCTGTTAGGAGGCTGTACTCAGGTAGTGACTGGTGTACAGACAGTTTTCCTATTATTTCTAGGTTACAAACACTACTTAGTATTCTTCCCAAACTGAACTCTATCAGCCTCCTTTAATGATGAGAATACTTCTGTGTGAATGTGCAAGTCTAAAATACCAAAATCCCTTCACCTGTAACGGCAGCTGTCCCCATGGTGTAACAGGAGATGCTGCTTACCTCCTTCCACAGTGGCTTTCCAATTTTGGCATAGTCCTCATTTATATCGCAGGCAATAACTCGGCCATTATCTGGCAGGGCAAGTGCCATGTTCAAGGCATTATAACCAGTGAAAACACCTAGGAAAATCATAAGAGACATCAACACTTACTGTGTTGTGGAAAAAGGACTACAGGGCTCTCTTCAGGAATAAAATCCTCAAAGGAATCAAGGATGGCAATTTGTTAATAGACAGTAAAGACTTTTAATTTTTCCTTTCATTTTTTTTTAATCAATCTTTTAGCAAACTTCAATGTTAGCTTTTTCCAAGGGTCTCATAGACAGACAAGGCAGAGTCTGGTCTTGCATGTGTAACCCAGAGAGACTGGATAAGCAGCAAAATTCCAGGGAATTGTAACAGCCAAGCCAAGAATGAAGATGGTGGGAACCCATACCTGGCTGCTCAGCATCAATCTGTCTTTTAGGACATCCTGGTAATATAGGTGCATCAAGCAAGTGGATTTGATACAGAACCTGTGCAGCAAAATATTTTCTTCTAGTAAGAAACTGATACAGGAAGGACAGAATACACCTTGTCCTGCAACTGCTGAAGACTCAAGAGATCTATTTAGCTTAGTTTTTCAGATTGCCTTGGAATTGATGAGCCATCCATGCTGATGCCAGAACTACTGAAAGCACAGGCAAACAAAGTGGCAACCAAGTGCAAATCAGACACTCCTTTTCGTGCTGCAGTTTGCCCACTTGTTTGCTGACAGGTATGCAGTGCCTTCATGTATTCGGATATTTTATGTTAAACATGGCTGTATTTGGAGAAGAATAGTCAAGAGTTTTATTTTACTACAACGTGACATTCTTACCTATTTCAATAACTTTCTTGGCTTTAATGAGTTTGACCAAATTTGCCATAAGCTGAGCCTGCTCACAGGACACCATCATTCTGCCCCAGGGATGATCAGCAGTGAGCTAGAAAAAGGAAAAGAAACCCCACATCACATCAAACAAAAACCAATCTACCAAACCAATATCCTGAAGAAAAAAATCCCAGTGGAACTCTAGGAAAAACAGATACCTCTGTCTTCTCATTTTAGATGGCTTTGTGCTCCATCTATGAGGCAGAAATTGGTTTGAATTTAAGTAAGAGAAGCATGTTGTATGTGTCATAAAAAATGGATATTCAAAGCAGTAATATGCTCCAAAGTTACCATGGCTGTGGCAAACTCAGCAAGATTTGTAACTAACAAAGAATCATAGAGAAACTGTGACTGTGAAAGTCCTTTATTTCTGTGAATTTACACAAACAGATGCACTTCCTTCAAGACATGTAGAATGCTTTAATGAACTGCTAGGTCAATATCTGCCAAAAGCCAGACCATGCAGTCCTGACTACACAGCACAAACTTGGAGAAGCTGTGCCCATACCAGGATGGAAGGGCTCTTGGCACTGAGGAATGGGCAATGGGAGAAGCAGAACTGTGCCATGACAGTTGAAGGGAAAGTATGTCCTCCTATTTCCTTTCTTCTGCTAGGGATCATTCCAACCAATCTGTTGCAGCAGTTAGCATTTAATTTCTTTTATATAAGAACAGTTTACCTCACCTGAAATGACTCAAACCTGAGTCAGGATGTCTGGTCTCATCTGTGACACTGGAGCCTGATGGAGGACATCACCTCTCTGAGCCACAGGTTCCTTATATGCCAATCAAAATGAACAGTAGTCATCTGTTCAAGTCCAAATCAAGTGCAGCCCAAACACACGGCCTTGGGAGCCGAGGATGGAAAGGCATGTCTAAAATGCATGCCAATACTATTAAATAGTCATGTGGGTAGCCCTGAACATTGAAGATGTTGGTATTGCCAGTTAAAAAAAACCCTCTAGTGTGTCTGGAAATAAGATGGAGGAAGGAAATGTGACCAGGATCACAGCAGTTCAGGACGAGGCGTGGGTGATACTGACCAGACGCAGCTTCTTTAGAATCGGGTGTTCCCGCAAAGAGTGATCCAGTATGTATTGCCGGATAGGACTGTTCTTCCCAATGATCCCGCTCGGGGATGATTTGGGTGTCCCAAAAATTAAAAAAGGGTATCTTTTACCTACAAAAAATAAGTAATAATGAGAACTTTTATTCTTTTCAGTTATTGCTGTTTTAAATAATGCAAGCACTGAAGTATTACTAAAGGTTAAAAAGATCTTTGCTCTAAAATAACCATGAAAATGGAAAACACATCAACCAGGTGGATTACCATTTTTTTCCCTTCTCCTTTTTAGCCTTTAAGATGTCCAGCCCAGGCCTCCAAAGGCTGACAGGGAAAGGCTTCCATACCATATTGTTCAGTGGCCAATGTGATGGTTACAAACTGCCATAATCTTACGGGAGAAGTAACCCCATCAAAACTCAAAGGGCAAGTTTAAAGATAGAAACATGAATGAGGTGCACAATTTTCTTAGTCTGGGGCCACTGTTTTGCAGATGAATAGAAGCTGCAGGTTTTAGGCTCATCAGCTGATTCATCTTCACAAACCCTGTGCTCTCCTCGTGACACTGTCCTGCCCTCCAGCCAGGGGAAATGTAGTATTGCTCAATGGCTTGTTTAGCATGAAACCAATATGCAAACAAAGTAGGTGCTGGAAGTTGAAGTTGAAGGATTAATACATGTCTACTCAAATACAGAACTGACTGCAGCTTTGATGCCCAATGTTTCTTTTACCAAATCGATCAACTGTTTTGAAGAAGTAACAACAAATTCATTTCTACATCTCCTGGTAGTTGTTTGCTACTATGGAACACTTTTATTTCGAGGGGTTTATTTTCTGTTAATGGTTCTATTTTACAGTCGATCACGCCGAAACGTAGATTATTTCAACAACTTGCTTGAAGTCAAAGAGTATGTGCCTGCGTTACAAACCCAACCCCAGTCTCCTTCCCCTCCTGGGGGCTCGTCCTTCCGCTGCCCCCGGGGAATGAAAGCGAAACTGCTACCAGAAAATAATGCTGTTTGCAAGGACCGCACCCCGGCCTTTCCGGGCCGGACAAACAAATGCAGGCAGGGATCGGGCGGGGACCATGTCCTCGCCTTCGCTGGGACCTTGGCCCGGCTCCACACTGAGGTAGCTGGATTACAGGGAGCGGCTTGGGCTCTAAGAGCATCAGTGTATTTACTGCCGCAGCTCTGGGAAATAAATCCCTGCCCGCAGGGCAGCCCTAAGGGGTCTGCTCCCCCGACGGCCGCCCGGCTGCAGCCGCGGCGGGGACTCCTGCCAGGGACTCCCGCCGGCCCTGGGAGGGACCTGGCCGAGCGCTGCGGTTCCCGTCCGGTCCCCAGTTCGGACACGAAGAAGGCGCAGCCTTCACGTCTCCGTGGGCTGGGGGGCGCTGCTTACCTGCAAGCATACCCGTAGCAAAGGCGACCCCCAGCATCGCCGTCCCGACGGCCACTTCTTTGGGCAAGCTGATAAGCGGCATTTTGGCGTGGGAAGCGAGCGGCGCGGCGGGAGGGAGCGGCGCGGCGCGGTCACACGCGGCGCGGGGCCTG